>JAWWLZ010000054.1:6477447-6489611 GCA_035041345.1 Poliocrania exsul | reverse complement strand
ACAACTGGTATCTGTGAGCACAGAAATAAATAGGTGAGATGACAAAGGATTTAGCTGGGCTCTTGTCTGGGGAGACTGGGACTTAAATAGCCAGGGCACCGTGAGGAGGGAGCTGGGGGGACAAAAAGAGAGGGGAAAACAAAAAGGTAAAAGGGTGTTTTCCTCCTGACCACATTATTTCCAAAGGGACTTTGGAAAGCACCAGAGACAGTTGATGCAGATAAAACCCAGGCTCAGAAACTGGGCTGTCTGCACCTGCTGGATTCAGAGCTGGAGGTTTGTCCTTTGGCTTTGTTCTGGAAGTCTCTGAGATGTGTTCAGCCCAACAGGAGCATCTGCTCCTCCTTTTGCTGAGGAACATGGCTGGATCTTCTCTGAATGAGCTCATGTGAAAACCCACTGCTTGATTTTATTAATATGTAATGATTTGGCTCCTTTTACCTACAGAAAATTACTTATGGGGATAAAATGCCCGAATTTGGCTAACGAAGGGGGAAAATAAAGAGTATAATTGTGTTAATTATCAGAATAGCAGACATGTAATTAATATGCCACAGGAATAAAGAGCAAATGTACTAATAGCACATAATTGGACTTAAACTACACCCTTGGTAGAAGCTTCTGCAATGGAACTGTTGTGTTTGTGCTCCTTTTCAAATTAGCAATAAGGAATAAATTAACATCCATTTTCTTGCCCATACAAAGGCAGAATCATATTGTGGGGCTGGGTAATGAATGCAGAGATGCCTTTACATTCCCATATGGCTCCTGGGAGGGGAATGCTCCTGGCTCTGCTCTTCTCCCTTGCAGGGAGAGAGGCACAGGGAGGAGGAAAACCTCATTGTGTGACCAGATGTTTGCAGAGCACCGTGAGCCTGAAGAGCTCAAACCAGCTGTGAGCTGAGAAATCCAAACCTTGTCACCAGTACCTGGGCAAATAATGAGCTGGTTTATCCATCCATCCTTTATACTGGAGTGTTCTGGGCTGTGCTGTCAGATAAGGAAATAGGGTGGGACACGGGGATGGAACTGGGGGGAAAACCAGAGTTGTTCTCCTTTTTTATATCTGTATCTCTTCCCCCAGCATAAACCACCAGCTCAGCTTTCTGTATAAATTAAGAAGTTAAAGCAGCTGTTAACATGGGCAAGGCTAACCTGCCCTCCAGAGTAGGTTAATGCAGTGATTGATGGAACAGGGTAGAACCCCTGGAATCCCTGGGTTTATGGGCATCCATTGGAGAAAGGCTGACTGTAATTCTTGTTTTATTGAACTAGAAGATGATTAGTAAAATAACTTATTCCTGATACTGTTTCCCTGTCTCCATTCTCTGTCTTTAGTGGTGTCTTACTAAGCTTTACAAATAATTTAATAATGCCTTTTAGAGGCCACAGTGGTTTGAGGGACTTAGGAGACCTCAGTACCCCTTCAAGTAGGGAAATAATTTTTGAAGAAACAGGTTGTGTTCAGACTCCCCTTTCATTTGTACAACACAGCTTAAAATGGTCCTTGTGGTATTCCATGCAAAGAGTTCTGTTAATAAAGCCTCAGTTTTATTGAGGTCCTTAACAAGTACTGCTTTTCAGGTAAAGACAGTCAGTCTGCTCAAGGTATTTCAAGGTATTACAGAATTTCTTGATTCAAGGTATTTCAAGGCATTGCAGTATTTTAGTTTTTCCTCTCCTTTTTGTGCTCTGCTTTCCTAAATATGCAAATGGAAAGCCTGGAAATTGTGTGTTATTCAATTGTGATGCACCTGTCACCACAACCTGCCTTTTACCTCACAGAGGTGTTGGGAGGGTGCATTAATTAACGCTTGTAAGTGCTCGGAGATCCTGGGATGGAAGGTGCTAATGAGTTGTAAAATATTATAATGATGATGCAGAATATTCAGTCTCTCTTTGGAAGGCACGACTTGCCTGTTCCCCTCATTGCTTTCATGTTTCTGGGTGCATACTTTGCAATAGAAGGTAAGTCTGAGCAGGCAAAAGGATTGAACAAGGTGGAGAGATTGTAAGTGCTGCTGGTTTTCTTGTGAGGGAGCTGCTTGGGTTTGTGTTCTCCTTTGCTTAGTGAATTCTCTTTTTGTCTCTCTGATGAACCTGAACTTCAATGGCTTGTTGAGAATTCTCTGAACACTCAGAAATGTCAGGGGAGAAGATTTTCTTCCTCAGATTGCCAAGGCCTTCATTTGCATCCCCTAAATCAATTCTCATACATGATCAAAGCACTTCTGGAAATTTTCAAGTGTGGGGAAAACCAGTCCTCTAATTCTTTCTCCTTGAAAATACACAGTCAGGTTCCAATGCATTAAAAAATAATAATAAAATCGTCATCTACTGACTCTAAAAACACAAGTTTTATGCCTCTCTCTGTTTAGAGGAATGCAGCTGTGTATATTGGGGACAGCAAGAACAGCAAAGATGTACCATGTCATCTCTGTGTGTTTTGTCTGCCAGGGCAGGGGCTTTGCTCTGGCACTTTGTTGTGGAGTTTCCTTTTGAGTGACCCCAAAGATGCCACTTGTGCCTGTTGCCTTACAAGAATGCTCTGGGGTTTCATGGACTTCATTGTGCAGAATTAATTCTTTGTATTCACCCTGAATTATCTTCTCCTTAGTCTCTCATTATTGTTTGCTCTTCCTGCTTGGCTTAGACTGATAAAGCCATGTCAGAACCAAAAAAACCCTAAAATTCAAATTCCCCAAATGGTTTGGGATGATCCTATTGTTTTCTCTAGTGGGAATGGGAGCAGCCAGAGTGGAGCTGTGATGCAGCTCCTCAGAAGCTGCTCTGCTCTTGCCCTCACTAATATTGTGCAGGCAGCTCTCATGAGCTTAATTACTGCACAGTCTCTATGGCAATTGGGCCCTCTCAGAAGTGGTTTCAGGGCAGCTGTGCTACCCTGGGGGAGGAGGAGATAAAGCTGGGCTCTAACTTCCCCTTGGAAGAAAGAGATCATCCCCTGCAAACCAACTGGTGTGCAGACATTAATTGCACTGAGATGAAAACAAGCCCACCCCCAGTTCTGGTCTCTTTTATTTCAAGACAACAATTTTCTCAGTGTGGTTCTAGACTGTTTGAGGCTTGTGCCCTTTCCCTGTATGTGCCCTTTTAAAGGAGTCCAAATCTAATATCCTGAAGTAACAGTGCATTTATTCCAACCCCCTTCTGATCCTGAGCTCTCCCAGCCAGAGCAGATCTGCTGTTGACTTATCTGAGCACGTCTCTGCCGCCTGTATTTATGGTGTGCTCTGCCTGCTGCTCAGTGCCAAGCAAATGCATTCATTTTTACCTATCAGCTTATCTGCTCTGTTCTGGCTGCTCAGCTCCCTCCTGACAAGTGCAATAAATGTGTCCTCCTGGTCCTTGCAAGCTGGGCATTAGTCACACTGTGCATTTCAAGGACGTCAGCCCGAGAGGTTTGCAGTGAGACACAGAACGTGTTCTGCCAGGAGCCATTTGTTCCACTTGTGTTGCTTACCAATAAAATAAAAATCAATGGGGTTTTTTTTTGGAGCTTGAGAAGCAGGTCAGGGAGTAGGAGGGAGATAAGTGGTAAAAATGAAGGTGCTGAAGTTGGTTCCCTGAGCTGCTCTGAAAGAATGGCATGTGGTGTTTGGGACAGAGTGGGAATCGCTGTCAGCGTGGGAGCCGTGGCTCCTCTGGCAGAGGGAACAGGACAGCCAGTGCTGAGCAGCACTCGGGGCTGGGGCTCAGCAGGGCCCTCCCTCCCTGGGGACTGCAGGCAGAGGCACTTCTGTGGAACAGGGGGAGCTGGAGAGGGTGTTGTGTTGGCTGTGCTGGTACAGGCAGTGCCAGGGGGGCACCAGGGGTGCCACGGGGCAGGATTGCACTCCTTGCCCACCCCAGGTGTGGCCTCAGCCCCTGCACTGCCCCTCAAACCCCTCAGTCACCCACCAAACACAGCATCTGACTGAGCCCAAAATCCAGGCTGAAGAACTGTTTGCTTTACTGAATCAGTGCCTTAGTCACAACTGACTCGGAGGAGTTTTGCTTAGGGAGTGAAATGCCATCAGTGCCTGCTCCTGCCTTGGAAAGTTCCCAGTTTCAGCATGACTGATTCAGCTGATTAATTCATCTGAGCTGGTGGTGTCACTGTGTTAGAAATGAGGTTTACCTGGACACAGCATTTCTTCTCTTAAAATGTCAGTCATTGGTATTTCTGCAGGATCGGAATAACTGAGTCCTGATGGTAACACTGAAGCCCCTTCTCCCTTGGTCCTGTGCTTTCCCCTGCTACAATGCATGATACAGTGAAATGCAAAGCTCCTTTAAAACGTGTTTTGCCACACCTAATGATAATTTATTTTGCAAAAAAAATGTTTTATTAGAGTATGTGTGTTTGCATGGCAACTGGCCAGACTTACAGGGCCTCTCCAGATACCTTTATATTGACTCTAAAGCTCTGCCCATAATGAGGTTCCTAATCAAAATCCAGGGTTTGGGTGATGCTGGGTATGTGTCATACCATGGGTGCATCAATGGGCAATCACCTGCTGACTGAGAGTATTTCCCTTACAAATCTGTGCTAATGGGGTGGTTCTCACTCAGACATTCCCTTGGTGAGCCTCCTCTGAGAGTCCCATCGAGCTGGACAGTCCTCTCTGCACACAAAAGGAAAACACATCATGTAGCAAACTGTCAGCTGGAGCTGCGTTGGCAGAATGCAAAGACTCAGCTCTCTGACAACAGATGGGCTCCAGGCTTCTTCTGACATGATCTGCCACCCAGCATATGTTAGCCAGGCTGAGAAATCAAGGGGGTTTAGACTGAGGCTTTAGCTTTATGTAAAAAAAGAAAGATGTCTGAGCTCTTGGTGGAGCAGCTGCCCCACAGTCAGGGGGATAAACGAGGAGTAACTTGGCTGGTTGGTTAAGGGAGACCTGCAGAGCACAGGAGGGAACTGGGGGGTCCCCTGTGTTGGGCCACAGGGTGTTATTGCTCTCCAGCTGCAAACATTTGAGTACAAGGCAAGGTGGTTGGTTTGGAGGGTGGAGGAGGCAGAACATCCTTGCCTTTGGATATCCAAATACATTGGCTTGTGCAGATCAGGTTCTGTCACCCTGTGAGGTCCCATCTCTGCTCCAGGGCACTGAATAAGTTGGGTTCTCACCTTTGGGTTCTCCCCCTGACTCAGGGACGGGAACAGCACTGGCCTTGCCTTGGGAGGGACCAGGAGGCTTTTCCAGCACAGACCAGCCCTGGTATTTAAACTGCACAATGTTTTAAAATAAGGAAATACCACATCTCCAGCATCCTGAACGTTCTGGACTTTATTTTTATTCCACTGTGGGAGTGAAATGGCTAATAGGTACAAAGCATGAGTAGTCAAATCTAATTATAAAATCAGTTGGTTGCATTTTAGTTGTCAAAACTCTGATCACGGTAAGGTAGGGGTTTTTTCCTCTGTTGAAGCTTTTTCTAATTGAGATTTTTGATCACAGAGCAAAGAACTTTTCTCTTACAGGACAAGTTGGGAATTTTTCTAAACAGGAGTAATTGGCTTTTGCCTTAATAAAAGTCACTAAAGCCACACTGGAAGGATTGCTCATGCTGCAGAGAGCCTTTGGCTCAGGTGTGGGGTAAAAACCAGCCTTTTGGCCTTTTTTTGCTGAAAACACCTGTGAGTGTTAGGGAGAAAGCACTTAAATAGCTTTATATGGGGGTTAATTGTTTTTTAAACAGCTTTATACAGAGTTTAACTCAGGCCTTAATCAGTAATTATTGAATCAGCTATGGGAGGTTTGGGGGTATTAATTTACATCAACTGTGTGAAGTTTTGGAGTGAGGGGGGGCACCAGTTTAAGTCAATTATGTGAGGTTTTAGGGGTACTTGTTTAAATGAGCTGTGTGAGGGCCGGGGCGCACACGCCAGTTTCCCTGAGCCGTGTGGGGTTCCGGGCGGCCCCAGCTCAGCCCCACTCGCTCCTCGCCGCGGCCACAGCTCGGTGTGATGAGCCCTGTGGCGCAGGGACGGCCCGCAGGCCCCAGTGCGGGGCCGGTCGGTGGATGCGGGGCCGGAGCTGAGGATGCAGTCCCGGTCGGTGAATGTGGATGCGGTTCCGGAGCTGCCGCAGCGCCTTCACGCCGGGCCGGGCCCCGCGGGGGGGTTTCGCAGTGGCTTCTCCCACCCCCCGCCCGCAGCCCGCGCGGTTCGCGATGGGCTGTCCCTGCCGCCCCCCCCCGTCCCGCGCCGTTGGTTCGCTCCCTCCCTCGGCCGCCATTTTAGGAGCGGGCGGCGGGGCGGGCGGGGGAGGCCGGAGGGAGGGCCGGGCAGTGAGCGGGGACCGCGCTCTGCTCCCTCCGCCTCCGCTTCTCCGCCTCCTCCGCCGCTTCTCCTCCTCCTCCTGCGCGGCCCCAGCCCAACCCTCCGCCCGGCGCACAGCGGAGCGCGGACCAGCGGGGGCGCCAGCCGGGGCTGCGCTGCCGGCCCCGCTCGCTCCGCGCCGCCGATGCCCGCGCTCGGCGCTGCCATGCCGGGCCCCGCCGCCTCCTCCTCCTTCTCCGCATCCTCCTGCCTGGTGCTGCTGCTGCTGCTGCTCTGCGGGGCCGCGGGGGCCGCCCGAGGTGAGGCGGGCGGGGGCGGCGGGGCCGGTGCCCGCGGGGACGGAGGGAGGGACGGAGGGCCCGGCCGGGGGTGCCCTTGGACGGGGCCGGGGCTGGGGCCGGGCAGGACCGCGGGGAGGACGCGCTGAGGCGGCACCTGCGACGGGAGCGACGGGGCCTCTGCGACCACCTGCCCGGAGCCCCCCGGCACCCCCCGGAGCCCCGGGCCGGCCCCCGTTACATAACGGGCCGCACTTGTTGCCCGGAGGGGCCGCGGGTGGGTGGGTGGAACGCCCCGGGGGAGCCGCGGGCGGCCCGTGCGGGCTGTGGCGGTGCGGACGCGGCCTGGTGGCATCGATTATCGCGGGCAATCATACGCATTGCGGGGCTCTCCGGCACGGCTCGGCCCGCCGATGGTGATGGTGGTGAAGGTTACCGGCCCCCGGCGGGCCCTGCGCGGGGCGGACACTGCAGCGCTGGCCCCATCGCAGCGTGGGCTGGACGCGAGGCTGAAACGCGGCTTGTAAATACGGCCAGGGGAAGTTCTGGATGTGAAAACCAGCTCGTTAAAGACGCATCTTGCTGCGGGTTCCCTGCGTGGGCTCAGGGAGCTGCTGCTGTGCTGGAGTCCCCTGCCAGCTGTTGGGGCAGTGACCATCAGTTACCTGTGCAGGATCCCTTTGGGTCCAGCCCATCCATTACCGCTCTGGGCACCATTAAATGCCGTGTTTGTCACAGCAGCACAGTGCCATTGAATTGCTGGGCTTTTCCACCCTTCGGAATGAGGAATAAAGCCGAGCTCAACACCCATTTTCACAGCAGGCTGCGTGTGCCTGGCAGTGCCTGGCGAATCGAGGCAGCGCTGCCCAGGACGGCTCTGTCAGGGCAGCGCTCCCGCAGCTTGTCAGAGCCTGTCCCTGTTCGCAGCCACACACACTGAGCTGCTGCCGGACTGCACGTCCGGAGCTGTTCAACTCCACCACACGGAGCTGAGTTACAGAGCGAGGTCTGCTTTGCCTGAGGATGTGCAGTTGCCTCAGTGACGTTTTGCCTGCTCTGGGTAGGCCTGTTGGTATCGTTTTGTGGAGGTGCATTTGGCCACGAGTGAGCTCTGCAGAACGGCTGGAAAGCTGCTGGGGCAACTCATTTCATTTCCCTGTCGGTAGGAGAGGCATTTCTTGGGAAGCTTTTTAGGCAAGCTTTGTTTTGTGCTGTATCGTCAGTCCCGTTTTTTGTCAAGTGCAGCTTCACCTTTTTTTTGTCTGTGACTTTAGAAGTCCTTGTTACTGAGATTTATTGTAAGTGGTGAAACCAGGATTGTGCTTGGGTTGGGAAGGGTACACCAGAGTGGTGAGTTCTGCTCTCCAGTCCTGCCATTCCTGAGCCTGGAACAGGGAGTGAAAAGTGGGGGGTTTTGATGATGGAAAGAAATGAAAGTAGCATTTAGGAGATGTGATCTTGCACAAAGGCAGATGTGACCTACCTGCCCTACCATCTTCCCTGTAGTTAAGGGGTGCACAGAGTGGTTTCACATTCTAAAAAGGCATGTTCTAGTCCAGCAGAACTCTTCATTTAACTGAATTTATTTAGTAATTGATCAAGTTGACCCCAGTATTTCTAAGCCTGTTGGACTAAGGTTGCACTGGAAGAGCAGTAGCTGCAGTGCATTCCAACAGTGTTCTGAGGGTGAGGCCTTTGGGTGTTTCTCCCAGAGCTGGATGGGAGTGGAAGGGAGGGAGTTTCCAGGGAAGGCAGTGCAGGTGCTGGCTCTGCTTCCACAGGGCCTGACCAGGTGGATGGACCTGCCTTGGGGCCCTTCCAACCTGCTGCAGTTTAGGAAGGGTAGTGATGAAAATAATCCTGTCTTGCAGGAGCTTTGCTGCTCTGTGATTATTTCAGGAAGTTCTGTGGGGCTGTGAATGCCTTAAACCCAAACCACAAACCACTTTGTTACTACCACAGTCTTGCTGCAGATGTTTCTTTGACACAGGAACAGCCTTAATAATACAAGGCTGGGGATTAGGTTTCCATCTCCTTTCTAGAGGCAAGGAAATGTAACACTACCCTGAAGCATTATGAGAGACAATTTGGCTATTTATGGGACCTGGGTTTGGGTTTTTTTACTCTTCAGGTATTTATGAAAGTAAAAGACCACTGAGAAGAGAAAGAATTAACCAGTGCTAGACCTTTCTCTGGTGCATAGTGCTTGGGAAAGCATTATATACAGCCATCTGTTCCTGCAAACAGGTTTAATCTCTCTTTCTATATATATTATTTAAAATAAGAAACTGAAATGGAGGAGAAGTGGTGTGGGCAAGCATGGTTTGCTTCTTGTGATTGGAATACTCTTGTACCAGCTCTCCCATGTTATTGGGCTGCAGGTTGTGCTGTCTGGGTCAGGTTAGCAAGAAAATTTATCAACAGAAAGTCTTTTACACTTAAAAATGTATCTCTGGGTTGAAATCTTAATGTTTTTGCAGAGACAAAATCACTGGTTTCAGATCATTGCGGAGAGTTGCGTTTAAGAAGGAGGACAAAAGCCTGTGGGCTTCCATCTCTCCTGGAAGTTGGAAGGGATGAAGTTAAACCCAGGTCAGGCCCCAGCTCAGTGCAATGTGAACATCCCCTAACTCAGAACTCTGGATTCTGAGCAGAGCAGCATTTCCTGCCATGGAAACCCAGGGATTGACAGTTCAGTGGCTTGTGGCTCTGGAGCTGTTCTGCAGAGAGAAGGATCTTCTGTGGTCATTAAAGTCCTCACCCAAAGGCACTTTCCCCAGGAGAGCCTTATCTGTTCTCTTCTCCTGGTTTTACTGGGAGGAGCCTCTCGGGCTGTGGTTTGGGCATTGAGGGCCATCCCTCCCTCCCTCCATCCATCCATCCCTCTGGTGGCATCCCCGTTGTGTCAGAGGCACCTCAGACCGACCCGGGGGAGTGCAGCGAGTGGGAACCATCCCAGACAAACCTTGTTTTGCACTCTGATTTATTTGATTTGCGCTGATTGACTCGCAGGGGCCGCAGGAGGGACTGAACCTCCTTAGGAGCCTTTAGGGAGGATTACTGGAAACCTCAGCGCCTTTGAAGAGCTGTCTGTCTGTCCTTTGTTTGTGGCTTTAGGTCTCATCTCACTTGCTTTGTATTCCACTGCAAACAAGTTGCAGCTCCTGCTCCCAGCGGGTTTCCCTGTGTTTAAATGGAGTCAAGGAGAGCCAGAAGTGGCAGCTCCACTGAGATGATGTTTGGTGTGTGTGGAAATGCTGTTTCCCTTCCAGCAGTGAAGTTTATAATAGGACAACAGCCAGAAAGTGAAGGGTTCCCACTCTAGCACTATAATTAGCAAAATTTAAGATAACATTGATTAATTGAATCTTTATGCTTTTTATTTGTCTTGTGTTTAGTGTGAAGCATTTTAAATTTCTCTTGAAAAATTAAGGCTTTGTTGTTTTAATCCTATTTAAACTGGTTTGTGGTGGGATCTTTGTTTTCCCTGCCAGGCTTTTATCCCAATTGAAATGTGGTCAGTAGATCCTCTGTCTAAGGCCTTTGGCACTCTGAATGGTTCTTCTGCTGCAGTTGTGGATAATAAAAATTGCAAATAATTTCTAATTAGTTATTTACATGTCCCTTAACTTTGTCAAGGTTGTAACAGAACCTCCAAGTATCTTTATACAAATAACATCAGATTGAGGCAACTGGGTTGGTGTAGAACAGGAAACTTTCTGTGAGTGGTGATAAACCAGAGGTATTTCCCTACACAAAACAATTTAATAAAACCTGTTGCATTGCTACAGCCTTTGGTTTGCATATGGTGTTTGGAGAACTGGTGTTGATTGTACAAACTGGGGCCTTTCAAGCAGAACTCCTGTTCAGTTTTACTTATTGTTCATACCTGGGTTTGGGTGATGACTTGGATGAAATTCCAGGTGTGGGAAGACCCAATTAAATAAAAAAATACAACAAATCTTCCCGTTGCCTCTGATACTTTTCAGTTGTTTGTGTGCAGAGTTAATCTCAGCTTTGCTGCTGGCGAGGGGAGGCCGAGCTGTGGGGCAGGGCAGGGCAGGGCAGGGCTGGGCAGGCAGGGCAGGGCTGGGCACACTCTGCAATCGTCAGGCCCCGCTGTGCCCGTCTGGGTCAGCTTTGCTTTCAGGGTGGGGAGGGCAGAGCTCACTCTGTACATCTGTGCCACTTGGCTGTGTTTCTGTAGTTACATACCACACAAACTTGTTCTTTCATGATATTGCTTGAAATTGCATCAGAATGGCACAAAATTCTGAATATTCAAGGTAAGATGTGCCTTAGAGTTCTTATTGTCTCAGTGAAAGGCATCCCTGTGTTCTCTTGCATCAAGGGGAAGACAAATAAACCAAAGGTACAGTAATCAGTTTTTGTCAGACCTTCAGGACAGGACTACAGGATTGTTTACTCAGTTCATGGAGTGCAGTTCATCTGTTTGACAAAGAATATAATTCTGTTTTTATGATTTTTTTGCTCTGAATTTTTCATGAAGTCTCAAAGGTGGATATTAAAAATGAGTATTTTATGTTTACTGTCACTAGATTGACCATCTACCTTTCAAACTCTAGTGCTTATTGAGTTTAACATGTTTTACCAATTAATTATTAAGAATTAATTTTGTTGTGTATTTCTAACAACATGCAACCTGGCTAAAGAGCACTGTATATTAAAAGCAGTTATCTAGAAGAAAAGGTGTTTTCAGCTACATCCTTTGTGCTTGAGATGGGTCTAAACCTTCAGTTTTGTAGGTGCCAGGTCCAATTTAAGTCAAATGAACTTCTGACCACTTGTAAGAAGAGAAGTTCTCAGAAAGGACTTGGATTAGTACATTTAATTTTGACATTTGCATTCAAATTGTAGAACTGAATTAATTCTCATTGTCTTAATAGCTTCTGATTAAAGTTTCCATACTAGCCCTAAAACCCATTTCCCTGTTCCACAGTCATTTCCATTCATTAATTCCTTTAAACAGCAGGAAAAGAAAGGTTGCTGCTGGTTGTGTGATGGGTGGGATTCTGCAGCCTCAGCCCTGGCTCTGGGGGACCTGAGATTGGCTCAGTTGGTTAAAACTTGGCTGTAACAATGCCAAGGTCGTGAGTTCAATCCCCTGTGTGGGCCACTGACTGAAGAGTTGGACTCGATGATCCTGGTGGGTCCTTCCAGCTCAGAACAGTCTGTGAAGCATCCTTGGTTTGGGCTTGGCACAGCCAGGAGGGCTGGGCAGGGCAGGGCACTGAGCACTTTCCCTGGGGCAGATGTGTGGGGCACAGAATTCCTGCACACAGACCCGGTGGGGCACAGAATCCCTGCACACAGACCCAGTGGGGCACAGAATCCCTGCACACAGACCCAGTGGGGCACAGAATCCCTGCACACAGACCCGGTGGGGCACAGAATTCCTGCACACAAACCCAGTGGGGCAGATGTGTGGGGCACAGAATTCCTGCACACAGATCTGGTGGGGCAGATGTGTGGGGCACAGAATCCCTGCACACAGACCCAGTGGGGCACAGAATCCCTGGCCAGGCACTCTGCCCACCCCGGGTCAGTGCCCAGCAGGAGGGCTCTGCCAGGAGCTC
>JAWWLZ010000054.1:6455954-6466716 GCA_035041345.1 Poliocrania exsul | reverse complement strand
TCATCAAGTCCAACCCTTGGTCCAACTCCAGTCCCTTTACCAGATCATGGCACTCAGGGCCACGGCCAAGCTCAGTTTAAAACCCTCCAGGGCTGGGGAATCCACCCCCTCTCTGGGCAGCCCATTCCAAGGCCTGAGCACTCTCTCTGTTGATAAAATTAAAATCTGGCAGGAGTTGATACAGTTTGCCTGGATGTTGTTTCAGGATTCAGTTTTTACATCCAAAGGATGGTTCAAGGAGTCAATATTAAGCTCACCAGGATACAGAAGCAGCAGAGTTGTTCTCCCTTGCAGGCAGCCCCCCCAGAAGAGCCCAGGATCAGCAGCAGAGGCTCAGCTTGCCTAGATGAAAGAGTGGGAACAAAGCAATCTTTAGCTAATCTGTATCTGAAGAAAAACCACAATAGAAAATGCTCTTTACAAAACCCACTTGAGAATAACTGTGTAACACCCTGGTGTAAACATCTGCAGAGCATGTGGGAGATGAGCTGCTGTGAGGCAAAGAAGGGAGTACATAAGATAAGGAATAGACTAGCAGAGGTCACCTTGGTGGCAAACACAGCCTTGTTATGTAGAGCTGAGGGCTTCAAACAGAATGTTACCTCCTCAAGGACTGCACTTACAGAACATAGGGATGTCCTTAAACTCTTCTTGATACTCAAATTGACTTTTGAAGGAAGATTCCAAAGAGAAAGATGGCAACAAATGTTTTATTGGATTGGCTGGAATTATGTTCTTTACTCAGTTCCTTCTCCACACTGTAGAATTTACCTCTATTTTTTTTTCTACCTGTGCTGGTTAATTGAGATAGAAACTTTCCTCTGCTGGGTCTGGTAAAAATTAGTGCCAAATTCCTGGCAATGTAATGAACACCTAGCAGCACACTCTGCACCTCCAAACCACTGTTCACATTCCCCTGGCCCATGGCTGACTGTGTTATGGGGGGGTTTTGTGGTTTTTACAGCCTTTGAGTGTAGCTCTGCAAGTCAGAAATGTACAGTTTGTTTGGTACAGAAGGCTTTTTTTGTTTTGTTTTGTTTTTAGTGCTTGGGAGGATAAAATAAAACCTGAAAGATTTTTCTTCCTAGCATAAGCATTCTGCTTTTGTGGAAAGACTGTAGTGATTGAATTCTTTATTAATTACTTTTCATCATTCATCTTCTCTCCTTGGTCACTGACAGGATCTGCTTTATTTTTCCTATTCTGTGTGTACCAGCAATCAGTGACAGGCATGAAAGGATGGAATTGGAGATCCAATCTGTTTTGGATTATCTAGCAAGCTGTATGATGTGTTAAAGTGTATCTGCCACTTCTGTGATTCTTCCATTAAAGTTGCCTGATTTCTCATTTCTACATCTAACAAATAAGCCCATTCTCACTGACTTACACAGCTGAGTACTTTATTAGCCAAAGAAAGCCAATCAAATGCACTTGACTGAGCTCTCAGTCTAAGACCAGCCTTAACTGTCGTTCTTGTTCACATAAATCAAAGCTGGGTGTTCATATCAAATCCTGTGACAGCAGGGAAGGACTGGGGTTGTACTGCTGTAACAAAACTGAAAGGCTGTTTTGGCACAGCTCTGTTTTGCTGTAGCTCTGTAAAATGGTGCCCATTTGACAGTTGCAGTAGGAGGGTTTGAATTTTGTTTGCAAATAAACAACAATAGTAATGCAATAGTAAACAACAACAACTAGAACTAGAGTGCATGACGTAGCAACACGGTGGAGAAACACCCAGTGCTTTCCTGGTGGGGCAGTTGGGGTTGTGGGTTCTGTGAGTCACTTCTCTGTGAGGGCTGGAATTCCCAGGGATGGCTCCACGTGGGAAGGGTGCCCTGACCCCTGTGTGGTGTCGCAGGGCCACGGTGCACATCCAGGTGAACGACGTCAACGAGTACGCGCCCGTGTTCAAGGAGAAGTCCTACAAGGCCACGGTGGTGGAGGGCAAGAGGTACGACAACATCCTGCGCGTGGAGGCCGTGGACGCCGACTGCTCGCCCCAGTTCAGCCAGATCTGCAGCTACGACATCGTCACCCCCGACGTGCCCTTCGCCATCGACAAGGACGGTGAGAGCTGGGGGGAGTGGGGCTGCTGTGGGGGGTCACCCAGAGCTGCAGGTGTGAGATGGTCACCCCTGACGTGCCCTTTGCCATCAGCAAGGATGGTGAGACATGGGGGCAGTGGGGGCTGCTGTGGTGGGTCACCCAGGGCTGCAGGTGTGGATTGTCACCCTCAATGTGCCCTCTGCCATTGACAAAGATGGTAATAAAAGCATGAGGGTGCAGTGGGCACTGCTGTGGTTTGTCACCCAGATCTGCAGATATAAGATTGTTGATGGCAAAGGGCACGTCTGGGGTGTCAAAGACAGTAAAACCCTGGTGGGGCTGGTGGCACTGCTGCAGTTTGTCACCCAGATCTGCAGGTATGAGATGGTCACTCCAAATGTGCCTTTTGCCATCAACAAAGACAGTAAGAGCACAGAGGTGCAGTGGGCACTGCTGTAGTTTGTCACCCAAAGAACAGGGTTCAAACTGGTCAGCACAAAAGTACAGCAAGCCTGGTTGACCCTTTCCTGCCCCACAGTTAAACAGGTGGTCCCTTCAGTTTGAATTAATAATGAAAAGTGGGGTGTGTTTCAGTGCCAGTACCACGTGCAGGAGCAGATGGGGTGTTGCATCTCTGTTGTAAAATGCTTTTCAAACTAAAGAAGACGTTGTAGCTGTTTGATGTTTTAAACACCTCTCAGTAGGTCTTTCCTCCCCCCTTCTGTATTAGGGTAACTTCTGCTAATTAGCTTTCAAAAATGGGATTCCATGTGTGTGCTTTTCCCATGTGAGGTGCTTGTGTGTGGTTGGAGTTACAGTATCAAGGCTATTGCTTATGAAATGTGATTGTTTAGGTCATTTCCTGAGCTCCAGGGGTCTGTGGACCCTTCAGAATCTAGAGATAACTTCCAGTGGTGCAAGCAAGCTGGTTAAGCAAAGTGAACAGTTTTTAGTGGGCTTTAGTTTGAGTTTTTTAGGGATTCACTTTGTCAGTGGATTATTTTCACAGGTTTGCAAATTTAAGAAAAGATAGAGAGTGGTGGCATAATGCAAACAGTTCATGTATCAGTTACCACCCGTGAGCAATTTCATTCTGAGATAATGTGCTGTTAAGATCCTGAGAAATACATACCTGCTGTTCTGTGCCTGTGTGTTCATTTCTGGGTTAATGTAATTGTTAATGATCTGGGCCTGGTGTCTGGCATTGAAAAGTCAAACAGTGAAGGTGATTCATTTGCAGGTGTGTCTGTTAAAGCCTTAAGTATCTGCATGAAAGGCATAGGTGGTACCTGAATGCACTTAATGCATCACTGACCCTGGGAAGTTACATTGATGTGTGATCACTGCTTTCCTTGTGTCAGGTTATATAAAGAACACAGAGAAGTTAAGCTATGGCAAAGAACACCAGTACAAGCTGACAGTAACAGCATATGACTGTGGGAAGAAGAGAGCTGCTGAGGATGTGCTCGTTAAAATCAGCGTTAAACCGACGTGCAAGCCTGGCTGGCAAGGTTGGTTTGCTCCCCTTGCTCCCTGCTTTCAGCATTTGCTGCTGCCTTCAGTTAAACAGGAGACACTTCTGATATTGTGTGTTTGGGTGAAATGCAGGTTGGAGCAAAAGAATAGAATATGAGCCTGGCACTGGCTCCTTGGCTCTGTTCCCGGGGATGCATTTGGAGACGTGTGATGAGCCCATAACCTCGGTGGAAGCAACGGTTGAACTGGAAACCAACCACATTGGGAAGGGCTGTGATAGAGACACCTACTCAGAGAAATCCATCCACAGGCTCTGTGGTAAGAATGCTTTTGTCAAAGTAAAAGTGGTCTCTCTTGCTTGTTAGCTTTTCATTTGATGTTAGTGATGTTAGTCAGTGAGTAGATCTGGTCTTCATTTGCACATGGTTTATCCAACTCATTTCCTAGCAGGCAGTGAAGGGCATGAGATTGCCTGAAGGTGCCTTTTAAAATAATTCCCAAGAGTGGTAAAGAATCTTTCTTCTACCTCTCCCCTAACTTACATAGACTGATAATTTCCCCTACATGAGATTCATGTTCAAGAGCTGAGGGAGTGTTTTCTATGGGAAGAGTAAGGCCATGAAAGCCTCTTTTTGTGAGCAAAATGGATGTGATGGCTGCAATCTAAGAAATACATGGTGAAAACCTAGAGATGAGATGAGGAGATGCTTGTGCACTCTCTTCTACTGGATGAATGTTGGACTTAGAACTACTACAGTGTTGAGTGAAAGGCATCACTCACATTCATGGGTCTGAGGGACAAGTGGCATTAATGAAACGGTTTCTGAGGTAGGCTCTACAGCTGCAGGGACAGTAAGCAGAACAATTTCAGTGAGCTTAGTTGCTTACCCAGAAGCTAAACTTTTGGAAATCACCATGATTACCAGAGGCCTGTAACTAGTGGCACATCATTTAAAAGGAGAATTGCTCCTTGTGTGTTGGTAGCTCACCATCCTGGCCGTTGGTGTTGAAGGGTGAGTGCTCAGAAGAGCAGTTTGGTGTGAAACCATCAGTGGGCTCTTCAGTTCCCCCTGATCTCAGTGGAGCCTGTTTGTTGCAGGTGCTGGCTCTGGCACAACTGAGCTGCTGCCCCCTCCCAGCAGCGCTGCCAACTGGACACTGGGCCTGCCCACGGACAACGGCCACGACAGCGACCAGGTGTTCGAGTTCAACGGCACCCAGGCCGTGCGGGTGCCCGAGGGCATCGTCACCCTCAGCCCCAGGGAGCCCTTCAGCATCTCGGTGTGGATGAGGCACGGGGCGGGCACCAGGGACAAGGAGACCATCCTGTGCAACTCAGACAAGACAGGTTTGGTGGTGCTTTCCTGACAAACAGCTTGGGGGTTGGTGGGGGTTTATATCCTGAGGCAGCACATGTGACTGCCTGCAGGCTTTTCTCTTACTTGAGGGTCTTTCTGAAGGAAATGAAGTGGCCTTCAGAAGTCACTCTTTATTACTGTGCTCATGCATTGGCTTGGCCTCAGATTATGCAGCTTCACATTGGCAGGCTTGTTTTCCTGACTCTGTTTCAGTGTACATGATGCACTCCTTTTGCTGTGGCAGAGGATTGTTCTGGCAGTGCAGTCTCGAGTTTGCATCTCCAAAGATAGCTCAGATCTGGGTGCTGCCTAAAGACATTAAGATGCATATACCAGGTCCAGAGACAGCATTTGCTGCTTTATTTATTTATTTGGTTTTATCTAGGAGAATATAATTTCTCTTTTTCCAGTGATGATGGTTTTTTTCACTCTCTGCATAATGTCACTCTCTGGGAATGCTACAGAACACAATAATTTTGAAAATGCTATTAATAAGAAGGAAATGTGATAACCCCATTTCCATAATTGCTGTCTAATGGGCTAAAAGAATCCTTGTCTTTGTTCAGCTGGAGCAGTGCATTTGGCCACTGTATTAGAAAGAGACTTTATTTAAATTGCTGCTAGGTTTTTCAAAGGAAACTGCACTGAATATATTTTAAATTTTATTTGAAAATAAGAAAGATTTGTAGTAGCCTAAGAGCATTTCTTTGAACAGGAGGAAAGTGGCAGTTATTCAGAACCAAGTACAAATTATCTCTTTTCCTCCCTTCACCTATTCCTGTTAATCAAACCTTAAACTTTCCTTATGGAAGTAAATGACTTGAGGAGAAAAAAAGGCAAATTTAACAGTTTTTCCTGGTTTCAAGTGCATTGGAAGCAGACCTTCAAAACAACTTTTCCTGTTCTATTCCTTGGACCTAAGCATGTAATTCTTGTGACAGCTTCTGGTAGCATTTGCCTTCATTCTATTGGGATATTATGCAATATTGAAAGCCTAAATCCAGGTTAGTTGGAGGGAGTCACAGTCCTCATTTGCTTCTACATTTGTTCCTTCCTGTCAGTCACAGTGAGATTTAGGTAAGAAACTGCAGAACAGGTGGATTTTGTGGGGTTCCCAAGGCAGTAATGCTGTTGTTCCACCCCCTGTGCAGACATGAACCGGCACCACTACGCGCTCTACGTCCACAACTGCAGACTCGTCTTCCTTTTCCGCCAAGACCCTTCAGAGGGCAAGTCCTACAAACCTGCTGAGTTCCACTGGAAACTCGATCAGGTCAGTCTGGGGGGATGTGAAAGCCACCAGAGACCAAACTGCCTGGTGGTATAACCACTAATAAAGACTTTCTGCAGCTCTGAACTCCCCATGTCCTGTTTTATACAACCCAACAATACTTGCTTTATTTGTGATCAACTGTCAGATTCAGCCCTGTCTTTTCATCTTGAATATAAAATATGTCATTCTTCTGGCTGTGATGTCAGTTGTGTCCACTGTAAGGTAGAGTGCATGAGAAAGCAGGAATTGTTCCAGATTGGTTGTGGCATTAAACAACTTCTGGGCATGTGACCTTTTTCCAGCCCACTGGATCTGAGTGATAAAATAACCCTGAATATCCATAAGTTTATCAAGTTCTTTTGGTTGCTTTGGGTTACTGTGTCAGGTCTGGTTTGCCAGTTACCCAAACAGTGAGTGACTTTCTAACATACCAAATTATATCCCAGTTCTTGTGCAGGGCAGTGTGTGTTGTTTTAATGATAAAACACACATAAATGTCCTTGTAGGAAAGCTGCTACTTTGCAAAACCAAACCAGCTTTCATTGTAAATAATTCTGTCATAGAAGGCTATTTCTATTCAAAATAGTGATTTTTGTTTTTTTAACAGTCTCTCTCAGAAATTACCTGTCCTTTGTCAAGTAATGTTGTCTTACAACAGTATTTCAGGATGTGCTTGCATGTAAATCTGTATTTTTAGATTGAAATACGCTGTTATTCAATATAAAAATTAAAGGGATGGAAGTACAGGAGCTCCTGTATTGGCAACAGAAGAAAAGAAACTTCTCATTAATGTTTGGCAGTCAGTTTGCTTTCCAGATGTGTGTGGAACATCAGTGTGTCTGTGCAGGGGTGTGGTTGGTGTGTCTGCATGTGTGTGGATGCAGAATGTGCATCAGAGCAGTTCCTCAGCTGTAATTGAAGGAAAATTAAAGCAGAACATTAAAACTTTCTGCTCAGGTGTGTGACAAGGAGTGGCATCACTACGTGGTCAGTGTGGAGTTCCCTGCAGTGACTCTCTACGTGGATGGGGTTTCCTACGACCCCTTCCCAGTGACTGAGGATTACCCCCTGCACCCTTCCAAGATAGAGACACAGCTGGTGGTTGGAGCCTGTTGGCAAGGTAATTATTTGCAGTATTTAATACTCTTAGTGACTCTTTTTCAATGAAATCTCTGTAGTTATTTAGAGTGACACAGCAGATCCTGTTAGTGCCTGAAAGGTAACTTGGTTTGCCTTTTGCAGGTTAGTTTTGCTCCTGGCTGGTATCACATATTTCCTCTGTTGGTCATTTTTTCCATGAGTGTTTGTGTTCTTGTTGGCCACAGGTGTTTGTGTGGTACAAAGCTGCTCCCCAAGCTCTGTTCCATCCGAGTCATCTTTGTGCGAGTACAGAGAGCTTTTAATTTTTATTATTACTATTTTTGTTTTAATTTTTGCTATTTTAATAATAGTTGTAAGAATACATCCTATACTTCAGATGACTAAGCAGAACACTTAATTTCAAGTAGGTTTGAAAAGCACATTGTAGGAAGTTCTTTGATTAAGCATGACCAGCAGAGAGTTCAGCAAAGCAACACAGCAATGCTGTCCTTGGATATTCTACCATTTCTGCTTATAAAAATAGACCCCTGCTTTATTGTTTGCAAAATATGGCTTAAAATACAATATTCTGCAAGCTGTGAGTGCTGATTCATGTGCTGTAATACTTTGAAACCTACTCCTCAGAGCTGGAGGGAAAGGAGGAGAATGCATCTGCTGCATTTTCTGGGGTGCTGCTTCCCAGAGATGCTGGAACAGCTCCTGCTCCCAGTCCTGAGCTCAGTGTGTGCTGATGAAACCCCCCTGGCTGGTACAGAGCTGCTCCTGCTGTTGAGGATGGAACAGTGCTCAGTCCCTGCTGGTTTCTGTGGTTCCCATGACAGGCTGGAGCTGCTCTTTGCAGCAATGCACAGAAACAGCCTGGGAATGAGTGACAAATGGAAAGCTTTGAGGCATTTAAATCAAATTAACAGTCTTCTGTCTTAAAATGTCTCTCTTCTGTGTGAGTTTAAGGCCTTGAAGTGGGAATGAAGGTTAAATTATCTCTCCTCTCCATCAAATCTGTTATTTTGTGACAAGTTCACCATCATTCAGTATTAATTCATTCTGTTGTCTCTCCTTGCATCAATTAATGATTTTCTCCATAATTCATCTCATTCTCTGTGTGAGTGTCCAGCTAATCTCTTGTAGCTCAAAGGTGACTGACTGGTTTGCAAGAAACTGGAGCTTGGGAACTTCGTTCCAGTTAAATGTATGGATTGTGTAATGGCTTCCATGTGCATTCTGCATCCTAACAAAAACATGCACTTGTAGTTTAAAACCTCCTGTGCTTTCATATTGGCACCATGGTGTGATTCTTTAAGTTCTTCTGACATGAGATTTCTTTTACTAACAGCAAACTGAAATGGAATACAAGAACTTGAAGTGCTGCCTCTCAAAAATACCACCCAAAGCCTGATTCTTAGGGGATTAAAACACAGGGTGAATAAAGTTTGCCAGAGGGAAGCTGGTGGTCATCATTTTTGTCTTATCAAGACTTTAAAATGAACCAGGCTACTCTAGGTTATATATCCAGCTCACCTCCAAGGACAGAGATTTTATGCTTTTGAATTAATTCTTTTAAAAATTTAAAAGCTGTTTTTGCTTCCATCTGGTAAATTGAGTGCTTAATATATCTGCTGTTATGATAAAAAAATCTGTATTGGTAGTGACTTGTTTTGGTCAGCTTTTAATACCTTTTGGTGATTTGCTGTATTGGGCTGGATTTCCCCCTGATTTGCCCAGAGATGGAGCCCGTTGATTGATGTACAGCATTGTCACTGACTGTGGTTGGGTGAGGGTTGCTCTCTTGCCTCATCCAGTTTCTCTGGTGTCACTGCAGGTTGGGGATGGGGCTCTTTGGGTTGTCTTGCCATGACTTTTTGTGTTCTTGTAACAACAGTGATGCTTCTTCCCTGCATTGCAGCTCCTCATGTTCCCAAAGAGCTCCTGATCCTTGAGGAGTTGCTGGGACAGAAGAGGCGGGGGGGAAGGGGCTGCTTTGTATTTTCTGTGATCAGAGTTTGCCAGACAGTAACTGCTCGGTCCTTTCCCTCTTGTCCTCTTCTTTGTCTTGCTTTTCTACAGACTATACAGGAAATGAGAATGACACTGACACTGTGCCCGAGGCCTCTGCAGGTTGCTGGAGTTTTTCCCCCCTCTTTGTTTCATTTTAAGCCCGGCCATCGCTTCATCTCGCACACAGCATGAGGTGCAGCTCTGCACTGGGGCCACTGCCCCTCACATAACCCCCCAGCCAGCCTTGGGCCTTCATTGTGCTTCTGTTTGCAGAGCTCCATCACTGACACACCTTGGGCTTGGGCTGGGTTGGTGGGTTTTGGTTGCATCCCAATGCACCTCCATCTGCCAATCTGCTGTGGTTGCAGTGAAGTGCTGTAGAGAAGGTGCTGATGTCAAATATCAGCTCTAATCTCATTCATCCAGTTTTGTTAAAACATAAATGCACCTCATCCTGTATAAGATATGTATTTGTGTGTAGGTATGTGTGTTTATCATGGAATTATTCAGTCTGTTGGGGAGGATCTGTGGAGCTCAGGTGGCTCTGCTCCCCACTCAAACTAAGGCTGATTTCATATTTAGATGAGACTGCTTGGAAAGACAGACCTGGAGTTTCCAGGAGATACTCACTTGATCAGAAAGTTATATAAAATTCTGGTTGCAGTAAATGTGGAAAGAAAAAGCTTTGGCTCTCAGGTATTTCAGATTGTCTTGACAGGGTTGGATTTGCTTAGACATTTTTAGTGATAGTTCAGTTTTGTGTTTTGAATTGAGACACTTAAAATTAGTGTCTATTTCTGAAAGTGAATTCAATATAAGAACTCTTGCTGTGAAGTTGAAGAATTGCTGGGGTAGTCTGGGTGTGACTGGCTGTGCCTCACGCTTTGCTTTGGCAGGGAGGCAGCAGCACCCAGGGGTCCAAAGCTGGAGCTGTACAAATCTAACCTGAAAACTGTAATTTGTGACAGGACAGTTCACCACTGAACAGTATTTTGTTACACCAGGGATCTTTCATCACTTGGAATCTCTAAAACAAGCTTAGAATCTTCCTAAAATTGGCTTGCTTAGTGGGTGATGGCCTTGAAATACCAATTTCCAGTTGCTGTTCTGTGGCCCCCCATTAATGAGCAGGATGGACCAGGTGATCCCTGGGGTATCATCCTCAGGAAAGCCTGAGGAATGAGGTTGCAGTTCTTCAGCCTTAACCCAAACCTGAGTTACCTGAGTTTAAACTGCTCATTTGAGTCTGCACAGGGAAGGACCCCTTTAGAGTGGGGCAGGTAACTCTCAGACCCCCCTTTCAGAATTAACTGAATGACTTTGTGCAGTTCCTTTGTGCCCTCTGAGTGCCAGGAGAGCCTGGGCTGGCTGTGGTGCCTCTCCCTGGAGGGTGGGAGCTCAGGGCAGTGTCTCTGCAGAGACAGATCCCAGGGACAGGGAAGATGAGGTTTCATGGTTCACCCCCTGTTCTGAGATCAGCTCAGCTGGTTAAAACTTGGGTGTAATAACACCA
>JAWWLZ010000054.1:6422343-6455854 GCA_035041345.1 Poliocrania exsul | reverse complement strand
GGGAAGATGAGGTTTCATGGTTCACCCCCTGTTCTGAGATCAGCTCAGCTGGTTAAAACTTGGGTGTAATAACACCAAGGTTATGGGTTCAATCCCCTGTGTGGGCCATTGACTCAAGAGTTGGACTCGATGATTCTTGTGGGTCCCTTCCAACTCAGACTAGTTTGTGATTCTGTGTTTCATCCTGAGCACCACCTGGCTGTGTGGGACCTCTCTGGAGATGTTTGTGGTGGCCCCCTGAGTTCCAGCTGGCCACAGCTGCTCCACGTGCATGGTGACCTGTTCAGTTCTTTCTTTATGCCTGACCATAACCACGAGGTTAACCCCCCAGTGGATCACCACTAACCTGCATGTGACATTGTGTGCCTGAGGGTGTTTGCTGTGTCACAGACAGTGCCAGCAGTGCCAGCAGGTGACCCTGTGCCCTCCTTCCCCAGGGGGGGAGCTCCGCATGGCGCAGTTTTTCCGCGGGAACCTGGCGGGGCTGACCCTGCGTGCCGGGAAACTGGAGAGCAAGAGGGTCATCGACTGCCTCTACACCTGCAAGGAGGGGCTGGACCTGCAGCTGCCCGATGGTGCTGGCAAAGGTGTGAAGGTAAAGCAGCTCCTGGGCATTGCTGGTTATGGTTACAGGGTTTGCTGGCCTGTCCCTGGTAGAGTAAGTTCATTCCATGTGGCATTTTGCATTAAAATTACATAAAAGCAAGAAAATCTTTCTTGTGTAAATCTGGTCTTACAGGAGTTTAGGAATTGAAGTTCCTGTGTTCTCTTTAAGTCTGGAAGAGACATTCCATATTTGTAAGCCTCTGTTTAACCAGCTGTACCAGGGTGTCTGATAAAAGAGATTCTTAACAAGCAGCTCCATGAAATGAGACTAATTTACATGGCTTTTTTAGTAGCAAGGTTGTGTGAACAGGTTGTGTTTCTCCTTTGATATCAGCTGCCTCTCTTCCACATTACCAGAACTGTGATAAGGGCCTAGAATTTTTCTTAAAGAATGAAACACTAAATACATTCCACTGGAATGAGGCAGTGAATGGGGAGATCAGACTGTGCCACAGGGCCAGTAAATAATGACCTTTTTGCTTTGAATATGGATGCAATTGTCCTGCATTGACCAGACTAAGCCATGCTGAGCCTCAGTTGGAATTTCCAGGTCCTGGTGCTGGTTAGATGTTCTCTTACAGTCATTCTTGTGTTGCTGCAGATCCACATGAACCCAAGTCAGTCAACGGTGACCATAGAAGGGGATGACATTGAGAGGGTTGACAAGGCCATGCAGCACCTTTCCTACCTGAACTCCCGCCAGTTCCCCACTCCTGGCATCCGGAGGCTCAAAATCACCAGCACTGTCAAGTGAGTGCTGCTGCTGCTGAGTACTGCCCTGCTGGTGCTGGAGCCTGCAGTGCTGCTCTGAGTCTCAGCTGGGACAGGCACAGGGCTCTTGGTGTGCTGAAACAGCAAAGGTTTGCTGCACCAGCTCTGGTTTCTCCTGGGAGTGCAGTGAGGAGTGTGTAAGACAGGATGTGTTGTCAGTCACTGCCTTCACAGAGGTGTCATCTGTGGCTGAGAGTCAGACAGAAATGGGGCCAAGTGGTACCTGTAAGTAAAAATTAATTGTGAGATTGCTCCCTTGGTGGGAATTCCTTCTTTCCAGCTGCTCAATTTATCTGAGACTCTTTGGGTCTGAGGCAGCTTTTCAGAGATGTAGAAAGCAGTGACTGTGTGGAGTTGTGCCTCCCTCCCAGATAACCTGCTGACTGCCCCTCTGCTTCTGTATGCCAGGTGTTTCAACGAGGAGTCCTGTGTGTCCATCCCCTCTGTGGAGGGCTATGTCATGGTGCTGCAGCCAGAGGAGCCCAAGATCAGCCTGAGTGGCATCAACCACTTTGCCCGCTCTGCCTCGGAGTTCGAGGGCGCGCAGGGCGTGGCGCTGTTCCCGGAGCTGCGAATCATCAGCACCATCACCCGCGCCGTGGAGCCCGAGGGGGACGGCCAGGAGGACCCCACAGGTGCCCTGCTGGACTGAACTGCCCCCCCCAGCTCCCCCTGGGCTGCTGGGCTGGCCTGCCCACCCCACCCCAGCTCCCTTGGCTCCTGCTGAGGAGGATCTTCCTCCTGGAGAGGGTGTGGATTTCTCCTTTAGTACAGAATCCAGAGAGGGAAAAGCAGATGGAAATGCCTTGTTCTGGGCTAACAAAAGCTTCCTGCAAGTGATAGCAAGCCCAGGCCATTATTCTCATGGAAATATCCCTTGTTTGTATTTTGTATTTTATTTTTTTATTCATTTCAGGAAGACTTGCTCTCCTCAGGCCCAGATTTTAGTGTTTATTCTGGGGGAAGAGTTTGCACATGACATTTGGTAGTTGTTGTCTGCTTCACCTGTGTGTCTGCTCATGGCTTTGGCTTTTCTTCTGCCTTTTAGTCCAAGAGTCTTTGGTGTCTGAGGAGATCATGCATAACCTGGACACGTGTGAGGTGACAGTGCTGGGAGAGGAGCTCAACCAGGAGCAAGAGAGCCTGGAGATCGACATGACACGATTGCAGCAGAAGGGAATTGAGATGAGCAGCTCCAACCTGGGCATGATCATCACAGGTGGGGGTTTCCTGCTGCTGGTCTTGTGGGCAGGGTCTGGAGGCACCATAAAGGGAACAGTGTTCAGAGGGGTGGTGGTTTGTGATGCTCCAAATACTTCACTTGCTTTTAGAATTTCAAGCTTGGACCATTCTTAGAATTCCAAACACAGCTATTTTGTAGAAATCTGGGATTCTAGAAAATACATCATTCTAGAACCTTCTTTGTGTTCTGTTCTCCTGTCCCAAAATGCAGGTTATCTCTGGACTTTGGAAATACCCCAGAAAAGGCTTGTTCCTTGCACAGATAATCCAGTGCCTGGGAACATCATTCCTTTCTGGTCTATGTTCAGAATATGTTAAAGTATTCTAAAGGAAGGCTCCCAAATCCCTTCAAAGACTTAACTAGGTCTAGGATTTTACCACAAAATCAATCCACAGGATTTCAGTGGAGCCACATTGTGTCTGTGGTGTTACTTTGTTCCTACTGCCTGCAAATCCATCACCCCAGAGAAGTCAGCTGCAGAGAGGGTGTGGCATTTGTCCAGTCCGTGCTGCTGCATTGATCTTTTTGCAGAGTGACTCTGAGCTGTGTGTTTGCCTCCCCAGGGGTGGACACCATGGCCAATTATGAGGAGGTGCTGCATCTGATCCGCTACAGGAACTGGCACACGGTGTCCCTGTTCGACAGAAAGTTCAAGCTGGTGTGTTCGGAGCTCAACGGGCGCTACGTCAGCAACGAGTTCAAAGTGGAGGTGTGTGAGCTGAGCCCTGCAGGGCAGGGGGGCTGTGCAGGGCAGGGGGCTCTGCAGGGTGAGGCTGTTGCCCCAGCTCAGACACAGCTGATCAGTCAGTTGCTGCTTTGGGTCTTTGTCCTTAGTTAACGTGTTTCAGGTTGTATTTTATATATAAATGTGTTCTCAGTCCTACATTTCAGCTGTAAGTGAGGCTGTGGAAGCAGAGGTGAGGCTGTTGTTTTTTAGAAGAAATATTGTGGTTAATGAAGGTGAAAAGGCTGAACTGAAAACACAGGATATTAATTTATTAAATGAAGTGAAAGCTCCCAAAGAGCTGAGTGACCTTCGTGTGTAACTTGTGGGATTCCACAGATGGACCTGCTGGGCCCTTTGCTGCTTTGCTTGCGTGGTGCCTGAATTCCTGATGCTGAGGGCTCCTGGGAGAGCACAGACAGGCTAAAATTGCCTTTCCTCTGCAGCAGAGTACAGTCAGTATTGCTCAGTGTGCTTCCATCAAATACATGGAAGTGCAGCAGAATGTGACAAGAAGGGCACTAAAATTTCCAGTGCTGGAATGTGAAATGATTTATATTGAGAGGAGCTGCCCTGTAACTCAACATCTTCCAGCTGTGAGCTTGAATTTTACCCTTTAAAGCCGAGGAGGGGCCTGGCAGCAAAGCCAGCTGTGTTTGCCCCCACTGGGGTGGTGGGGCTGGACTGGGAGCCCCTGGTGTTGCACAACAGGCATTTCTGTATTTTGTTTCCCGAGGAAATCCTGAGAGCCTGAGTTGGGATTTACCAAAGGGTTGAAGTGCAAAAGCTTTCCTGGTTGTGTAGTAAACAAGAGTTCTCTCTTCCTACTGTGCAGTGCAGGTCCCCTGTGTCTGTTCCACAGGGGAGGGACATGTTCAGCTCTGCTTGTTTGGTGAGAAAACATGAAATCCTCTGTGCAAGGGATGAGCTCCCACCAGTGCCTGAAAGGCAGCTCTGCTGGGTGGGGGTTAAGCTGAAAGAGAAGTTTCTTTCTTCGTACTTTGACTGTAATAAGAAGCATTTTTTTTTGCTGTTAGCTGAAAATGTACAGCAGAATAAGAGGTGGGAATAAAGGAAATGTAATTAATGGGTTAGATATCTTTGTATACACTGTTATTTTAGGATTAAAATGGCTGGGTACCAAATTTGATAATAAACTGACTTTATCTCTTCTATTCTGAAATACTGGTGTCTACACCAGCTTGCCAGACTAAAACAGATTTGAGAGCTGTGAAGCTGAAGGGTTTTGTGACAAGACATGGAAAATATGCAGAGCTGTTTGGGATGGCTGTCCCCTGGGAAGAGCCTGTGTTGGAGGAGGACTGGCTGCCTACCCTGGGAAATAGCTGGGTTTTGTTTTATTTTTTTTCCTCTTTATTTCTATCCCTTCAGAACGGAGCTGTTGGGCTCCTGCAGTGTAACCTGTGTCTGTGTCCCCAGGTGAATGTCATCCACACTGCCAGCCCCGTGGAACACGCCAACCACATTGCGGCGCAGCCCCAGTTCGTGCACCCCGTGCACCACTCCTTTGTGGACCTCTCTGGGCACAACTTGGCCAACCCCCACCCCTTCTCAGGTCAGCATTCTCAGCCACCCAAGCTGAGCTGGTTTCATTGTGTTGTTAAAATGGCCAAGAGGCTTTTGCTGCAGAGAGGATTTTTCCCAGTGTCTTGGACTAATCCAGGCAGCGACTTGGTCCTGGTCTGCTGCTGCCCAGACAGGCAGGAGGGGATTTCTGGAGTCCATCATTCCTCTTCGTGCCAGCAGAAGAGCTTTCTGTTGGTGTGTGTCTGTTGGAAAATGGGAGGGGACTGTAAGACCTTGGTAAAGGGCTCTGAGGAACTGGGACAGTATTTCTGAATGGCACAAGGAAAGAACTGCAGTGATATTCCCTTGATGAGTCATGGGATCTGCCCTTTCTGTTCTAATTACATTAATTTGGCAAGAGTGTAGGATGTGAGAGGAAGCAAAATAGGCAATTTGGAAAGGAGTCTGTGTGGTAGAATCTGCTTCCCATGTGTTTTCAGTCCTTCAGATTGATGTAATTATATTTAAGGAACTGAGGTTTGGTTCTTACTCTCCAAGTGACTTTTGAAGTGGCTGAGGCCAAAGTGCCTCTGTGAGGTTTGTGTGATGCCACTTCCCTTGCAGTGCTGGGAAGGGAGGTGGGTGTTAGTTCTGTGCAGGAGTCCCCACTGCCCTGTAAGGAGCCCCTTTGCTTCCCCCTTGCAGTTGTTCCCAGCACAGCCACGGTGGTGATCGTGGTCTGTGTGAGCTTCCTGGTGTTCATGATCATCCTGGGCGTGTTCCGGATCCGCGCGGCCCATCAGAGGACCATGAGGGACCAGGACACGGGCAAGGAGAACGAGATGGACTGGGATGACTCTGCCCTCACCATCACTGTGAACCCCATGGAGGTACCTCTGGGGCTGGGGCTCAGCACTGCCCCTGCTGCAGCCCTGAGGGGGCTGGGATTGTCCAGGGACAGAGCAGAACCAAGCCCTGAGCACAGGGCAGGGACATCAGCTGGGAATTGGGAATGAATGTGCCAAGGGCAGTTCTGTTTGGGATCCTGCAGGGTTAGAGTTTCATGGTAGGGGATGGAACGCTGCAAACCAGTGTCCAGCAGTAGTGTTGCTGTGCTGCACTGCCTTAACCAGCCTACTTTGGTCCACACTTGCAGAACTTTATTGTCAAAACATCTGTGTCTATAATATATGGGGTGCTTTGTAATATATATAAGAATATAAACTTGCTCCTGTGGCCAACATGTGAATTTCTGGAAAATGTGGAACAATAAATGCTCCCTGAGTGTGTCCTACTGCAAGATCCTTCTGCAGCAGAATTTGCAGTACTGGATCACCCTTCAGGATCAGTTTGTGTGGAGTGCCAGGATTGGCAGCAGTGTCACAGAGCTGTTTTACAGAGTGCAGTTTCCCTTTTCTGGTTGCCTAATTCCTGCTGAACTCCTAAAACCAGCAAAGAATCTGCAATAACTATTTGTCAGTATAGAATAAAAAGAATTTTTGCCACTATGGCAACGACAGTGAATTTTTGTCTTAACAGACTTACGAGGACCAACATAGCAGTGAAGAGGAAGAGGAGGAGGAGGAGGAAGAAAGTGAAGATGGAGAAGAAGATGACATCACTAGTGCAGAGTCTGAAAGCAGTGAGGAGGAGGAGGGAGAGCAGGAGGAGGACCAACAGAATGTCAATAGACAGCAACAGCTGGAATGGGATGACTCCACCCTCAGTTACTGATCCCGCCGTGCCCTCTGTCTGTCCATCCCCGCTCTGGAAGACTCCACAGTCCCACACTCCATTGGTACCAAGGATTCATGGTGTTCCAAACAAACCCATCCATTCTGGCCAGTAGGTTGAACCCCCACACCTCTCTGTCTGTGTTCTGTCAGTCCCTGGTGTGTAGGGTGTAGTTTAGCTCCTCTCCTTCAGCCATGCCTCAGTGACTGGATTTTTTTTACGCTCTGTGAGGAACCACCTTGCACTTTTTTCTTCACGTCATCTCAGCTAAGTGACTCTACAGCTCTGTAGCCATTGCACATGAATTTCTGAACTGTCTTTTTTTGCTCAGTGAAACAAACTTGGCTTTGTTCCTTTTTCTCTTTCTAAAAGATGCAAAGATTGCTTGTTGACAAAGGGTAAAGCTGCTCATTTCAGCCTGTTGATTTCTTTTAATTTTTCCCCCCCTGAATTAGTGCATGTGTAAAGTGGCAGAATGAGGTTAATATGTAGAAGATTAACAAGACTTTTTAATATTTTGTAAATATCTTGGAATTATGTAATTATGTCATTTGTGGTAGTGAAAACAGGGAATTGGGGTTTCAAACATGCTAAAGTGAAAAACCATGCAGCATGACCTATCCAAGTGTCATCCTTGTGCAGCAGGAGCACGGGCACCGTTGTTAGTGTAGGTGTTCAGTAACTCTGTATGGCCTTGACTGCGATGTGCTCACACCTCTCTCCTCCCTCCCTCCCTTGGCTTTAACCCCCTGGATCCTGCAGAGGCAACACTCAAGCTCCTGAGAAATTGTAAAGGCTTTAGGAACCTCTGCAGAGGTTCAGCTGCCCTGTGCAATACACTTGTTTGGGTTTCATTTTTATTTCTTTCTTTTTTTTCTTCCACCTCTCCAACTAAGCCTTGGCATAAAGGCTTTTAAGTTATTGGGTAAAAAAACACTACATGGATGGTGGGCAGCTCTGTGGCAACACCCACAGCTCCTGTTGGTCACAGGGAGGCTGCCCATGGCCCAGTGCTGGGCTGTCCATGCTGACAGGGTGGCTGTTTGTAGGTGATGGGTTGCAGTGAAGCCCTGGGTACCTGTGCACCTTGGCTGCCAGCCTACATAAATAGGGATTTGGGGTTTTTTTGGTTGTTCATTTTTTTTAATGTGGCAGGGGGAGGGTTTGGGGTGTACCTGATGCCACTGCCCACTCTGCTCCTCCCCTGCAGCCCCTTGTACAGTAACTGGCACTGTCGGTGTTTAAGCCTTTGTTTACACTTAGTAATTGTGTTTTCCTGCTGGTGAAAACCTTGTAGCATAAATCACCCAGCCAGAAACCTTTGGGAATCATGCTGATATTATTCCAAGTCGAGCTGATCTGGGTTGTGTCTGATCTCCTTTGTGACTTGGGACTGCAAAGGACAAAAGCTGGAAGGTACGAAAGCGAAGCCACCCCGGGTGGGGAGTGCAGGTTCTGCTGCTGGGCAGGGCTTGGCTGACTTTATTTGGTCTTATGCAGAGTCTGCAATAATTAATTTCTGCTTGATTTCTGTGGAGGTGCATTAAAGAGGAACTTGTTTTGGTTGTGACAGGAGCCTGGGCCTGCACTCCCTCCTCAGCACGGTAAGCCAAGCGCCACTGGTGGCTCGTGGGTGCAGAGCCCACTGGTGTCACACAGACCAGGACAGGGCACTGGGGAAGGTGCCAGAGGGTAGGGCACAAAGGTCCTCATTAACTGAAAGAGATGAAAGGTAAGGGTTGGTGCAGAGGTTTGTACAGTTTGGTTTTCAGAGCAGACCTGTTGTCACCTGGTGGTGTGACCCAGGGCCCCTGGACTGGAGTGCCTTCACAGCAGGAGAAGGACCTGGAGCAGGGAAGGGACCCACACCAGAGCTTACTGCTTTTGGGGGTTGTTGTTTTTTTTTTTTTGTTTGTTTTGGTTTGGGTTTTTTTTTTAATGTAAAATTTTAGATTTCTAAAATGGGAAATTGGTTTTGACTACTTATGTGGTAATTAACTGCTAGTTTTAAGTAAACTGGGAAACTTTTAACTTATGTCTGACAGTTGTCCTGTGTTAATGTGTAGAAGACTTATCCTTCCATATACTGTTGCTGTAGCTGCTGTATTTTAGACCAAAACTGATCATGACTTAATGGTAACACTGAGGGTTGTAACAGCCTGGTGCAGTTTGTAGCCACTGTGGGTATAACTTTTCAGATGTGTATATTGGTAACAGGTCAGTTTGGAAAGTCTATAAGCTACAATAAATTTCTGGTTCTAAAGGTTGTTTGCTTTTATTTCTTACTGAGTGGAACAATGTAAATTCAGTTACATAAACTGAGTCTAATTTGCCTCTGCTGGGAGAGTAGGAATCTCATTTTCATTGATCTCAAGCACAGAGAGACTTGGCAGCATCTGTGGACAATTTCTCAGTATTTTTTATTTTTTATTTACAAAACATGTACCTAAAGCAACTGAAAAGTTAACCATGTAAACATTCTCTTCTGGCAGAACCACAGTTTGGCTTAAAAAAATACTTCTTTTTTTCAAAGGCAACAGAATAAGCACAATCAGTTTGTACAGAGTGAGTTAAAAAAAATAATGACAGAAACATCTCTAAATAAATAGAAATAGGTCTATCATTCTGAGCATATTTATAAAATGAGAAGCCACTGATTTATAGTGAAATGGAGTACTTTGGGACATGATTTAAGTTTGGATGTTCAGTACAATTCAGCTTGCTGAAGACCATCAGGTGAGCTGCTGCTTTGGGAGTTTGGAGTCAAATTTGCTGACCCTTCACCAAAGATGCTCTCCCAGGAGTACACAAGGAAGAAGGTCCAGGTGAAGACTCCTTGGATTTCTGCTTCTTGTAGGTAAGTCAGGTTTGTAGACTAAATAATCTCTGTAAAACTGCTGGGTTGAGAAGCACCTGGAATTGCTGAGTTCTTGCAGTTGCTTTGTTTTATTGCACTCCTTACATGGAAGGGCAGGTGCCAGGAGCCACTGCTGGAACACTGTTACGGGGCCAGGATTGGTGCTGAGGCTGGGAACCAGGCACCTCCCAGGGATCCTGGAATGCCAGGCCGTGCCAGTGCAGGAGAACTGCCTTGATGGGCACAGCATTGTAGTGTCTTCCCTTCCACAAGAACCACCCAACCTGAGCAGGGCCTCTGGGGTCAGTGCATCTCACCTTGCCTGGAGCCCAAGATTTATTTTCACACTTTTTTTTTGCTCCCCAAATTAGTTTAATAAGGAAAGAAATAGCAAAATTCACTCTCTGAAAAGGAGCAGAGGCAGCAGCTCCCTGAGCAGAGCAGGAGTCTGGACTGTGGCTGGAGGAGGAGGAAGAGCATGGAAAGGAACAGGGAGGAAGTTTTAAGAAGATGAGAGTTAAGATGCAACTTTCTGTAAGTGTTTCAGTGTTTAACTCACTGCTCTGGCCCTCCCTGCACAGGGGGGCACTCTGGGCACACAGTGAAGGGTGCCATCAGTGCCAGCTGGCTCTGGGGCAGTGCCCTGCACACACACACCCTGCAGGGACAGCAGGTGACAAACCAGCTCTGCTGTCCCCAGCAGGAGGGACCAGCAGAAAATGCAATTTTACTGTTGGCAGCTTAAAACCCAGATGAATGCAGGAATTGCTTGAGGCTCAACTAAGACCTGACTTGGAGAAGCAAAGAAAGCACCTGATCCAGTGGCCACTCCAAACCTGCTGCTGTGGCACCAGTTTTAGGGAGCAATAGCCCAGTTCCAGCTCAGTTTGAGAACACTTTGGCCTCTGGACAGGCAGGAAGGAACGGGACAGTGTCAGAGTGCAGAATAAAACCACTTGTCCAAATCACCGTGGTGGGCACTGACCCAGGTAATGCCTCTGAGCTGTAATGGTGGGACCTGCAAGTTGGGCTGCAGGGCTGGGCCCTCTCTGTTCAGCTGAATTCTCAATAAAATAGAAATACAGACATTAGCACAGGGGAAGGATTTCACAACTGCCTCAACTCTTCATTAAAAGATGTATTTGGAGTTGAATGAGTTGTTAGGGGTCCAGCACCTCCACCTACCTCTCCCTGCTCGCAGTGACCTCCCTGCCTCGTCCCTCCCTGTCCCCAGAACTCTGCAGCAGCCACGAGGCTGGGGCTGGGGCCAGGCCAAGCTCTGCAGTTCTGCAGCAGTGTCTGAGCTCTGGGAGTGCAGGTGTGGCACCTTCAGCACTGCCCAGGTGGGGCAGTGCCCAGGGAAGGGTGTGCAGGCTCCTGTTCCTGCTGCCCTACTGCCTGTTGTCCTTGGAGACGTTGTGTGCCAGCCAGTTCACTTTGGTTTTCCAGCTCTCCCTCAGGGCTTCGTTGAACTTGAGCCTGAAGTGCTTCAGTGCCTCCTCATCAGTCTTCCCAAGAGCCAGGGAGTCCTGATGGCAAGAGGCACAGTCAGTGGAGCCTCACTGGGAACAACTGAGCAAGGAACAGCTTGGCCAGTAAGGTGTTTACTCACTAAAAATTACTCCATGGAAAGGAGGACAGAGATATAGAACAGCCATTAATTTTTTTTTAATAGTTCTTGTAGTTTTTCACTAATAAATACTTCCATTCTACTCTTAGGCTGGTTTAGGGTGTTATACAAAGCTGCTGTCTTGGAGCTGGCCAGGGATATGTGGACATAACTTCAGAGGCAAACCGGGAACAGGAGATGAGACACAACCAAAGGGCTTTGTGTCCTTCCCTGCAACTTGTTCTACAAGGTCCCTGCTGAAGAACCCAAGTGCTTTCCTGAGCACCAGGGTCTGGCACTTCCTGAACAATGAACATCTACACTTTGTTTCTGTTCCAGTATGCCCTTCCACATCGAGCTGCTCCTCCTCCTCCCTGAGCCCCAGGAGCAGGTGCTCAAACCCTCCCTGGGCTCTGCCTCTCTTACCTTCAGGTACTGGATGTCCTTGGAGCAGCTGAGCTCTGGCAAACCTGCAGCTTTCATGAGTGCAAAGAGGTGCAGGAAGAGCAGCCCGTGACGCCGCAGGATCATGTAGGCTCTCTCACAGTAACCCCTGAACCTGGGGAGGGAGGGCAGAGCAGGGAGGGCTCAGCTGTGCCACTTCAGCAGGCAAAGCCAGGGGCTAGGCCGAGCCCTGCTGGTACCCAGCCCCTGGCACCTTCTCTAACATGTAGATAATTATTTACTTTCATGTGTACAGGCTACACGTTGCTGGAAATAAATTCTAAAAATGCAGAGTGCAAAGCTGAAGTCAGGTGGTCACTCCCAGCACTCACCTCTCAAACTTCTCGTTGTTGTTGGTTTTCCCTTGCTGGATGACGTGCACAAAGTCGTAGGTCAAGATGAAAGGAACTCGTTCTCTATTAATACCAAATTTAGTCTTGAAGTTCCCCAGAAAGTGACCAAAATCAATGTGGAACAGCTGAAAATAAAGAAGAAAAAATGTTTTTAGGATAGTACCTATTTTAGCTGATCAATGTTGAGTTCTCTTCAGTTACTGTATTCAGCAGATGGTGACCACAGGATTATGGGAGGGAGAAAAATGACCTCTCCTGTGGCACCCCTTTGGAAAGAGACACTACTTGCAAAGATCCTTTCTACTGTGATTGGATGTTGGACAGGACAGAAAAGTCTCTTCAATAACTGATCTATCTGAAGAGACACCTGTCTGTGCCCTCCTCTGAGCCCCAGCAGTGCCTTACCTGGCCTGTCTCCCTCAGCATGATGTTGTCACTGTGCCTGTCCCCGATGCCCAACACGTAGGTGGCCACGCAGTACCCGGCGCAGGAGAGCGTGAACTCCTCGATGGCTTGTTCTAGGGCATCCCTGCAGGGGGAAGGGAGAGCCAGACCAGTGATTCCCCTCTGAACTCCAACCATTCCCCACCAGAAGGATGTTCTCAAGAGCTTCCCCCATGCAAACCTGCAGGGGAGAGGCAGGGACTCCCATCTGGATTCCCACAGTGCTCTGCAGGGCAGGACTCCCACCCAAGCGGCAACAACTGTCTGTGGCTGAAGGGCTCTGAATAAAGTTGTGTCCACAATCTCAACAAAAATTAATTACTTAAGTCTCAACCCAAGGACAAAGCAAGCTCCTGGAGTGACTCGTGTTGGTGACCTGCTCCCCCAGAACAGCCCTGATGTGTGGCTGCTGGTTCTGTACCCAGTAATCCCCCAGTTACACAGCTCTTGTGCTGTTGCTTTTGGCACTGCTCCTGCTGCCCCTTTATCTATCTCTGGAGAACACAGCAGGACCTGTGGCCAGTGCTATCTTGGGCTCTCAGGGATCACAAGGAGCTTGCCAACAGAAACTCAAGACACCTCCATTTCTGCCCAGAGCCCACCCAGAGCCACAGGATGCCTTCAGGTGTGCCAGGCAGGGAGCAGGACAGACACCGGGGGCCAGCTTGGCAATGTGCAAACTGGGGGAAATGAGGAAAGCAGAGGCTGTGTCTGCAGGTGGGAGGGAGCAGGGGGGCCAGGGGAGCTGCTCACCCGGGGTTCTTGGACTTGAGCCAGTTGAGCAGCGCGTCCTTGTTGAAGGCGGCCGTGGCCACCATGTTGCTCTTGTTCAGCTGGATGTTGGCGATGGTGTCTGAGTGCATGACCACCTCAATCAGCCCAGTCTTGTCTCCTGTGGAGAGGCAGCCATAAGGGGTCATCCTGCAGAGATGAAAGAAACCCTTCCACTGAAATCCTGCCCAGGACTGGGTGGTGGTGACTTTTAAGCTTTCCCTTGTCTGCCACATCTCCTCCATCTCCCCTCTGCAGTTCTGTTCCCCAGTGCCACAGGAGCTGCCCAGCTGCTCACACAGTACCAGACAGACCTGCTGGGGGCAAAACGAGCTTGCAGAGAGAGCAGCCTCACCCCCCTGACTGACCACTGCAGCAGGACAGCTGTGAGCCCACCACTCACCTCAGGTCCAGGCCCTCCTGCTTCCACAGGATGTCCATCAACTGGATCATCTGCAGGGTCAGCATGTCCTGACGCAGATCTGTGCAAGGTAACAAGGGGGAAGGGTCCTCAGTACCTCCCAGTGTCCCCCTCTAGTGCTCCTGCCCCTCCTGCCCCTTTGGCACTCGCTGCTCCAGCTCAGAAAGAACATGAGCACAGGGCAGAGTTTGCTGGTGCAGGAAGTGTAAACCCCCCAGGGCAGACAGCTCAGCTCCCAGGGTTTCACTGAGGGAGGAACAGGCTCCTGCAGGAATACCTGGGCACAAGGGGGAGCAGGAGCCACCCCAACCCTGCAGAGCTCACACTGCTGGAGCTCCTCCACACCTCACAGCAGGTTTGGGTTTACTGTTCAAGAACACCCACCTCCCACTGCACTAAAACCTAAATGAAAGAAGGCAGCATGTAAAATAGAGGAGTTTATTTCACTCCAGATTACTGCCAAAAAACTCCAGACATTAAAGGTTTATACAACATCTTGATGGTCCATATTTGGGCCCACTCAGCTCACTGAATACCTGAGACTAAAGGGTGTTTTCAAGAGTATAATAAAGACTTACCATCTCCATTTTTAAAGATAATGCCCACTCCACCTCCACCTGTCTCTTCATTATTAAACACAATCCATAAAGGTTTCATTTTGGAGTCCATGAAGGTGCACTGATCCACACTAGAGGAAATAAAGATGTTACCATCAGCTTCCTTCCATTAAAAGAGCAGCCTGAAAGCCGCCAGTTCAACAGCACCTGCAAACACTGGGGGAGTGCAGTGCAAGAGGAAAGACCTTTGGGGTAACCCAAAGCTCCCCTGCCAAACAGCTGTGGCACAGTGAAGGGGTGCAGCTGCCTCCCTTACCAGACCTCAGTGAGGATGGTGTTGGGGTTCAGGGGGGACTGGAGGTGGGAAAGAGCCTCCCTGTACGTTTCCTGCTTCATGCACATGTGCATCAGCTCCTTGGTCTGGGGCTTCGGTGCCTTCTGAGAACTCGATTTGACAAAGTCGTTCAGAGCTTTCATCTTGTTGAGTGCTTCTCCCTGGAAAAAGGGAGGGGTGGAACAGGCTTAACAAATAGGAAATTCCTGGAGAAAGTTCAGAAAAAAACATTAAAATCTCCTGTCAAATGGAACTCTGGGTTGCATCTCTTACTTTCTCTCAACTTGTAGCCATTTTTCACCCATTGCAACAAACCAAATCTGCATAAGGGAGATCATAATTAACTGTGGATATCCTGGACACAAATGCACTGCTCCAAATCAGCCAATTGTGACCAGATCTCACTAAATGGCAACTCACCCACTTCATCTCATCACAGCAGTGGCCTTTGAACATTTCAAGCCACTGCAGACACACAGTGCAGTTTGGGGTGGGTGAGTAAGAGATGAGGAACCTCACACGTGATGGGGATCTCCAGGCTCCCAAAGGGATGTGTCAAAACCAACACAGCATTATGAGGCTCTGTTTGTATCACTGATAACACTGGGTTGGAAAAGCCAACAACTGAGAACTAGCCAAGCAAGAGGGAAGTCAGAAAGCAATTTTTACCTGTTTCATCAAAACTTTCATGTGGTGGATGCTGCCTCTGCAATAAGCTTCCAGGATGAGCCCAAACCTCAAGGACACAGCAGGAACGTGCATTTCTGACCTGGAGGAGAGGGGAGGTTGCAGCAGTGCTGACTCACCCTCCCATTCACACCCACAGCAGGAGGAGCAGAGCAGTGGCTGCTGATTCTTTCTGGGTAATGGGGAAGGAAAAAGAAATGCCCCCAGCCCAGGTGGTGATGGTGGAAAACCACTGCCTGGGGTGGTGAGACATTTTCTGTATGATTAATCACTAACCACTCCTTTGAGAACAGCACTTGGGGGGCAAGAACAGCTCAGAGCTTATGGCTCAGAGCTGGCAGGAGGCCAGGGGTGTCCAAAGGAAATTCCAGCTCACAGGCACGTGTGCGTATAACACATACATATACAAATTCTGAAAACAGAACCTAAGCCAAACACCACCAACCGCAACAACACCCAAAGACAAAAATAAATGAAAAAAACCCCTGTATTGTGTCCTCCTGGAGAGCTGGACTCAATCCCTGTGGGTCCCTTCCCACCCAGAAAAATGTGAAATAATTCTCATTCAGCTGCCCAAGGTAACAGCAGCAGTTTCTGGGGTTTGGGAATCATGGCAAGGAAATCCCATCAGCACTTGGAGGGGACACCCAAGCCAAGGGGCAGCAAATAAACCCTGCCAGCTCTACACCCAGCCAGGCCTGCTGAAGAACCAGGCAATGCAGGTTTCACTCCATTCTGAGCAAAAGCCTCAACCACCTGCCCCTCACCTCAGATGCCAGAAGAGAAAGTGGCCGATCTTGCGGTTGGACAAGGCCCTGTCCAGCAGGAACTTGGTTAATTCACAGTCTAGGTAGGATTCATACTTGAGCACCTGGACAAGCTGCAGCAGGTACTGGAACACATCATGATCTCTGTTGAGAGAGGGGAATGTAAAACACAACCTTATCTTTGCTGCCAGGAGTGCACTTGTAGGAACTGCAAGGCCAAGGCTGTTCCCAGTGCCCTCAGCAGCCCCAGAGGGGCAGAGGGGGCCTGGGCCAGGGGGGTCACACCTACGTCAGCTTCTTCAAGGAGTTGATGGCGAAGGAACCAACGTAACGGTCAGGAAAGCTGAAATCCAGCAGCTCCAGGGCATTCAGCACAGGCAGCTCTGGCCAGGTCTGAAGCAGGAAAATCATCTGTAATGGCAAAAAAAAAAAAAAAAAGGTAAAAATAAAAGGGAACAAGGTTTTTATGACAACGGATATAAACCTGAAATTCTACTGATGGAAGAGCAGCTCCTTGTGGGAGGTGACTATTTATAGATCCCTCACAGCAAGTTTGCAGAGAGCAGATCAAAAACTGACCCTCTGAGGTGGCTTGTGCTGGTCTCTTGCTATCAGTTAAGAATATCCAATCCAGATCCTATTTTTCCCTTGATTTAAACAGACTTTTTTTTCCTTTGTCTCCAGTTTCTCGAAGGAATAAGTAAGACCTTGTTAGTTAGTAATGAGTCTGGGACAGCTCACCCAGCCCAACCTCAGCTGGGAACAGAGAACCTTCCTGTGGGCACTGTGGAATAGCCCCGGCTGGGCTAGGCTGGGCTCCCAAGCACCACACAGGAATGCAGACACTGAGAAGGATCAAAAGGGATCCAGCTGCCAGCCCCAGTGCCCCAGTTCAGCAAGCTGGGATCAGTTATCACTGTGTGGGTGTGACCAAAGCTGTGGATTCTAAACCCTCTGTGTCATTTCTCATGAACTGTTAACAGTGGACCACTCATTGGATCCAGAGGAGGAGCAGAACCTTGACAGGACTGGGACCACCACTCTGACCAGACTGCGACATCATCTGCACCAACAGGTTTTATTTTCCCTTCTCTTTACTTTGGACTCAGAGGAACCACATGGGGCTCAGCACAGGGGCCAACAAGCCCCATTGTGTTTGTGCCCCAGGGGGCTGGGTTACACTGCTGGGTTTGTGGGGCAAAACCAATTTCTCTTTGTATCACTGCATCTATTGTAATATTTTTATTAAATCCTAACTCTGACTTACAATCTCTTTTGTGTTGGGTTCGTTTCCCCTGCTGGTTTCCCTCTAACCCAGCACCCCCAGGCTGCTCACCTGGGCCACATCCTCGTGCTTGTTCCACTTGGTGACGACGAGCAGCTTGGCCAGGGCCTGTGGGTACTGGTCACGGATGTCGTACCTCATCTTCCACACCAGGTCCTTCTCGTGCTCGTACAGCTCCGTGTGGCTCCTGCGCTCCAGGATTTCCCTCAGCTGCAGCTTCTGCTCATGGGAGAGCACACACAGGGTCAGGCTCAGCCCAGGGGACTTCTCAGCTCAGACAGACCCCACAGGACTGGGGCACGGTGAAAAAAGCTGGTGGGGGGTAAGGTGGGAACATGACTTGATCCATGAAACCATCCTTGCATGGAGCTGGAGAACTGGCGCCAGGAGACTCACCTCATCAGGATCTTCTGGTGCAGCTCGGGGTTGTTCTCCATTCCTCCCCAACTCCAGCAGCTGGGACAAAACAAAGAGTGTGAGAAAGGCTCCTGAGTCCCTCTGGAATTCTATCTCACCATCACTTTGGGGTTTATGCTGCGTCAGTCCCTTGGCAATCACAGCTCTCACAGCCAAGGGGCCAGCAGGACCCCTGTGTAACCCCCCTGCCCACAGTGCCCCTGCCCACAGCGTCCCTGCCCTGCTGGTAACCAGAATGAGGGATGAGTCCTTTCCCCAGAGGGCACATCTGCACACCCAGGGAGCTCTGGGTCACCTCCAGGCCAACAGGACCCACCCCAGATTCTCAGAACTGGGGTGTGTTTGCCAAGCAGCCAGTGCTGCCCGACCCCCCCTGCGCTGGCACAGCCCCTGGGCCAGACCCTGCCCTGAGGGGAGCACACAAACAGGCCCTGGCAGCACAGATCCCCTTCTCCCCTCTAACAGGCACATTTCTTCTCCCACTTGTGTGCCCAGTTGTAGTGACAGATGGAAACTCCCCGCCCAACATGGCATGTTATCGCTGTGCTGAAAGGGAGGGAGGGAGCTGCCTGTTTTCACACATTTCCCCTTTTTTCCTCTTCCTCCCCACAGAACCTCACACTGCTGCACTTCAAAGGCAGCTCACTTCAACTCCTTTTTTACACAAATGCTCATCTATAAGAGCAACTTCACCTCAATAATTCACAGCCTGGAAAACTGTTCACCCAAAGGACCGTGAGTTAAGAGAAAAAGTCAGATTTTCAATTAACAGTATCCATTTATCAGGTCTGCCTGTGCCCAGACCTTGCCAACAGCTGCCCACAGGACAGTGGCCCTGGGTGCCCCCACAGCAACCGAGCCAGGGGGTTCCTGTGCCCCCCAAAGGGCCCCACCTGCTCGAAGGATGGGTAGTACACGGGGTGTGCTGCCACGCTGGGGAAGCAGATGACCAGGGCTGCTGCGCTCTCAGTGTTGGGGTTGCATTGCACTGTGCCCATGGGGTTCAGCAGTTCCCCTTTCTCATCTGAAAAGCAAAGGACACAAAGCCCGTGAGCCCGGATCTGAAGCTTTGGTGCAGGAAGCAAAGTGTTGGCTGCTCCCAGCTCTGCCCCTGGGCCCGAGAGCTCCTCCATCTTCCTGACCTCCCCCAGGAAGGGGCACATGACATCTTTAGGTCAGCAGCCACCTCTTAGGTCACACCTGCAGTGCCAGGCACAACAAGGCACAGCTCTGGGTGCCACCACAACACAGAGCAGTGGCCATCCTGGGTCTGCTGGTCTGAACTGGGCAGTGAGATGGGACCTGGGGCATCCCTATCCTTGTGGTGGAGGCTGAAGCTGCAAGACAAGACAGCAGCAGCACCTGCTGACCTACCTGGGAAGGAGGACCACATGTGCAGGCAGCACTCCCCCGTTTTCAGCTGGTCCTTGTAGTCGAAGAGCATGACGTTGACCCAGGCGATGGGACAGTCCTGCAGGGCACACACAGCAGCTCAGGGGGGGCTGAGACTGCCAGGGCTGGGTGAAAGTAAGAGAGGAACTAACAACAAGGTGAGATGTCCACATGCAAAGGCCTCACAACATCCAGGAATCCAAAGGGATATATAACCTTGTTCTTTTCCAAGACTAAAAATCACTACAGGCAGGAACTCCCCATTGGAGACTGTGTGGGCACCTCCTCACCCAAGAGGATTGTACCACCCCAGGGAGCCATCCTGTCTGCCCAACTTCTAAGTTCTCTAAAATTAAAAGCCCAAGATGGCATCAAGCTCAGTATTTGCCAAAGCCTGGGGTCTTTTGTGTAGTGCTGAATGGCACCAAACACCCCCCACGAATATGCCTAAAACTTCATCACCTGACATTTTCATAGCTGAAGAATTTCTAAGTTCCCACTGAGGCTTTGCCTCTCTACACTCAGTGATATTTGAAGGAGCTGTGACACTTCACAGGGGAAGGGAGAAGACCCTTAATTTTGAAACAGGGAACACAGTTCACATGACTGCTGAAAACGAGGCAAAGAATGCCAGAAATAGCTGATAAAAGGGGAAAAAAGGGTTCATTCTTATACAAAGGAGTCAAGCCTATGTACAGAGATCACATTTTACACAGCCAATCCCCCACCACACCCCCAAAATAAACCCCACTAGTCCAAGTCAAGCTCACTGTGGAGGGGGGAGACTCCAGCAAAGGATGTGGCTGGGACATGGCCAAGGCAAAGAGCTCGAGTCCCCACTCCAGTCCCCCTCCCCATCCGAGCCCCTCTCCCCTCCCCAACAGACACATCCCCCACAAGTGGCCCCAGCTCTGCTGCCCTCAGTGCCCCAGGGGGGACCCTTCACCTCCCACAGCAGCTTCAGCAACAGCAGCACCAAGCTCAGGACACATCAAGGCTCGAGTACAGAAACCAACTGGAAAGGGGTTATTATGTGGCAAAAATCCTGCTGAGAGGCCCCTCAGACAGCAGAGGTGTGAAGGGAACCACAGCCCTCCAGAGGCTGCATCAGGCTCACCTCAGAGCACACCACACACTTGGACACTGCCAGAGTCCTCATTTCCCTCTAATGCCACAAAATGAATCACTTCCCAGTGGCCTCTCACAAACCCTGGAGTTGATTTGATTACACTGAGTATCTTCAGTAAAGTCCCACGTGAGACATCAGCTCCTACATCACAGGGAAAAGCCACAAAACACCAGCAATAACCTTCTCTACCAGAGTAAATGACTCCAAGCCACAGCTCAGAGCCTGCCAGAACAGACAAGATTCCTGGCAGGTCCAGCCCAGCAAAACAAGGATTCAGCATTCAAGGAGACATCTCCTGCATGATTTAGAGAAACACTGGAAGCCAACCCTCTGGGTGACATTAGCCCTCTGACTCATCCAGTCAGCCTGAAAACATGTCTGTTTTTCTGGTAGTAAATGACTTAGTCCCACCTATCTGCTCTGCTCAGGCTGCACAGACAACAGCAAGATGGAATTAACCTCTGAGTAAGAAAAATGATTAATAATCAAAAAACCAAAACAACAAAAAATCAGGGTGCACTCTGACTGTAAACTGCTCTTCCCAATCATTTTAAATGATTATTGCAGCTCATCATGTAGAAAAATCCCTCTCTGCAGAGCTCAGCTCTAGTAAATGTTGTGATTTTAAACTAAAAAGCTCACCAGGATGTATCCACCTTTGCCCAGCACCAGAACATGGATAAACAAGACCCTCTCAACAGCTCAGCTGACCAGGCTGGGCTTGTTTTGCCAGTCAGAACAGCAAGATTTCCTTCTGACTGCTTCAAAACTGAGTGTTATTCCAGTGTGACCACAAACATCCAGCCTGTGGATGAATCAGACCTTCTGTCTAACACAAGCCTCCAGCAGGAGCTGGAGTTCTGCTATTCCAAAATAATAAGAAAAACAACAATAAAAAGGTTGATTCTGGTCCTGCCCTCAGAATGTTTCCAGTCTGAAGTCTCCAACCTAGAAACTGGTGCCCACAAGCAGGATTCATGAGCTGTCTGCTGCTCCCAGACATGATGCACAGCAGCCCTGAGAGCCCCCTGATGTCAGCACAGCAAAGCCCAGTGAACCCCCAGCAGTGAAAGGGAGGGAGCAGAACTGCAACCAAAGTCTGCCATGGTCCCACTGGTCAGCCCCTCATTTCTCTGCATTCCAGTAGGGATGGCATGACTACCCCTCTCTTTAAGGCATGGTAACAGTGTTTTTGTGGCCACAGAAACAATAATGTGCAGAGGAACAAATGCATTTGCTGCTCATAAAGAAAACTCTCACATGCAAAGAGCTCGAGGCAGTTGAGCTTAAGCTCCAACTCTGGGAAACCTGGAATTCAATTACAGGCTGCACTTGGATCTGATTTTAGTTACTGAACCATTAATGGGCTACAAGTTTTGGAACAGAGGTGAGGCAAGTGAGAAATATCCATCTCCAATTAAGAAGCTCAAATCAAGAGCTTCCAGAGTGATTTAACACTTTCCATCCTCAGTTTTCAACACCTGAACAACAATAACCTTGAAGAACCTGCACTTCCATTCTGCCTCACCTCAAGCTCTGCCATAACCAGTGTTTACATTCCTCAGGTTATTCCCCCTTCCTGGCTGCTGATTTGCTCCACAGGGGGTTGGCAGGAAGGACCTTATTAGAAAGAAAATGCAACACAGACGGTGGTTTAACCTCAACTACAAAATAAGGAAGTTGCAGAGCAGTGAAACAGAGATGCAAGTGATTCCCCTTTAAGTGCAGTCAGATGCTGGGCATGTTTCTTAATGGCCTTTCTAGGGAAGAAATTACACTTAAACAACCTTCCTTACAGGCAGCCACTCCTCAGGCAGCTTCCTGCTCCTGCTGGAGGAGTTGGCCATCCCTCTCTGTGAGCTCTTTTATCAACAGGCAGCCTCCTGAGAGCAGCGGGCACGTGGTTCAGAGCAGTGTGCTGTGCCCTCCAGCCCTGGCAGCCCTGGCTCAGCCCCAGCCTGGCCTTACTCACAGCCTTCTTGGACTTCTTCTTGGTGGAGCGAGCCTTCTTGGCCTTCTCGATGACGGCGTAGAGCGCCAGGCAGAGCCGCGCCATGCGCGGGAGGTCACTCACGCTGATGTCGAAGTCGAGGCGCTGCCGCCACACGGGCTCCGAGCACACGCTCACCTCCGAGCTCGACACCGTCTTGCACAGCATCTCATGGCCGTGGAACAGCCCTGCCTGCACCACCAGCTGAGGGGAGGGAAGGGAGGGCACTGTGAAGGCACAGGGACTGCCTTGTTTGCTGAGGGGGAAATGGAACAGGCACCCACTGCCCTGAACAGGATGTCCTGCTCCTGTCTCTGTCCTGCTCCTGTCTCTGTCCCAATTCACTGAGACATTCAGTTCTTCACTCCTTATCTTCACTCAGCTCCAGTAAGGGCATTGTTATCTTCTCACTTTATGCAGACTTGCATACTGTACAACATGATACATTCTTGTCCTGTTTGCCTCCTTTCCCAAAGGGCAGCCATTCCCCTTCTCGTTTATCTGCTCCTCCTTCACAGCAAACACTCTGCATAACCCAAGGCTCTGCTCCATCCTGCTTACTGCCTTTGCTTTGCCAGGCACCTCTCCCATCATTCTCTTCTCAGAGCTGCACTTCCCCTCCTCTGCTCTCTGCAGCTTCTCTGCCCCCTCCACCCCACTGGAAAATCCCACTGCCACAGGGCAGCAGCTCTGATTGCTGTGCAAACCCCGGGCAGGGCAGGACCTCTGCCTGGCCAGTTCCCTTCCCCTTCCCATTGTGCTCAGCTCAGCACCTTCCCAAAGGCTGAATGGAGCAGCCCAGAGGATGAGGTGAGATCACACTGTCAGCCACTGCTGTCCTCACCCAGACTGCAAAAGCCAAAGCACAAAACCCCAGGGTGAGCCAGTACCCACCTTCATTCTCTCATCTGCATTGACCTTGCTGCCCTGCACCAGCTCAATGTAGAAAGGCTGATCTAAGGACCAGAGAGAACCGTAGTTTGGCTGGAAAGAGAGAAGGGTTCTGATCAGAAACCAAGGTAACAAAGAGCTCCCAAGCCAGCACCAGAACTCATCTCCCATCACACACTTTTTGGTCCCATAAGAAAGAGCGTGAACCCTGGGACAAGCAGGAAAGCTGGAGGGCTGCCTGGAAATCCCCACCCCTTAGACCCTTGCTGGGGACCCACCCTGAGAGGGGCAGGGAGAAGCAGCTGCTGTTCCCAGCCAGGAGCAGCATCTCCATGCACAGACGAGCTGAGGGCACCCCAGAGGCCACTGTCCCCTCTTACCTTTTTCTTGGGGAGCGGGGGGGGCTTGGGGGCCGCCTTGGGGGGGGTGGCAATGCAGAGGGTCTGCTCGTCCCTCATGGCGATGATGGCAGAGCAGTGCACCATGGTGAGGTGTGGGGTGAGCCCTCGGTGCAGGCAGCTGCGGATGTACTGCAGGGAGAGGGGCACAGTCAGGGCACACACACCCCACAGCTGCTCAATGGAGCCAGCACAGGACACAGCAACAATCACATCCAGTTCTAATTTATCTCCTCTTGCTTTAAAAGCCTGCAACTTGCTGGGCTCATGTTGCCAGAACTGAGAATATGAAGTGCCTTTTACAGCTGCCATTTCATCAGTGGACTCAAATGGCTGCACTAAGGGAAACACTGAGAAGGGCTCAGCACTCCCAACACCAGTTTGCCTTGCCAGGAGAACACAGGACACAGGATCACTCGCCCAGCTTTCAGGAAGATAAGCCCCAACCCACCATGAAAGCAGCAAATCCTCCCAGAACCACGGTCTCTAAATGTATTTACACAGCATTTGGCACCCAGGGACAGGCCAAGATCACTATCCCCAAACCATGAGGATCTGTGGAGTTGCCAGAAGTGCCCCTTGCCCTAAGAAGCACCCAGGTCCTGCCACTGAGGTGCTGAAACCTGTAAGCAGCGCTGGCTCCTTGAAAACTTGTCTCAGTGCACCCCTCTCCCCCAGCAAGAGGAGCCCCATGGGGACTCTCAGGCCAAGGCCAGACAGGAGGCTCACCTGGAACTGGAACAGGGGGTAGTTCCCATAGAGATACTCGCACTTGCCGTTCACCTGCAGGGTGTAATCCTCTGCCCTCTGCACCGTCTCGTGGCGGAACACGGTCGCCTGCTTCTTGATGGCATAGCTCATCAGCGTGAGGGGGAACTCCCGCGGGGAGATCTGGAAGGTGAAGCTCTCCTGCAACCCCAACAACACAGCACACACTGTCACACACCAGCAAAGGGCTGCGACAGCACACACAGGTGACAAGGCTCCTGCTGTGACAACTGGGAGGACAGGAAGCTGGAATCACACACTCATCAGCCAGCCAGGAGGGGTGCTTGCCAGACTGGGCAGGAACATGTTTCTGCAGTGCAAGCATGAGGCTGGAAACCAGGAACTTCAAGTCCAGTTTAAGAAGAACCACCAGTTCACGTGGTTGCTCATCCTTACAAACATTCCCTCTGTCATCCCACCAGCAGGCACAGGGTGGAAGGTCCCCATGCTCAAACACACTGCCCTGGAAGGCCCTTCTCCCAGGGCACAGCTCCTGCTTCAGGCCCAGGCACAACACACAGAAATAACACTCATCAAGAGTAGGAGGCAGTGCCAGGGGCCCACAGGCCACACAGCCTGAAGCCTGCAAGCAGTGTCTGCTGAGCAGACCCCTGAGCTTCCAAAGGAAAGGCAGGTGCATGATTTTGAGCTTTTCCAAAGGAAAGGCAGGTGCATGACTTTGTTCTCCTCTCCTACCGAAAACCAAAACAGGTTTCCACCCCATTAACATGCAGCAACCTCAGCTACCAGCTAACCAGCATACCCAAGGCATGTTCAGAAAGGGCAACAGCTCCCTTGGTTGGAGGCTCAGAGTGTGCCTCCCAACCACCTCCACAGGCAGAGGAATCTGGAGGATGAACACATGGCAACACTGTCCATGCACACAGGATTGTATCTCCAAGCACCCAAAGGGCCCCACAGGGGAAGCACCAGCCACCAAACACCAGCCCAGGAATGTTTGTGCTTTACCCCACCAGCCTGGAACTTGACGTTGACAAAGATGTTCTTGGTGGGGGTCTGCAGAGAGCCAGGCCCAAAGCCCTTGGCCATGGGCTCCAGCTGCAGGGGGAAGTTGTACTCCATCCACTGTGCCCAGCCCAGCTGCTGCCGCCGGGCCGCCCTCTCCTCGCAGAACTGGCACATCTTGGTGCGGAAATCATTCACCTCTGGGTCCTGAACGGAGTCAAACTCATGCAAACCTGGGTGGAGAGCAAGAGAGAAAGGCAAAATAACATCTGCAGCCAATGGGGAAATGAGCCTTGTACTCAAGTGTCTGTGAAAGAGTCTTCCTGAACACACACACACAATATGTGGCCAAAAGGAGAAGACTCAGCCAAGCTAACAGCAATCACTTATTTCTGATGTACAGCTGCACTGACTGAACCACCCCAGCCCTCTGCCAGCAGGGAGGACACCCCTGGTGGGTCTGCACACACACTGTTCCCTCACTGCACTGACTGAACCACCCCAGCCCTCTGCCAGCAGGGAGGACACCCCTGGTGGGTCTGCACACACACTGTTCCCTCACTGGCTCCACCAGAGATCACACCTGCATGAGCAGGGCTCCAGCACTGCCCCAGGGTGTCTGGGACAGCAGCAGAGCCACCCTCAGCAGTGCCACCCCCAGCCCTGGGGCACTGACCTTTGCCAATGAGTAGGCTGATCTGGGAGTTGATGATCTTCCTGACCCTGTCCCCCTCGCGGGCCACGAGGCGCAGCACAGGCAGGAAGGGCTGGATGTCGCAGAGGCGCCGCTGCTCGTCCTCCAGCTCCTGCTGCTCTGCAGTCTGGTTGATGCAGGTGAACACATAGGCCTCGGGGTCACTGAGCATTTGGAACATCGGCTCATGCTGGGCATGTTTCCACACCACCTGGGCACAGCAGCAGCACCGTGAGCTCTGGCACTGAAAGGGGCTCCTCCACCCTCTGCCATCACCCACAGCCTTGTTCTCCCAGGAAACTGCACCCAGGAAGGGCCATGCCCAGCCCAGCCCTGGGCAGCACTGCTGGACCTGCACTCCCAGGCTGCCCCTCAGCCCACCCTGGCGGCTCCAGCTGCTGCTGAACTGCCCTGTGGGTTCATTTGCAAGGGCCTTTCACTGACTTCCTTTTTTCGTGCTTGCCGTTTGTTTCAGGCAATGTAAATCCCTCCACCTGAGTATTTAAATAACCCCCACCTGATCCTCACAGTAAGCACCTGCTGACTGGGGCCCTGTGGGACAGAGGAATTACTCACACTGGAAGCAAAAGTGGGTTAAGTGACTTGCCCCCACTGACATGAAATCTGTGACAGAGCCAAGAGTTTTTCCCAAGTCTTGTCAACACGATCCAGTTCCCAAAGATCTTCCTCTCCCATGGACAGCACTCCCACAAGACTGTTCATATCCTATTTTTTTACTCTCACTCCAAGGGTCTGCTACAGGAGACAAACCTCCAGAGCAGATGGGCCTCTGGCTGTGACACAGACCTGCCACCCAGCAGCTGGAACAAGGCTGTTACCTGCTTGATGGTGCCCAAGCTGGCATTGCAGGGCACACAGAGGTTCAAGTATATTCCTGTGGGCAGCAGAAAGTCCACCTGGATGTTTTGGTTTTCCCCCTTGGACCAAAATTCCATAGGGCAGTAAATGCCTGGGGGCATCCTGCTCACTGCTTGGCTGTCACCTGCAAGGAAAGGGGAAAGATGCTGTTGCTGTTGACCACACATTATCTGCTCACCTCTGTGCTGGGCTGTGTTCAAAGTTAGTGTGCAAAATAACCCAAAGAAAGGATGGTCAGCAGAGCCTTAGAGCTCAGGAAAACATGGACTTCAGTCAACTCCCCAGTCTGGTGCCTTTAAGCCACATAGAACTACAGCATTTGCTCCTCTCTCAATGCAACCCTTTCTTAATCCCTTCTAGACTGGAATGAACATCTACATCTGTATTTGACAAAGAAATAAAGAATTATCTTCACTTGAGAACAAAAGCACTTGTCCCAATAGCTCGTCCATGACCAAGCAGCCAAGAGAAACAGCAAGTCCCTACCCCTGGCTGTGTAAGGCAATCCTCAGGCCACATGCTCCGAGCTCCACTTTGTTTTTCCAGAGCTCAGTTCCAGCCTGCAAGAGGGAGAAAAAGAGTTGTTGCTTGTTCCAAGTATGCATGCATTTTTACACACAGAAACAAATAATACTCTGCTATATATCCACCCTTTGCAAGCCCAGGAAAATGAAGTTTAAGGCTGAGGCAACCAAAGTAAGTTTGTTACTTTTATCTGCAGCCTTTCCCTTGGCAGGACTCTACAATTTATTCTCAGCACATCCAAGGAACGCACAGATAACAAGAATTGAAGGCTCTCTGGTACAAACTGCTGTTTGCAAACACAGGATGAAACAAAAGGCATTAATTCACCAGAGGCCTGTCAGACACCTCCCTTCTCAAACACGTAACACCAGAGTCAGAGAAACCCTCACTCTCCATCAATTTGCCCACAAGCAAAGTACTACAGCAATAAAACTCCAGTTTCCTGCACAGTGGACAAGCAGCAGAACGAGGTGTCCCCACGTGCTGGGACAGACTGGGGCTGCTGGCACTGGTCCCCAGCAAGAGACAGGGAAGTGGCTCCAACTAATTCTCTCCAAGCACCTCAGCAGGGAAAGCAGCTCAGCTCCATTCCCTCTCACTTACCGGGTTCCCCACCAGGTCAGCAGAGGGACATCCCAGTGGGACAGCCTGGGAGCTGTTCCACAGCCTCCTGCTCTGGGCAGTGCTGGCTCACGGCATCAGCTCATGCAACCAGCACCACATTTGCTCATTCACAACCTCAAGCACGGCTTTGCAGCTGTCAGTGGAGACTGAAGGGGGCTGAGCAATGAGCTGCGGGAGGTTCGGGTGCCCAGACCCTGCTGGAGCCCCTCCCTGCGCTGCAGCGCCACAAGGAAAAGGAGCCCAGCGTGTTATCTGCCAGGGCCTGGCACACCCCGCTGCCCTGCCAGGGGCAGGATTCCCAGAAACACGAGCTGGGCTTTATCGGGGCTGCCCCTTCCGCATACAGCCCGTGTCCTGTATCGCATCGCGACAGGATGGAGCGACCGCGGAGCCTCCGCGTACTGGAAGGGAGGGAGGGAGGGATGAAAGGAGGGAGGGACACCCAGGAAAGGAGGGACGGAACCCGAGGGGAAGGAGAAGGCTGCTTGGAAGGTTGAATAAAGCAAAACAAGCTGCTCGTTAACAATAAGATCAGCGGGTTTCTGGGCTCTCCGCTCCCTCCGCCCACATCAGCAAAGCACCACAACGCCCCTGACCAGCAGGGACAGAGCCGGCAGCGCCCGAGCCGCTTCCTCCTGCTCAGGATTCCTGCCTGACACACACACAGCCCGTGGGATGGGAGGGGCCTGGCCGAGCCACGAACGCTACAGGGTCAAGTTCAAGCTCAAGCTCAACACCTTCTCTGTCCAAACTCACTGATTTAGAGGGATGTAAAGGGATTTTTCCGACCGAGCCTGGAGTGGATATACCAAAGGAAGAATAACTCTGGAATTCCACCATCTCTAATACATACAAGCCTCTCCTCTTTCTAGTGCTAAATTCAGAATTCTCTTCTTGTTGGATCCCAGACCTGATGCAGTGTGGCAGTTCTTACATGAGGCAAGCTCTGCACACACTGGTACTCCTGCACCACCTCACTTCCACCTCCCCTGGGCCTTGGGAAATGGAACAGAGCCCTCCAAGCTGTAACCTTGTTAGCACTATCTTGACCTCATGGAGAAAAGTAATTACAATTCCCTTTTCTCTGGGTCATTTTGCCATTTGTGAATAGCAGCAACTCTCCTTTCTGTCACTGCTGGGATTGTTTGAAATGTAGTCTTTGTCTTTCACTGCAGCAGTCTTTAAAAAAAAAAAAAGAAAAAAGTATTCTCCATTGTAACTGTCAGTTTTTGAAGTCCCAGCATCACTTCAGACTTCCATCCTCATGGACAGACAGATTATTTTTAGAAATCCTATCCTGTGGTAAGGTCCTGACCTGTAGGTCTGGTAGCCTGAGGTTCAAGTTAATCAAGCCACACTTGACAAATGAGTTTCCTGTACAACTTGTGTATCTCTGAGAGCCAGGGCAAGGCAGGGTGAGACAGATGTTTGTGCCTCAGAGGGATGAAAACCCACAGAACGCCCTCCCCAGGCACACAGGTTATCAAAGCCCCCTGCTTGCCCACACCAGGCTGCAGCCACCCACACTGAGCAGCTCTCACCCTTCCTGCTGCAATACACCCCACAACGTCTTGCCAGAACACTTCCACATTCCCCCACCCACAGCTTCCTATAGCAAGTGTTCCTCCCCCGCCAGCCACGTCCCCACAGCCCCCACACACGGGCTGGGGCGCAGGGCAGGGGCAGGGCCAGGGATGGTGCCCGTGGGCTGTGCCCACCCAGGTGTGGGCTGTCCCAGCTGCCGCTCTCAGGCTGCAGACAAACAGCTGCAGAGCACAAAGTGTCTCAGGACCTCTCAGAGCGTGGCAGGGGAAGGGAAGTGCCCCCTGTCCCCCAACATGAGCCCCAAAGCATCAAGCATGCACCCAGCAATACATTGCCAAGGGTCCAAACATGAAGTTGTTCCCCACAACTCCCAGGGAATTCAAGTGCACTCCCCTTTTTCACACGTATTTCTGCCCTGTGGAATACTTTTGTAAGGGAAAAGTAAAAAACTGCTCAAGGCAGACTTTCTCAGGGAACTAGGGATGGAATGCCCATGGAGCTACTGCACACTGAGCCCTGCCTCTGGTTCAGACCAGCACAACAAGCAGCAAACACTCCCAGTAGTGGACAACTGCTCCATAATCCCTCAGTAACTCTGAGCTGTGGAGTCATCTCCTAGGGAAGCAAGGGGGGAAGATGCACCCATTGGTGCTAATTCCTTCCTCAGAGTCACATGTGCAATAAACCCAGCACACAATGCCCAGTCCTCTCATCACTCTGTTGATGCACACACGTGTTTGACATGTCTTTGGCACACAATCAACACACTTGGCAGGTCTGAGCCAACCCTGAGCTTTCACAGCCGATTCTGTGAGTGTCCTGAAAGTGTTTTAAGCTTGGCCTTGATTTTCTGATTGGGGTCATGAGGGAAAACAAGTCCACGCTGCATTGACTGACCATAAAATTAACCCACCAATTCCCCTCCCAGACAGACTGGGAACAAACCTGCAGCAGGTAAGTGTGTCAAACTGGGCCTGCCCATGGGAGGCTTGGAGGGGGCTCCCCCTTGCAGGAGATTCACACTCAGGTGCCAGTCACTTGATCACACAATAAAAACATGCTGTAGCTGCTTCCCTTTGCCATTACCTGGCATTAATAAGGTAGATTTTGCTCTCATGTCAGAGGTGTTTCCTTTACAACTTCCATGAATCTTTCTGTAAAATACAGATGTGTCCCAGCTGTGCCATTAGGCCACCACTGCTCTCTTTCAGTTCCTGTGACAGAGCTGCACCTCCAGCACAGTCCTGAGTTGCACCAGAGCTCTGCCTGTCTCTGGTTCCTCCTTCAACACACACTCAAGTGCAAGACTCAGCTCATGAACTGGGTAGGAAAAAACTGGGACCCCTTGAAAAGGTGTGGAGAACTATTCAAACACTGAGCAACCTCTAAATGAAAAGCATTGGCTTTTGAATCTCCAGAGTTTGCTTCCTCAAACCCTAGTTTAAAGTATTCTAATCTCCTTTATTTGGTTTACTGTAATATGACTTCTACCTCTACCAAATATAAAGATCAAATAAAGTTTTTTTCTGATTATCAAGTTCCATTTTGTCCATCGATCTCTCGTATCCTGCCGCACAATCCCCTGCACTGATTCATTCATTCTTTCAACAGCAGTTCATTGTTCATCCAACTCTACACAGCAGACACCTAGTTATGTTGGCTGGGTGATGCCTTTTATTAGACTTCTAAGCCTCTGATTAATCACTTTTACTTACACAAACCACAGGGCTGATGTAGAGGCACTGTGGACTCTACCCAGGGTACCTGGGCAAGGGATGACACACCTGACTCTTCAGGCCTCTGAAACACCACAGAGCATCCTCTTCCCTACCACAGGGGCATCTAAGTCCCAAAAATCAGCATCTTCTGTGCATCAAGATGTCCCTGGAGAACCAAGGATTTTCCCACCTTCCAGGGAAGTGTTCTAGCTATGTGCAAACGGGATCCAAAGCATCCCTTGGCTTTGCCCTTCCCTTTATGAAATAAAGGCTTCTTTACTTGGAGCTTTGCTATTACTCCATGCCTGCCTCAGATCCACACACACTCCCACCAAAGAGGCTCATGGGGCAATTTAAAGGGAAGCAGAAGTGCCCTGATGTGATCTGATCTGGGGCTAACCTTGTTTGTGAGCAGGGCTGCTGAGGAAAGGGGCTGTCAGCAGAGCAGATAGGAAAGCAGAACACACATGTGGTGATAACAACAGGCTGCAGGTCCTGGGGCTCCCAGCTCCAGAAAGAGCATCGCTGTCTTTCATCACCACTGTCCAAGCTCAGCAGAACCTTAGATCCAACCAGAGGTAACAGCCAGAGGGAGGGAAAGAGGAGCTCAGGTAAAGCAACTTCAGAGAAAAGGAGATGTAAAGCCACACCTCATTCTGGGACTAAAACAGTAGCACCAAAGAGAGGCAGAGGAACATCAGGGAGTGAGGAAGCATCTGATAGGACACTCAAGAATCTTGCTCTGGTGGAAACTTCCAAGCAACTTTCAGGCAAGTTCACAGTATTGCCTGAGGAACTACCTAGTAGGAAACAGTGTATTTAGTGGTTAAAGCAAGAGCCTGAAAACCAACAACGTGTAAAGTTCCATTCCCAGCCCTGACAACTGTTTGATGCACAGCTTCAAACAACGACCTCCTCCGAGTTTCAGCTTTCTCACAAGTACAGTCTATAACTCAGGAAGGATGTTGTAACTCTTAAATGCTGGCAAAGTGATGTGGCATCCTTGCACTGGCTCTGTTACTGCTAATGTGGGCAGAGTCTGGGAGTTGGAGGAAGTTGTGATAAATGAAGAGGTTGCTGAAATTAGGCTTTTTCAACTGCTCCCTTGAGTGGACGAAACCAGAAACCCGAGAGCATATTGTTGATGAAAACAAAAGATAAGTCATGCATTTCTAATGACCTCTATCATGACATTCAACTTTCTTTACTTTCAGGTTCCCATCTCAGGCAGGTACAGCACTCCGTGTTTGGGTGTTAAGAGACTCCCTTTAGAGAGCTCTTAAGAGGCTTCCTCGTGCCCTGCCAAAAGCACGATCCAACCCAGAGCAGAAGCACACAGGGCTGTGAACACCTGAGCCAGGCAGCACAACTCCTACAGCAGGGAAGGTCTGGATGACCAGATGTTGCCACTCCCCAAATCCGGGAGCGACAATTGTGGCGAGGAGGGGCCATATACCCAAACCGCACCGGTAAAGGCCCGGCAGACAGCCCAGCAGGGCCAGAGCTCACCAGCTGCCCGTGGGGTGGCCCAGCGGCCAAAACAGCCAGCCCACTGCCGGCCATCCCTCCCTCCATCCCTCCACCCATCCATCCACCGTCAGACCGAGCCATCGCTGCCGCCGCCGCGGCTGTTCCTGCGGGGGGGACGCGGCACCGGGGGCGATCCCCGGGCAGCTCCAACCCGCGCCCCGCCCGCAGCTCACCGGCTTTGGAGAGCCCCGTTTCCATGAAGCAGAAGCGCTTCTATCCGAGGAACAGCCGTCGCTGGCCGGAGCAGCGCGGGCAGAGCCGGCTGTGCCGCAGCCGGTCCGGCGGGGCGGGCGAGCCCCCCCAGCGCCGGGAGACCCCCGGATCGGCGCGGGGCCCCGCTCACAGCCCGGCCGGAGCCCCCCAGCCCCGGCGCTCACCTGCGCTGGTGCCCGCCGTGCCCGGGGGCTCCCGGGGGCTCCCGGCCCGGCCCCACCGCCGGCCCCGCCCCGGCCCCGCCCGCCGAGGGGCGTCGGGCACGGGCTGCGAAAGGGCCGCCCACGGCCCGCGGGTCCGCCCCGGCCCCGCACCCCGAACCCCGCAGGGGCCTCGCCGGGCCCCGCACCGCGCCGGGGATGCGCGTGATGCGGGGCGAGCCCGCAGCGCGCTCCGAGCCCGCAGCGCTGCAGCCCCGCACCGCTCCGCGTTCCATGCTCTGCAGCCCCGCACCGCTCACCGCCCCGCACCGCTCACCGCTCCGCAGCTCCGCTCCCGCACCGCTCCGTGTCCCCCGCCCGCGCGGGGCGGGCAGCGCTGGCTGCGGGAGGGATCGATCGTGCCAGCCCCGCATACGGACGGTGCGGACCATGACATGGCTCCCTCCCTCCTGCCGCAGCGCTCCCTGGCACACCCGCACCTCTCCCCGGCACTGCAGAACTGCACAACACCGAGGGCAGGGTGGAAAAACAAGTGTG
>JAWWLZ010000054.1:6397150-6415951 GCA_035041345.1 Poliocrania exsul | reverse complement strand
CCATATTTGTAAACAACACTGAATATTAATTCAATTATTAAATCAGGAGTGTGATGGCTGTTTCCATGTGCAGCTTTAATTGTTTTCTAGAGGAGTCTGCAGCCCCTTCACAAGTGCACATCTCACAGCCCTGAGTCAGGAGGGTTCCCCTCCCTGTTTTTCCATGGGCACAGACTGGCAGTGACCCCACACAACTTACAGAGCTTGTACACTCTGCCCATACAACACTTCCCTTGGCTGGAACACTGTAAAGAGCTCAGACTGACTTTGGTACACCCTCATTGCCCCCAGGCCCTCAATAATCAGTGTCTGTACTGTATGTTGGGCTCACAGCAGCTCCCTGCCCTTCTCTGCTGAGCAGCAGAAATTCTGGCCTTTTCCAGCCTGCCTGGAGGTGCCTTTCCCAAGAGATCTCTGCTCTAAGTTGCTCTGCAGCACCACAAAGACCTCAAGTCCAGCTTTTCCCTGAAACCAAGAGGAATAAACCATCAAACCAGAGCAGCCATAAAGCACCTGCAGCCTGTGGGGCTCAGTGAGATGACAACTTTGCATTGAATTTCCTACTCTATTTCCTTGCTACCTGCAACAGGAAAAAACTCAACCTCTCATTTCCTTCCTCCTACCCACTTTCTGTTCAGTGTTTTGAGTGACTGGTGTAAATTAGCTGCACTCGGAGCCAGATTTTCAATTTGCTCTCCTTCTAAAGGCCATGGGCAGAGCCAGAAAGCAAAGTGTGTTGGATGAATTGACCAAATGGCCGGGGTAAGGAGAGGACAGTGACAGACACACGGGGGCAGAGCTGGCAGGCAGCAAGGGGAAGGATGCTTGGACTCTGCCAGGATGAAACCAGGTGCACACCACTGTCAGAAAGGAGATGGACTGAGCACAACTTTGGCAAGGTGATGCCTTCAATATTAGTGAATTAGTAAATTAGTCTTGGAAATTTAATGGAAAAATGTAGTGAAATCTCTGCTTTCCATAAGCCCCAGCTCCACAGGCATGAAATGACCACACAGCACCCACCCACTCATCCGTCCTTTGGGCCCTCTGAGGAGACAAGATACTCACTCAACCCTCTGAAGAAAAGTTTGCAAAGAAAAGGGACCTTTAAAGACATTCCTCCCACCCTCAAAAGCCCCCAGCAAAGACAGACCCTTTGAGTAGACACGTGATTGCTTCGGTGGCAAAAGCAGAGGCAATTCTCAAGCCTTTGGTCACTATAAATACCTCCTTCCTCCTCCTCAGACTTCTCCTTTCACAGAAGCATTTCCCCTTCTGTGCCACTTCCCAGCCTGTCACACTTCCCAGTGTCCCCTCAAAGCACAGAGCTCCCAAAGAGCCATATGGGCTTTTACTGCCCAGCCCTCACAGCACCCACTCACAGCCCATTCCCTGACCAAGCACATTATTTATTATTTACCATTTTTCTCTTCCTTCAGAGCTGTATCGATTGCTGTGCTCGCTGTGTGTCCCCTCTGCTGGGAGGTCTCAGGACACCAGCACTCCTGTCTGTCCCTGAAACACCAGAGAGTTCTGCCCTGTGGTCACAGGGATATCCACAGGACAAACTTTTATGCTGGAGCAGCTCCCTCAGATGAGCAAATGGCAAAACCCAACCCAACCAACCCCTCAAAACCCTCACACCACTTTTTTCCTTTTTACTGCTGAATCAGAACCAGCAAAAGCTGACAGAGATTTGAAATGTGTATCCCTGCTCTTGGCAAAATTCAAGTACAGGCAAGTGATCTCATCTGCCAGGATGGCTGAGGCCTCGTCCCTGGGGCTCCTTCCTTTTCTGACCCTCTGCCTTCCCTCGGCTCTGATGATGGACCCCCCCAGCATGTCTGGTGAGAACAGATCTATCCCAGGCACTGGGAATTGCTCAACCCACAGTTTCAGAGCTTTTTTCCCTACTCCTCTTCCTGACCCTCTTTCATGGGGTTCCAGCTGACCAAAGGAGGGGAGGCAGCCAAACGTCTACTCAGCTTACAAATGGCAAAAAATAGCACATGAAATCCTGCTAAGCTGCAAAAAAGCAAAGATGAGAACACCCAGCAAACTTGCAGGGAAGAGCTGACAGAGCAAAGTGCCTCCAGTGCCCTTCCCCACTCCAGAGAGCAGTGACCAGCCCCTGGACAACCCAACCCTGATTCATTTGTGATCACCTTCTTTGTGCTCCATGTTTGCAGCTCAGTGATAGATGGCTGTGCCTGCTCCCTTGGCTGGACTTTGGGGACCTTGTAGGTGCAGGCTGGCACGGGCAAACACATGTCCTGCCCATATGTGAGTGAGCAAAGACTGAATGAGCCCTGTAAGCAGAGCTCCATCTTCTGGGTCCAGGGACAGTGGCCAGAGAAGACACTGAGGGTGAGTTGTCCAGCAGAACTCCCCCCTTCTTCCCTTGGGGTCAGCCTTCCAGCAGGAAATGAAAACCAGTCACACTGCTTCTCTTATGGCACAAAAGAGAGAGGAAGAGGCCATGAAAGTGCCCCCAGCCAGCAGCATAACCGATTCAGAATACAATGTTTTTGTGTCTCTCCAGGAGGAGTCAGCAGCTCTGATTGCCCGTGTGCAAATTCCCCCAAAGTTTCCCTGAAACTTTCCATTACAGAGTGGCAACGGAGCTCCAGTTTTAAATTTGTGCTGATACTTGTTTATTTACCTCAATTAAGAGTATCTGTTAGATGTTATCATGGCTGAGTGAATCAGCCCTCACACATCTGTGCAGTTGGCTCTCCCCAAGGGAAGGAGCAGCTCTGCACATTGAGAGTGCTCTGTGGAAAGGGGCTTCTCCCAGCACGGCTTTTTCCTCCCCTTTTTTGGCTGGTTGCCTTAACTGAAGAACAAAATTCTGGTGGGAGGACTGAGAACAGCCAAGTGACAGGCTGTTTCCTCTAACATACAAGACAGTTGTAGTTTTATGCTCTCTGTGTGCATCACAGGTTTACAAACCCCCAAAAAATCTGCTGAGGTAATACAGAAAAATATCTCTGCAAGAGCTTGCAGAGCAAGGAGGGAACACCTGCTGAATTCTAAGCAGAGGTCCCTGGAAGATTTGTCATGGGAAAGCAAAGCAGGAGGATAACAACCCTAGGAATTAATCTGGAAGACATGAATGAGTGTCACCATGAAATCACCAGTGACCAAGTGACATCCAGCACACAGCAGAGACTTGCTGTTAAATCTTATTAACTACATCCTTGTAGCACAGCAGACAGCTCTGCCCACGGATCAGAGACCACAGCATTACACTGCAAAAATCATTCATGTGCCTGCTGGTGGCCCTGGAAGGAGCTGTAGAATGAAGAAGAGAAAGGAACCCTAATGGAAACCTCCTCCTGTCACTTAGGGACCTGGATTAACCAGCACTCTGTCCAATTCCTTTACAGCCCTGGTGCCAACTCAGAGCTGGAAAAGCCAGACAGCCCTTCTCGAGAAACACTTGCACAGGCTGTGCTGGCCTCTGCTGTGTCCCTGCTCAGATCTGGTACCACTGGAACTATGGAAAAGCCACAAAAATGGCACTTAATCTGCAGGAGCCTTTGGTGGAAGCAGCTTGGATGAGAGGGTGCCCCCTCCGTCCCTGCCCTGCTCTGCTGGGCCTGCAAAGCTCATACACCATTTTTCATCTCTCCCCAGCCACTGATTGAGGGGGCATCTCACCCAATTCCCCTCCCTTCTCACCCCCAGTGAGGTCCTGTCTTCCCCTGCTTTGGCAGCTGTTTCTTCTTCTCCTCCCAGCCCATTTGCCTGCTGTTGTCTTCTAATTGTTTTTACAAGGCTCAATAATTGATGCAATCTTTCCCATTTTTCATCCCTTCCTCCAGCCCTGCCTGGTGAGCCGGGAGCTGCTGCAGCAGCTGCACTCCCTTGGCTGCCCATCAGCCTCCTGGGGAGAGGGAGCAGCGCCAGCACAACCTGAGCCTCCTTTACCTTCCTCTGGACTCAGCAACTCTCAGCCAGAGGAGCAGCTTTTGAAGTCACTTAGCAACGTGCCAGCAAACCAAGGCTCTGATGTCACCAGCAAAAATAGCATCTCAGAAACACCCAGTTGTCTCGTGCCCTGAACTGAAGGATCTGTAGCCATGGAGCTCCGTTCCTCAAAAATTGGTGCTTCTAGAGAATTTATCTTTGGCTCAGTGGCAGGCAAGGGAGCAACACGGTGATTTCAGGTCAAAAATAATCTTCCATTCTGCGAGAATCACACTGAGCAGAGCACAGGGCTCCTGGTGCCTCTGTAAAGCACATGGCATTGAACAGGAGCCCAGATCAGACACCCAAGTGTCACACATCTGTGTTGTGGAGCAGCTCCCCCAACCCTTCCAGTTATCCACCTACAAAGATGAATTACAGATTTAAAGTACTTTTCTTCACATTTTGCCTTTTACTGATAGTCAAATGGGCCATTTCCCCCTCTCAAAACAGAGGGGAGAAAACATGGCAGTAAATACAGGAATTACACCCACAGCAGAGTTCCTAATGCAACTTCTTTGCTTTTTTATGAATGCTGCCAGGCCTCAGAAAAACAGAAGTCACAGCTCTTGAGAATGTTCAATTCTTTGGTAATTTTCAGTTAAAAATTGCTGCCTGGCTCAGTTTGGGAACAACTTCTCTGAGCACTTCACTGTTGCCCAGCCCTGGTACCGGCTGCCACTGCCCAGGGGCAGGGAAAGGTAGGGCAGCTGAAATTCAAACCAGATGCCTCCTCATGCCACACACTGAGCAAACCCACATTGTCTGGGGGGGTGGAAGGGCCATGGTCCCAGATCCTGCAGGAATCAGCACTGGGGTTCAATGCTCAGCATTGTTCTGGCACTGAGCACCTCTGACTGATGGTCACAAGACTCCCAAGTACAGGACAAATTCTAGTTTTGTCCATCCAGGAGCAGCTGGGGAAGGCAATGCCAAAGAGGGAAGTTGGTGGATAATTCTGCTGCCCAGCACTGAGCAGTGCATTTATGAGGAGCACACCCCCCTCCACAGCATCACCTCCTCAGAGCCACTTCTGGGGGACACAATGACAGGATCACACCTGGAGGAACACACAGCCCTGCACTGCCTTTTCCAGGGCCTGCCCCCAGATCCCCTGCAGGTGTTTCCAGAGGTTTCTCCCAGCCTACCAACCTCCACCCCTGTCCCCCTGTCTGCCTGCAGCTTGTTGTTTCTAAGAGCAGTGGTGTGAAAAAACAGGAAGCCATGCAGAAAAGAGAGAGAATACAGATTGAGGCACGAAACTGCATCAGCACCAGTCCCCCAGCACTCACCCCACCCCCTCTTCCCTTCCCACCCCCTCACCACAGCCCACATTCTCGATGAGAAATGCTCTACTCGCTCTTGACGGGAAACTGGTTACGGAGTCGTGTGGCCGGAGAGCCACGGAGGGAGGGGAAATCCAGCACATGGAGGGAAACATCTCACTGGGCTCTGCTGGCCTGGGGGGGCCCATGGCCATGGGGCAAAAGGAACAGGTTGAACACACACTGCTCCACAGGCAGCTCTGCATCCGTTTTAGGCTCCAAGGAAAATATAGAACTCCTTCATCTTCAAAAGTTCAGATCTGCAGCTTCAAAGATCTACTGAGGGCTGTTCTATAGACTGTTTGAGCTTTATCCCTGCTCTGCTGCAATCAAACAGCTTTTTGCACCATTTCATGCCCATGGAACCTGTTTAAAGAACGAGGATTCTGAGTCCCATCTGCCTATTGAAGGACAATGGATCATCTTGTCTGCACTCACAGCTCTCCCAACTCACCCTCTCCTGGCAAACTCTGACACAAAGCTCCCTGTTTTGGGGGAGTCTTCACTGCTCACACCTGTATCTCCTCAGTCTCCAACATAAGGCTGAGAGATTGAAAGGGTGGAGATGAGGAAACAACAGCTGGGGGCAAAAACACGAGTAGGGGACAGAAAGACCAAGCAAACTGCTGACAAACACACCAACACTCCCCTTCCGTTCCACAGAAAGCATTCCCAGCTTCATCTCTGCACATCTCTGTGCTTCTGTTGACCAACAGCAGTGTCTTTGGCACCCCAGTGATGCTGAAAGCCAGTGAAGAGCCAAACACAGCTTGGCTGGTGCTTCTGGCCACCAGCTCTCCACATGTGGAGTGAGTGCAGGTGGGATAAGTGTGCACAGCCTGAGCCACACTGGGCAACACAACGAAGGCACAGAATGACCTGGAACATCCCACAGTGAGTGACAGCTCGGGATCAGTTATAGGCACTGACATGTTATAATATCAGCATCTCCCTACACTGTGCTTGGGTTTTGCCAGCCAAAAGTCTTCTACATCCCTACCAACTCAGCACCACAGCCAGATAAATTGTCCTTTTCTACAGTTAGCAACACATAAAACCACTTTTCATTGCTAAAACCAAAGGGGAAGGAGTGAAGACAGATGTGAGGCCACACAATGGAAAAGAATTAAACATTCTGATATCTACTGGTGAGAAAGCGGAATGCTGCAATTCCTTAGCAATACCCAAAGCCTCTGTACTGCTCACAAAGGGATGTGCTGGGCTGAGGTTTATTTATAAAACCTATAAGAATGTTGACCTAAGGCTATAACTTGAAGAAAAATAAGCAGAGCTCAAGTTTTCCAAATGCAGTCCCAAACCCAAGAGAGAAGCTTACCAGGAACAGCCTGGAGATGCAGCACACGGAGAGGCTCCTGCCCCGGAGCTGCCGGGGGTGTTTGCAGAGCAGGAACCAGCCCCTGCAGCTCCGTCCCAGCCACAGGGGCAAGGCAGGACCCGGGGGCAGTTTGAGGGTGCCCGAGGGAGGCTCAGGGGGATTCCCAGCGCCTCCCTGTGCCGGCAGAGGTGGCCACTCTTCCCAGGCTCTTAGGGGGTTTTGTGTTTTTACACAATGAAGAGAGAGGCTCCTACAAGTGGTGATACAGAGCAGGGCCTTTGTCTGAGCGCTCTGAATCGTTCTTTGGGAGAGGCCATCCCTGCGGACAATTGAAGGAGCCTCTGGAGAAGGCAGACAGCTAAGAGAGAGGATTAACTCCTCTGTGGCACCCACATCAGCACATCCATGTGGGAGACCGAACTCTTTGCTACTGGGGCTGTGGCTCATTAGCCACACCTGCTCAGAAAAAAGGACAAAGCGGGTGCAACAAGGAGCATAACAGCAGGAAGAGCAAGGCCCCTTACAAAGTGGTCTGCAATGCACATATTTGACCCAGAAGTAGTTCAGTCATGAGATTAGTACTATTCTCACAAGGAGTACCATGAACTCCTCTGCATCTCATCTGTCTGGACCTGCCCTCAGACCTCATCACCTTGAGCACAATTTGCAAGGCCAGGTGGTGGGAGACCCTGCTGGGAGGGACCACTGCAGGTGGGAATGGCACCTGAACGCTCCCATCTCCGTGGGCAGACTTTTAGAGGCTCTCTTCGACATTGCTCCGATGTGTATTTATTGTTTGGTTTTCCACAGGGGTTAGAGGTGCTGGTATTTCACTAAAAACCCGTTTCAGTCTCCACCACCGATCCTCACTCTGGGATTCTGGCACAAACGCCCCATCTAGTGGCGATCGCAAAGGGGAAAGCTTTGGAACCCATAAAGAGCTGGCAGATAAATCACTCTTTACCAATTAAATTCATGACACATGAATCCAGTGGAGGAAGAAGAAAAAGCTCTTGACTCTTCCCTGTGTACTCAAAAGCCTTTTGCACCTGTATGGTATTTTGAGAGATAAAAATCAAGAGCTGGACCAATGTAAAATTCCTGCATCTATAATTACTTTATATAATTTGATGGCATTATTAGCATTTCTTAATGCACAGAAATCCTGTGCCCATTTGTTCACAATATGAATCATAACACAGGCTGTAAATGGAAACCTGAGACTACTTTGCTAATTTTGTTTTGCCTGATATGTTGTATTCTCTCAAAGTCTCTCCTGCCTAGAAGACATTCAGCATTTCATGCAGTTTCTAATACACAGTATTATCTCGCAGCATTTAGCCCCATCCATATCTATTTCCTGTTCTTCAGAAACCTGACATGAACAGAGCTCTTGCTATGTGTTAGTAATTATATAAATCTTGAAATGTCATTTGTAGTGTCTCTGCTGCAGCTGAATAAAACACAGGTTTATCTACTGACCACAATTTCCTTTTCTAGACAGTAGATATTTTTTGGATAGAAATGCCTGGGCCTGAATGCTGTGAACACCATTACACACAAGTTTGCTGATAAACTACAGTTATAATTAAATACACACTGAGAAGTTAGAAACTAGAACTAGTCCAGGAAATCCTGAAGACTCAACCAGACCCCCCAAAAAACAACAAAAACACCCCAGCCCCAAACACAGAGAGCACCTCCCTGATCAACATTTTTAAAAACCAAAGTTAATTGGGACGATCATCTGTTTGCTGATTCACAGACACAGATGAAGGATAAGACAGGATTTATAGGCTCTCAGACAGATGAAAGAACTTCCATCTCCTAAATCATCAAAGACAAGGGATGAACAATAAATTAGCTGCTCCCAAATTTAAGCAGAACTCTAAAAGTCCCAATGGAAACACTTGTAAATGCTTGATATTCAAAAATCTCGAGCGTATGTTGTGTCCAGGACCTAAATTCACTAGTTTGGAACACTTTGGCCCAGACGTAGCCAATGGTTTGCACTGGGCTCACCACGTCTGTGTGGGATTGGATGCTCCGAACACCAAGGCCGAGGTCACTCAAAGGTTAAAACAAGAAATAACAGCAAGAGGGGGGGAAAAAGGCCACAACCCCCCAACAATAAAGTCTACTCAGAACACGAAATGTCTGTGTCGCTACCCGCAGATCACCTGAGCCAGACAACACACAGCCAAGTGCTGCTTTAGTTGTCCTAAACGGCCGCAAATAGCCGAGAATGGCTTTGTTTTTTTGTTTGCGCACCTGCCTGGGCCGGGCCCTGCAGCGTTTCTGTCCCGCACGCAGACACAACACACGCAGACACAACACAGCGGGGCAACCAACCCCTCGGGGTGCCCCCCAGGGCCAGCACAGCCCCCAAACCAACACTCGCCATGGCTTCTCCTCTTTTCCAGAGGAATAATCCCGGCAGGGCTGAGCTTCACTTTAGGGGAGCACAGAAGCAGCTTTGCCTCTGCATTGGAGGCCCCCCGGACAGCAGAGCTCCCCTCACGCACCCACCGTGAGGGCACCGAGTGCCCAAACCAGCCACGACGGGGGGAAAAAATGGGCACCACTTACCCCGGTCCATCCCTGTCGGCAAGGCTGAGCCACGGCAGCCTCACCCCGGGGCAGCGCTGGGCAGGCACACAGAGGTGCCAGCCCTGCCAGGGACCCTCGGGCTGAGGGGAGGGCGGGTCGGGGGCAGGAGACCCTTCCAGGTGGTTCCGAGGGCAGCAGACCCTCCCGGGTGGTTCCGGGAGCAGGAGACCCTCCCGGGCGGCTGTGAGGGCAGCAGACCCTCCGGGCGGCACCAGCTGCGTCCTGAGGAGCTGCAGGGTCTCAGCACAGAATCACAGGATCATAGAAGTACTTTTTGAAGTCACAACTCTCAGAAAATAGTATTTATTAGCATAACGTACAATAAGTGCTGCTCCTCACATAACAGTATGTGAACTCTTCTCTCCTGTAAACAGGGTTCTTATTGGAAGCATATTTTGTCTCTGAACCCTTATTTTGAGAGAAAAGCATAAAAACCACACCCTCTGAAATCCAAAGGGAAAACGTCGTTACACAGTAATTACATCATCATTCATAAGAAACATGTTACCAATGAACGTATGAAAACATACATAACCTTCAACAATACAAAACCTGTATGAGAAATCCCATAAAAATTCACTTCAAATACAAACCCACAAGATTTTCAGTATTAATCCAAATACCTTTGGGGTTTGTTGGTTTGAGGTATTTCCCACTACCAAAAAAAAAAAAAACAAACCCCAAACCCAAACTCAAACCAATACATATATTGATCTTCCATAAACCTTGGAAGAAAAGTTTCAAAATAAATCAAGGACACTTGAAAAAGTAAGTTCCCTGAGTGAACCGAGGAGTAGCACGCAGATTACTCCTCCTCGTGTCCTTTGACTTGCTCGCTCGGGTTCTGCAGCTCCTTCTGAGGCTGCCTGGAGGTCCAGCCAACAATTTCCCTGCCGTTCCAAATCCCAAGCGGTGCCGCAGTGGAGAAGCACAACTCACGGAGCAGCGAGACAAGGGGCGCATCTCTGTCGCCGCCAGCAGGCACTTTCCGCGCCGCTCTTCCCCGCAGTTTCCCGGCCGGTTCCAGCTCCTGTCTGGGAGCCCGGGCGGCTCAGCAGCTCCCGGCGCTCACTGGAAGGCGGGGGCCGCCCTGGTGCCCAGCTCGCAGGGCATCAGCCCCGCCGCATCCAGCGCGCCGGGCACCGGCCAGGCGGGGTAGCGCTGGGGGCCGGGCGGGCTCCAGCCGGGCAGCTCCGGGTACAGACACCCGCGGGGCAGCGCCAGGGCTGCCCAGGACCCCTGCGGGCAGCCGGGGGGCACCAGGGACAGCGGCGGCACCGGGGACAGCAGAGGCGGCGGCACCGGGGACAGCGGCGACAGCGGTGGCGGCGACAGCGGCGACAGCGGCGGCGGCAGCGGCGACAGCGGGGACAGCGGCGGGGACATCGGCGGCAGCGGCGGGGACAGCGGCCAGGGCACGGCGAGCGGAGCGCGCCCCGCGGGCGGCGGGGCCGGGGCCGGGGCGAGCGGCGGAGGCTGCGGAGGCTGCGGGGCGGACGGGCGGCGCAGGCGGCGGCGGCGGCGATAGTCGCCCTCCGGGAACATGTCGTGGAAGGCGGGATCCAGCACCCAGTCGCCGCCGCGGCCGCTGCTGCGGGGCAGGCGCTGGAAGCAGGGGTTGAGGCTGAGGTTGTGGCGCACGCTGTTCATCCAGCCGCGCCGCCCCCCGCGGTAGTAGGGGAAGCGCTCCGCGATGTAGGCGTAGATGCCGCTCAGGGGAAGGCGCTGCTCGGGGCTGTCGCGGATGGCCATGGTGATGAGCGCCGCGTAGGAGTAGGGCGGCTTTTGAGGCTCGCCCGGGTCGGTGCCCGCCGCCCGCAGCTCGCCCGGGTCCGCCTCGTCCATGGCCTCGCACTGCGCTGCGCTCCGGCCCGCGCTGCCCTCTAAAACCCCTTCCCGGCTCCCCTCCCACCCCGGGCTGGGCAGGTCGGGGGCGCGGCAGGGTCAGGACGGCGCGTTGGCTTCGCAAACACAAACACAAACACAAACACTGAGACCGCCGGTACGATGGGGAGGGAGGGGGGCTCGGCCTCGCGGGGGGAAACCTTACAACAAACCCGCTCAAATGCAGCATTTCTTTCTCACCGCTCCGGCGGGTCCAGGTGCCCAGCGGCACCGCCGCTCCTCGCAGGGCAAACACCCCCGGGCAGGGCCGCTCCGGGTCCCCGCAGGAGGAGGCAGGAGGAGGCAGGAGGAGGCAGGAGCAGCGCTCTGCTGCACAGCCTGGGTTCCACCAGGGCTGCAGCCCCGTGCAGGCACTGCAAGTCACTAAATCCTTCAGAATTCATCCCTATGTATAGAATTATTAGTGGGACGATGCCAGTAATTTAATTAAAATACACTCTCCTTTAAAAACTGTTGGTTTGATCACCCTTAATGAATTAAAACACCAAAATGCCTTAATTTATAAAAATCTGGAAGGGTTTTTGGAAGGAGTCAGTTCCCCTTTCTCAAAAGTTATATGGAGGTAAGAAAAAGAAAACATTGATGACTATGAGGCTGTTGCTCCCATTTACAAAACTTCAGGAGCTCCACAGTGGTGGCTCAAACAATGCTGCCATGTCTCATATTTTAAAAATACTGCACAGGTCTTCAAACAGAAAACTTCCACTGGGCTAGAGGGAAATACGTAAATTGCTCAGAATGAAACATCCCTACTGGTGATAAGAAATCTGCCAACAGCAGAAGGCAGCTCTGATGGAGCAGGGGAAGACTCACCAGTATGGCCACAGTGGTTCTTTTTCTGCAAAAGAAATAAAACACAACAGCACTGCTGAAAATAAAGGGGCTGCAAAACCAAACAGGTCTCTGACACTGAAAGAACAGGGAAAAAAGGAAAAGTACAGGAACTTCTGTGGGTATTTAAAGACAAGACAATACATGGCCAGGTCTTAGGACAAATTAGCAGCGTGTTTTAACAATCTAAGACGTGAGCCATAACATATAAATGGAGGAAACTTACAGCCTTTGAAGCCTCTGTCTAAAAGCTTGTACCACCTGTCCCTTAACTTGTATTACAAAAACAAACCATAAATTAAAGACCATACTCTAATACATAAAACACTCTCAGTCACCATCTCACAGAAAAAATTAAGTGCCAAGTGAACACAAAAGTGCATATAACTGGACCACACACACGAAGGTGAAAACTTACCCACTTTTATTTTTTAAAGAAAAATATTCCTCTTTCAACACAAAGCATGAACTAAAAACCTCTGAGGAACAGCTTCTCCTTCCTCGGAGCACATTTAACTAAACTGTACAGTGACAGAGCTCCCCAAAGAAGTACACACATGACACACAGTCTTTCTTTCACAGGAAATAAGGTTCAGGACTCAAAGTCGTCCTCCTCACCCTCTCTAGACAGCCATTCAATCCCAAAGTACCTTAGTCCCACCACAGGACACAGTGATGATAATTTCTGGATGCAGAAAAAAAAAGAAGTATTGGCCCAAGTGGCCCTTTCCAGGCTTTTCACAAATGTCTGTGAGAGAGGTTCAGACCACTGTTATTTCCAGGAATGGTGCTTGGAAGAAAAAACGTAGCAGCATCCACAGGCAACACCAGCCCTTCATTCCAGCTGCCCTGTGTTAATTAGGGACCCCAGCCAGTCCTGCAGTGTTTTACAACGTTCCCACCACCCAAGAAAGTGGAGTGGGAAGCAAACATTCACAGGCCAAATCTGTTGCTTGAACAAATAGCCTAAAATTCAGTGAATCTGGCCTACAAATGCCAGCAGTGAGGTTTTTTTCCCCCCACAGTGACCAATTTCATGTCTAAGTTTTATGTAAAAAGCTAAACAACTTGTTCTACCAATGTCCTCTATCCCATCAAATAGATACATGCATAATATTTGTCACATCTGATAAACTACCCAGACTGTGGAACCAGAACCAAACTCTAAAATCCAAATTCTTTCTAAGTTGGAACAGCAAAATCATCTAAAGTATCTGCAAGGTCTCAGAACATGCCAAACAAGCCCATACCCAAAGGAAAAGTACCTGGGTGTTTTCAGTGGAAAGGTGGGAAATGGAAAAGTTGTGGAAAGAGAGCTCATTCATACTCCACCTGATCATTAATTGTTGGTATTATTAAGTAACTCTCAAATCTTTATCAGACCATTTTTAAAAGACCTTTTCCATTCTGCTCCAACAGTTTCTGCAGTAGGAAATATATTAGAAAAATAAAATCTCCCCCCTGAACAACACTGTATGAAGATCAACATCATCAGTCACCAAGATTTTTACAGGGGCACCAGATAAACTTTTGTTTCCTCCAAACCAGCTTCATATAGAAAAGAGCAGCAAGATAGACACAGTATCTGTGAGCGAGATTAAGGCCAAGAATGTAAAGACAAACATGGGCTCTTATCTGTTGAAATGAAGAAACCCTCCAAATGTTTGTATACATCTGCACACCCCCACACACACACACCCACACACCCACACACACACACCCCCACACACACACCCACACACACCCACACTCGTGTATTCCTCAAGCGAAGGCTTCACAACTGTGACAGCACCACTGGAGAGTGTTCTAGCACCAGAATGAAAAACTTGGTTGTCTTCCCTCTTCAGTAATAAAATCCAAAGTCTTTCTATTGCTTTGGACCAAGTCACCAAACACCCTTCCAGGAACAGTTTCAGAGCAGATACAGCAGTGCAGTGACAGGTCAGAGTGTTCTGTTCTGGAGCAGGGGTGGGAAGAGGCATGTTGTGAAGCTGCAGCTCCCAGTTGCTGGAGAGGAGGAGAAGGTTTCTATTGCAGTCTGGTCGAGACGGAGACCAACTTGGATCCAGGTGGGTGTGGTGGGCAAGCTCAGCACAGACTGGGAGGTGAAGGTGGGCAGCTTGCATACGTGGAGTCACAGTGCACATCTGTTGGTGTGACAAGGACAAGCAAAGCCACAGTGTTTTCTGGCAGCTTGTCTCTGTACTGGAGGGCCCTGGGTAGGACAAGGATCCCTGAATGGGATTCTCACACTGCACCAGGACATCAGAGCTTGAAATAGAAGCTTGGAAGTTGGTCTGCCAGCACCTTGCCTATACACATGCTCAAGTGAGCCTGCAGAAGTCTATAAAAAGGGACAAAAATCTCTTTACAGCAAGGTTATGGGTCCAGTTTGACTACAAGGAACAATTCATGCAAGTTACAATAGAATCCATCAGCAACCCACAGCACATCTTCCTGCTGCAGGTCTGTCCTGGCTCTGGGCCTTTGTGTGGGAGGGGCTGGCTCTGCAGCCTCCAGCAGCTCTTGGACGAGGCTGAGGGAGATGCAGAGGCAGGAGTGGCATCTGTTCAGCCTCTCAGAGCAGCACGGGTGGGTCAGTCTGTCCTCCAACTGTGCCATGCAGAGCAGCAGGAGCAGATCTCCCTACTAGGGAGGGTGGGAGCAGCAGCTGCTAAAACTACGCAGGGAAAGACAAAGAGAGACTTCATTTTTCAGTGCTTGCACCTGCAGCAAAGCCCCATTTAAGCTGTCATGTGCAAGCTGATTAGAGTCTGGCTATCACTGCAAGGAGGGACTGAGGCTGTGGTAGGGACTCAACTAAAACATGCAAGGAAAGAAAACGAGGTGAAAAGACGGGTGATCATCACTCCGAGGTGTGAATTTCAGGTTCAGAGCAGAAAAGGTCGGCAGTGATACACTGTTCTGAGCACAAGAGAGGGAACAGCAGCAAACTGAAAGGGAAGACACAGTAAGCACAACTCTAATTCAAGGTGCAAACTCAGGACAATGGTGGGGGGGAGAGAAATTTGAGGTAAAGGAGCCCAAAGGAAGAGAAATAGAAAAACTCTTAATAGAGTGAGTCCTGCTTCTGGAAATACACAGCTCATGCCAGTCACCTCTCTTTTCACCAGGTATCTTTGACACACTAGTAAATCTTCTCTCTGCACTTGGTATTTAAGAATCAAAAGATCAGGACTTATTTATTTTCCCCTAAGATGCACTAAAAGATTCTGAGTGTTCAGCACAATCTCCAAATGGCCCCTGAATTCTAAGCAATGCTGAAGACTCACCCAAAAAATGCCCAAATGACAAAATGCTTTTAGAAATCAAGAGCTACTCCCCTTGGGTTAGAAAAGAAGAATCTATCCAGAAGGTTGGACTGTACAGGTTTGGCATTTTTTCACTGAGAGCACCTGGGCATTTCACTAAGAAATACCTGAAACAGTTACTTAGCAAATGCCAACATCAGACTGAGGCATCAGGTTTGGGGGTACATGAATACCATCAGACAGCTCCTCAGCCACCTCCACCAGAACAGATTTGTGCGATTTACAGCAAGAACCAGCTCTGCCACTCCTGCTCCAGTGCAGCCACCAGCAGAGCTGGGAGCTGAGCCCTTGGACTGTGGTGCAAATCACATCGGGGTCTTTGCTTGTTACAGACCTCACTGTAGCACAAGGAATGGCTCCTGGGTAAAGCAAAGCACCCTCCCTCGTCCTGATGCAGCCCCCAGAGGATGCCTGTCTGGGGGCTGTGCTCACCTGCAGCACAGCAGGGCTGGAGGATGGACAGACAGCAGGTGCTCAGAACCAGCATGACCAGAATGGGAACTGGTCAAAGCGGCCTCAGGGCCAGGGCCAGGTGGAAGCACATGGACATCAAAGATGCAAGAACATGACAGAGCAGCCAAGGTCACCCACGTGCTCAGGCAAGCTTAAGGCAACTAAAGAAAATTCACTGACAGTTTAGAGGAGAGTGCCAAAGGGAAGAGAGAAGAGGAACCACTGAGCAGAGGCTGGGGATGCTGCCACAGTAGCCAAAGCCCAGCACCAGCTACTAAGCCACCCCTCTCCTCCAGCTCATGTGTTCTAATTCTCCTCATTTCACCAGCACCATCAGCACGAGGTCAATATGTCAGAAAGAAGAGCCAGGGAGAGGTTCCTAAAAATGTAGCTCACACATTTTCAGGCTTGTGTCTCAGGTCAGGTCTTTTGAAACAAAGGGTGTGGGCTGTTTGACTGGCCTCCTGCTTTGAACTGGAGCTTCCTGGGAATTTTGCCTGCCACCTCCAGGGGCAATCCTGGGATATGTTCTACCTGGAAGTGATGGCAGCAGCTACCCAGGTTCCTTGTCATGACAGGTGAATGTACAGTAGTTCTTTCAAAACCAGCATGCACCAGTGGCATGGCCATCAGACACGAAGCCATGGTTGAAGTCTTGTTGTCTCCTCAGGACCAGGTGGAACCAGAAAGAGAGGGAGTGTTGGCACAGCTCAGCGCAGGCTCCTGTACACGTAGGCTGATGTGAACACAGCATTGAGGGTCAGGCTCACAGCCAGCAGGCCCCGGAGAGCAGAGGCACCAAAGCGACCTTAGGAGGGGAGAACACAGGGAAAAAAGGGAATAGCAGAGAGAGATATTGAAGAACTCATGAGAACAGGGAACATATGCTGTACTGTTTCTCTCCCTTTGCTCAGTGTTTCCACCATAAGCAGTTCCTGTCAGGGAAGGTTGCTCTGCTCTCTTTGGCTCTATTTTCGTCTCATCGCTGTTCTCGACACCTCCATCCCCCTTTTCTTCTGCCTCAGTTTAGCATCCTGGCCGTTCTTCAGACAGTCCAAAGAACAGGAGCAGCCTTGTTAAGGTCTTAGAATAGCAGGCACAAGTTCCATTTTGCTACTACTTATTTGTTTGACCTCAAGATCAGATCACTGCAGCACAGCAAAGATCTCAGTTACCCTCCTAGAAACTCTCACACAGGCATGGAACACAGGACTTGCACTTACCTCTCCAGCCTGCCAAATCCTCCCCTTTGGTAGTTGTGTCTACCACACAGGTAGATGAGTGTGATGAGTGATCCTCCTTTTTGATGGAATTATCACTGCAAATACTCCCTCCTTCCATAGCAGATCTCATATCTGCAAGGAGAAAAGAGAGGAAAATTCAAAAGGCACCTGTGGAAGCCAAAAGTTGCAAAAGTTACCAGAGTACAGCTAGACTTGAGGAATGGATGGTTGCCTGGTAAAATGATGAAAGGATTGAGGGCAGGAACTGGAAACAAAAGGCAAATTGCACTGCTGTGCTGTGTGATACACTGCCTACATCAGCACCACACTTGTGGTTAAAGGAGCTCTCCATGCCAGGTAAAGGCAGTGGCAGCAGCATTCCTGGGGCAGCACCAGTGAGAAAAGCCCATCTGTTTGGGCAGCCAAGAGGCTCTCCAGGCCAGTGAATTCTCAAGGGAGCTTTGGCAGCCCACCACCATCACCACCTGAGTTTCTCCTGAAGGTTTCCCCATCTACTGTGGCCCAGGGGTTGCACAGCTGTGCTTGCAAGCCCCCTCCTCCCTCCCCAGGCCCTGCCAGGGTGGCAGCAGGCTGCCAGCACACCCACCAGGCACTCCCCGCTCGCTGAGGCTCTTCCTGGGAAAGCTGGGCAGCTCCGTGGCAAGGACGTTGCTGTCGGAGTGGGTGTGCTCCTCGGAGCCGCTGGGGGTGAGCAGGGCCTCGCTCTGCGACGGGAACAGCAGCAGCTTCTGCCCCTGCAGGTTCAGGCGGGCAGGGCTGATGAGGGGCCGGCGGAACCGCAGCGACCCCGCGCTGGATGTGACCGATCCCGCCACGGACGGTGCTGGCGAGGGCAGCCGGGACGGGGCACAGCTGCCAGACAGCAGCGAGAAGTGCTCTGAAATGGGACATTCCCCAAGAGAAACCCATGAGATTGTAAGCCCAGAACAACAGGCACGGCTTTCTTTAACAGTTCTACAAGAAAAAGGAACGGGAGTTGCAAATGTCCAATGTATCTTGTTTTATTTGAGTTCCCACACTGCAAAACATGGGATTTTTCTAAACCTGAGATTAGCTCAGTTGGTCAGAGTATGGTGCTAAGAACACCAAGGTTGTAGGTTTGATCCCTGTACAGGCCATTCACTTAAGACTTGGACTTTCTGATCCTTGTGAGTCCCTTCCAACTCAGAGTATTCTGTGAAATTCCACCTGCACTTTAGGACACTCAGGAGTGACTCAGGAATGGGGTTATCAGGAGCCTGGGGAGCTTTCCCTTTGCCCAGTTGTGTCCATCCAGGAGAGCCTGCATTACACTTCTTGCAGGTAAATGGATTGCTCTGGCAAGTCCTTCAAAAGCTGTTGGGAAGGTGTATTAGGATGTGAGGTTTGCACAACTGGCCCAGGCTGTGACTCCATTTCCAGCAGCACAAACAGCCAAGGGATCCACTTGGGTCAGAAGGGGAACAGGTAAGTCATGGGGGACAGGGGAGCCAAAGGGCAGGGCAGCCAGGGCAGCCTGGGGCCGGGAAGTACAACAGAAACAGTTGAAGTCTCCTGTCAAAGCAGGCTCAACTCTGCTCAAGCAGGAAAGGGCTCCTTGATTTGTCTCACTGTGAACTCTCTCGAGGAGAAGGACATCCAACACACAGAGCATCTGATTTTAATGCAATCCCCCTCTTAGCTGGGGCTCTCTCTGCAGCATTTCTAACAGCAAAACTGACATTTCCCCTGGGATGTGAGCAGGGAGGAAAGAATTCAAGCAGCCCGTGTGTTCCAACCCACTTGCTGCAAATCCTGCAGAGCTGCTGTGGCAG
>JAWWLZ010000054.1:6383730-6397050 GCA_035041345.1 Poliocrania exsul | reverse complement strand
GGCAGTACCTGATGCAGGAGACTCCTTGCACTGAGAGGACTGCGAGGCCGGGCGACTTCCACTGAACAAGTAGCCAGAATCTAAAGGCAAAGATGAAACAATGTGAACCCAGCTGGCTCAGCTACTGGAGGTCTGTCCTTCAGAAATGCAATTGCATCATCCTGTCATCAATCTCACAAGGGGACAGGTGGGAAATGCAGGCAGGAAAATCATCCCTGTTTTCCTGGATCAGCTCTATGCCAGCAGCAGAATAATCCACTTTTCCCAGCTGCAGCAGAACAGACCTGTTCAGCAGGCCCCAAAACCAAAACAAGACATCCTCCCCCAAAATATCTGAAGCAGTACCATTTCTGTCACCACATCAGTTATCCCAGTGCTCCAATCCCTTCCAAAAGCTGCTCTTCTCCATTCCCAAATCTGACAGCTCCTTCCATCTCTGTCTCACACAAAACCTTGTAGTTTGTGTCATCCTGACCCAAATGCCTGGAGAAACCTCTGGATTTCAGTCATCCACCAGCAGGCAAGCACTCAGGGAGGCATTTTGATTCTCCAAGATGGCAATGGCACACTGTGCCATTCCATCATGCCAACCCCCAAATTCCTAATGCTGGTGCTCCTCTGTGCCATCCCTGGACTGCAGTGTGTGGGTGCCTCAGAGCTCCCTCCTGCAGCACTGCATCACTCCACTGCCACTGCCACAGGGACAGGTCCCTGCACACTTACCTGCCCTGGCCAAGGAGGGGATGGTACCCAGTGAGAGGGCCCTGTTGAGACGCCCAGGGAGGGAGGATGAGGAAGTTCTGCGTGGGGACCTGAAGAGCTGCTGGTTTGTCAGGTGGAGCAGACTGGGTGGTGTTGGGACAAAGAGAGACGTGGCAGGTGAAAGGAAGGCTGTCCCAGTGCCGTTGGGAAAGAGAGGCATGGAATCCCCAGAAAGGTACCTGCAAATGACACACAGGACAGACACTCAGCAAGGAGAAGCTCCAGTGATTGCCTCTCTCAGTTGTACCTGCATGAACACTTGGCTTGTTATCAGCTTTGGATTAATTTTGCAGGGCAGGAGTGCAGGATGCAGAAAGCTGAAGAGTTTACAGGGGATGCTCCTGCACTTTGAAGCTGGGAAAGGACAAACTGCTCAGCCTTGCTTACATTACTGTGCACCAAACCTCCCACAATCCAGGGTGGAAAAGATGGTGAAACAGTGTAGGAACTCAGGTGCAAATAGCCACAGTACCTTGGGTCTCTCCCTGGATGAGAAAATTGCCCAGAGACACCAGAATGCTTTACAAAGTCCAGGTACTCATGGGATCAACAACAGAGCACATCTGTCTGCTGTGTGCACATTCCAACTGCATGGGGAGACTTGGCATGGCTGTGGGAAGTAGGTGGTTATCTATTTTTTTAGTCTTTAGAAAGCAGAATCAACACCTTACTTGTGATGTCAGTACAGAGAAAAGGATTTTTATGGGTCCCTGGACAAAGATTTCAGCACAAGAGCTCTGTTTTAAAACTAACATTCAAACCTCCTCAACACATTTGCCTCTATTTATACTTCTGTGAGGTAATAAAGACTCACTACCCTCATTTTATAGATGGGAAAATTCTAAACTGAGGCCCAGACCATTAAATTTCATTTCTCTGCATGTCATCATTAGCCCAAGCATGTGCCAGCACAGCCCCTCCAGGGAGCTGTGCCCCTGCAGCACACACTCCACAACAGTCTTGCTCCTACTGCCTAAAAACCAATCTCTGTTACAGTGCCTGGAAAGAATTTCACTTGGCAATAATAATGGCAATTGTTTCTAGGTCTGTGACTTGTTTGCAGTGGGTTCTTTCCAAGTGAGAGAGTGGAGCTGCAGAACAGAGCCAGCAGCTTGAGAACACCAGAGCAGAGAGAGCAGACAGAACATACCTGTACCAGGTACTGATTCTGGAGTGCTGCAGACACAAACTGACTTCTGTTCTCTGCTAAGATAACTGTATGAGAGGACTTTGTATTTTCACTACTACTACCGTGGTCTCTTACACTCAATTACTATATGCAAATAAACAATGCAATTAATTTCTGACTGTTTCACCACCTAACTTTGCAGTGGTTTAAAATGTAAAAATCCACCCTGGCTGAGCAATCTGTCAAAGACTTACTCCTACTTACTCCTTTTACCTACTTTCTATTCCTCCTTGCAATCATGTGCTGATCTATGTGCACAGTTTAGCTGATTACATCCCACTGGAGTCAGCTCTGAAGTCTCACTTGTGTCCTCACACCCAAATGAGTATTCCACAAAGGCTGCTATGTTAGAAGTATGGGAATTTTGTGCTATTTTTAACAATTGAATGAAAATACACGAAAGAAAGTCTAGAATATGAACCAGATCTCAGAATGATCTGCTGTAAGATCTTTGTTTAGTCAGAAACAGGTAATACAATTGTCAGAGAAATCATGATGAACTACTAGCAGAGTATGAAATGGATATATTTTTAAATGGAGATACAATTACAGTGCAATATTTGGAGGCTTAATCTCACTTCTGATGGAAACAGAGACAGATGAGAGCAGCAACACGGCTTTTCTTCTGTCAGAGGAAAGCCAGGAGTAAATGAGAGCATGAAGGAATACACACACCTCAGCCTTGTGCTGGGAGGTGATTCCTGCACTCGCAGGTCTCTCTTGGAGATTCAAGAGGAGGTGCAGCAAAATTGTGCTGTGCTAACGTGGCCAGAAGAAACAGACTAGAGCTAAGACTGCAATGGAAATATCTTCCAAGAGCACTTATCTGCTCCTATGGGGCAGACATAACAATCCTGAGCAGCTTCATCAGGCTGAACAACATCTTGAAGCAGGACTTGCCTCTAACAGCAGCAAAGGCCTCCTTCAGTCTTGCAGCAGAAACTGCCCAACCTCTTGAGGTGCCAGGACCTGGGAAGGGTGTCAGGCTTCCCTTTAGAGCACACAGCCCCATATCTGCCCCACCACACACACACACGCACGCAGACACACACACACACAGAGAGACACAGACACACACACATACAGATGGACGTGTCCATCTCAGCTTTGTAAGAGAAAATGAGTGGGGGGAAAGGGAATTAGAAGTGCAGCTCAGGGCTATGATATGAATGACAGGAGAAAGTGGTACCTACCACTCACTGTGCCAAGGCTGTGCAGGGCCAGTCAGGGCATCCCCTGGCAACAATGCAGCTCTTTTGTCCTAACTTTGCACCTCTCCATCTTTGGGCTAAAGGACCCAACTTTACACAGCTCTTTGCTGCAGCAGTTTTTAATTTCATGGGCTGGAAGATATTACAGTCATTTCTCACCCCTAACCACAATCTCTCCCTCACAATCCTGGGATTGTAACTGTTTTGGATCACTCTTCAAAGGCTCTGCTGCTCAACAGCCCCACTTCACCTCACCAAGTCAGGGCAGTCAGATCCTTGGGGCAGCTGAGGAATCATTTGCCTTGCACCATCCAGAAAAGAAACTTCTCTGGTTAGCAAGGGGAGCTGAAGAATTTCAACCATAGCACATTAATGCCTTAGGACTGAAAGCTGACTCAGGAATGGCTTAAATACTGATCTGTTCTGAACAAATTCTTGCCAAGGGTGCAAAATCCTATTTCTTTTCTCTGCACTCTTCTCCTTAGTGTTTGCCACTGCCATGTCAAGAGGGCTTGATGCTTCTAAAAGCTGTCCTGGGGATGTGCTTCGTGCCTGAGAATGGGCAGCTGGACTAAAACTTCTTTCCAAAGCAGATGAAAAAAGGTGACGAGATCAAGAGGATCATAAGGCAGGAAGCAACCCCATCACAGCCCTGGACTGGAGCTCTGCAGCTGTCTCTGCTCCAAGCCATTTGTGCAAGTGATAATAATGGGACTGGCAACAAGGGAAAAAAAAAAGGGACAAAAAAAGAAAAAAAGGCTCTGGAGTCAGACAGTTTGTGGAAATAGTCAGGGCCCGGAAGCCGTTTATTTCAGAACTTGATATTGTGAACATCAAAAATTGGGCATCTCAATTAGTGTTTACAATGGTCACAGCGTTACCAGACAGTTGGGCACAACTCTGCTACATAGATACTTTAAAAATAAATAAATAGAAGGTTAAATAAGAGTATTACATGGTATGGGACTGTACACGGTCCTGAAGAGACACCTCCTGCCAGCAGAGCCTCCTCTGTCCCAACACCTCCCTCTTATCCACAGACACCACCATACGTGTGTGCCTGTTTAATTCACATTTTAACCAGAGATGCTGCACTCTGGGACAGAGGGAGACAGGGAAGGGCACAGGGCATGCCAGACTACAGGGCTGCCTGGGCACACTCCCCTGTCAGAGAATTCAGTCCATTAGGAGGAAGGGAAGATGCAGCCACAGGCAGGCAGCTTGTGCTGTGTGCTCAGGCTCACCTGCCTGGGGCAGCCAGGGAATAAAATGCTCCCTCTGCACTGAATGTCCCCTCACAGCTGGGCTGGGAGCTCTCCAGGTACAGCTGCACCCTTTCCCCAGGCAGTGAGGGTGCAGAGCAGCTCCCTGTGACCCCCCTGTGCTGGGACAGCAGCACTGTGTGCCCTGACCAGGCACTGCTCTGCTCTGAGCTGCTGCATCTCATCAGTCGGGGCCACAACCTGTGCCTACTGTCAGGTTCACAGAATCAGGAGTAAAGAGCAATATATGAATAAATAACAGGCACAGGGAGAAGGGAGAATCATGATAAAAAAGGGCACAGGTCTTAGACACATTAATGTTTTGATGGTGACACAGAGAGCTAAGAAACTTTAGCTGCCAGGACTAAGATCTCTTCCCTCCTATGTGTTGTCCTGCTTTGGATGAAAAAGGAAGGCTGAATTACAGCTGAAAACGCTCCAGCTGTCAGGTCCTGCCCTAACACCTTCTAGAGTACAGATGTTTGGCATCAATTCTGCCTTCCCTCCTACTGGTGGCACACAGGTCCTATGACTACACAAATCCAGACTTGCTGGCACGACAAAAATGCTCAGGGAGCCTCTTCCTGCCTGTACCAAACAGCTTTGGTCCCACCTGAGGCTTGACAGGGGGTGACTTCAGGACTGAGTACTGTCCCTTTCACAGGAGAGCACCTGGCACGGCTCAGAGTGGCCCCAAGTGCACTCCCAGGTGACAGCACACTTGGAATGGCCTGGCAGGTTCCATGTGACAGCACACAATTTCAAAAGCATCTCTTGGAAAACCAAAGCAAAGCCACATGCCACAGCTCCCTGCTTTCACAAGGAGAGTCAGGCTGGAGCAATCACCTGGCTATTAATTATATTAATTTGTATAAAAGCATAAATACTTTGTCCACATTACATTAATACATGCTTCCTATAGTAACTAAGCATGATTATTAGCTTCACATCATTTCAGAGTACTTGAAGAATATTCATCAAGCCAAAATAAAACACCACTACACTGTTTTAATCTTCCCCTCATGTCCTCACCCTTTGCCACAGCCCAGTGAGCTCAGCTCACCAGGGCATGCACAGCATGGATGGAGGAAAGGAGGGGTTAACAGAAATGAAAAAATGGGATACAAATATACTGTATTCAGAAAGGTGAAGGGCCACAAAGGGCTCAGTTTGCATGCACTGATGTCAGTGAGGGCTTCAGAAGTAGCAGCAGCAGAGATGCTGACTTGGTTGCTAGTTCTGGGTTCTCCCTCAACCCCTTAAGAGTCTGCAGAGCTGCTCAGAAATTTAAGAGTGCAGCCCAAGTGTCCTCCTGTGCCCTGTCACACTCTCTGGGGGCAGCTGAAGGACAGGAGCAGTGGCCTGGCAGACACACAGGCACCGCTGTCTCAGGTTGCAGCCTCGGTGGTTCCACTGAAGCAAAGCAACAGTGTCATCAAAAATCTTGTCCAGGGAAAGGCACTTCATGAACACACATCAGCCTCTCTGTAAATCTGGCTCTGCTGGGCAGGGTACAAGGTTTAGAGTTGGCAGATCAGCCATGACCACTGAGAGCCAGAGTCAGGCACTTGGGGATGGAGCAGATCTGATTCCAAGTGACACACAAACCCACCAACAATCCCTCCCCACCTCAGCTCCACTCTGCTGTACCATCCTCTGGTCCACACACCAGCACATGGCCAGTGTGAAAAAGCAGCACCTCCAATTAGGGGCTTTGGGGCTAAAACCCTCAAATATTGTTAAGAAGTTTGCATGCTCTGGCCTGCATGGCTGGGAGAACTCTCAGGCAGCCGAGCTGCCTCTGATAACCACAGGTTACCACATGGTCCCCTCTGGCCTGAAACAAGAGTCTGGCTGAGTGAAAACAAGAAGCTCAAAGCACTGATCAGGTGGCTCTGGATGCTTTTGTGTCAGCTGAGTTCATCAGCTACCAGCCCTTTGTCAGCTCCCATCCCACCCAGCAGCAGGAGATGTGCACCAGACAGGGTTTGGCACTGATTCCTTTTTTGTGTCACACAAAATAGCACCTGGGCTGCACAGGGACTGCAGGACTGTGCTCAGGGATGTTGTAGCACCACAATAGCTGAGCTGGGAGCACACATTTCCTGCTGCTGGACTCGCTGTGGGGGAAGCCATCCTGCAGCCAGAGGATGTGTCTGACTGCTGGCTATGGCCCAACTGAACCTCGAATGAGAAATGCAGAGCACCTTCCACACAGAACCCACAGCATGCCAAGGGTGTCCAGAACAGTCTGGCATTAAATCAGGCATGGCAGGGACAGTCTCAGTAAAGGCAGTGGTGATTTACCTTCTTTTTTCTTTTTTCTTTTCCCCAGAAACAGTCCACAGTAAACCACTGCAAACTTACAACTGATCTTCTACAGGCCTCTGTAGATGCAACTGGTACAGATTAAATGCTACAGCTCATGAGCCAGGACACCTTTGGAAAATCCCACCCTTCTCCTTTCTGCCCTTTCCCCTAAAAGATCCACCCTCAGCAAAAGCATGAGAGACCAAACATGTGAGAAAAGTAGAAAGAGAGGAGACTCAGCATCAGAGTCTCCAAAAGACCAAAAATTGAACTGCTGCAAGTTTGGTTTTGAGGCTCTGAGGGTTTTTTTTTGTTTTTAGAAGCAGCAGCACAGACATGCTGAGGCACCAAGAAGGGGGGGAACTAAACTGACACCTGAGCAAAGGCAAAAGCTTCTTTGGCATTAAAATTGAAGCCCCTTCAATATGTTTGTGTTACTTTGTTTCACCCATGAAATTTTGCCAATTACAAGTCCAAAATTCTTCAATTTTAAGTCATGAACAAAGCACCACAGAGATCAGTTGTACAGCTTGGCCATAAAACAGAGCAGCTTTCTGATGTTTTGACATATAAATTAGTGCAACTTGTAAATATACTTCATTTGTATTAACGTGCATAAAGTAAAGAAAAATGGATTTGTTTGTATTCAACTGCAATTAACATATTTCCCAGATTAAGAGATTTTAACTCAGTATAGATTTGCATTTGCTGTGTAAACAGAGCTAAAATAGTCCTTAAACAGGATTATTCAGGCTTCACAGGGTAAATCCCACTCCTTCCCACAGTTCTGCCAACAGCCTATTCCCAATATTTAATTGCATCCTCCCCATCCCAGCACTGCACAGGAAGAAAATAAGAGAAAAGAACAGGCATGGTCAAACAACACTTAAGAGCAAAATGTCATAAAAGGTGCCTGACCCCAGGGGGGTCAAGGATGGGGCAAGTTTAAATTGACAGAAAAGACCCAAAGTGCTCCTGAAGAGAAGGGAGAAAAACAGCTGATGAGAGGAGACAGAGGGCACTGGAACAGGACACAGTGACATTAACACAGCCTTGACTTTCAGCTCCTGAAAGCAAAATATCCTCAGAGACTGCCAAGCAACTTTAGAAGCTGCCACTGAGAGGTTCCTTGCTAATGGGCAAGAAAATTTGGATGGATTAATTTTATTCTTATAAAAAAGGGCATTGGTGATAAAAATCAGGCATGAGATTACCATGGCCATCCCCACAGTCTGTCAGCTGCTCACACCCCTCCTCCTTCCAGCACTTCAGTTCAGTTTGAAAGTCTGAGACTGGAAAAGGAAGCAACCAGTGACTGTGAGCTGGGAGACAAGTTTGGGGCAGCACTGGTAAGTGATGGGAAGGTGGAAGATGGAACCAGACTTTGCAGGTGCTGGGCTCCTTTTGTGGGTAAGCAAGTAAATGACCCCAGAGCAGCATCACTGACAAGCACCAGAATGGAGACAGGTGTTCTGTGAGCTTGGAGGTGGATATTGCAGTTATCTGAAGGCACTGGGAAAGGGTTCCAAAGGAGAGCCCAGATGGGAAGCAGGTCTGTGTGGCCCCTTCCCTTGCTAAGTCACAGCACACGGTCCCTCAGCCAGGAGTGCACCTTCCCTGACACTCAGCCTGGCTGGTTGCTCAAGAACCTCCCAGAGCTTTTGTCAGTGCCACCTCTGTGCTTTCACAGTGATCACTGGTTGGAAGAACAGGAACTAGGAAAAGCTACAAAATCTTTTCTTTCCTTTAAAAAAGCTTTTCTAATTGCACCAGCATCTGCAGCTCCCAGTAGTGCCTGAATCTTTCAGCAGGAGCTGCAGATACTTCACAGTGAGAGCTCCATTTTACAGTTTATACACTGGATGATCATGACACCAAATTCACTTACATCAGACTATGAGTGTGGAAGTTCCACTGTGCTACTCTGAACAGGAGAAAACAGCAGATCTTCACTAACTGCTATTTCCTCTGGGAAGACCCAGATCCATAAAAGAAACTCAGTGGAGTGCCCTGCTAACAGCAGTGCAGGATAATCACACTGCTCATCCTAAGAGGCCCCAAAAGTCAATCCCACAAAACCCCAAGCAGCTGGAAGCTCCTTCCTCCCCAAAGGGCAACACCCTGTTATTCCAGCTTTCAGCAGAGACTGCCAGGCACTCAACTCCAAGTCACAATTTCCAGACCCCTTTTTACAGCAGCATTAGCACCAATGCCAGACTTCAAAAAAGAACCCCTCCAAAGAACCCCCAAAATCCATCTCTGTTGCCAGGAAGTCCCACAGCAGAGCTCCCAGCCCTTCCTATAGCACATCCTATCTGTGTTCTCAGCAATAAACATTGCCTGAGTAAGTAGTGATGAACAATAAAAGCTGACCATGTATCACAGTATGAGGTTGTTACTCCCACGTTTCTTCTCTTTCTAAGGCTACAGGTCTGGAGGAACATCTGCATTTTTATCCAGTTGTGCTTGTACACAGATGTTCCTCAGGGGGTGGGTGGGTAAAAACCCCAAATAAAACTGGCATTGAAAGCAACAGCCACTGGTAGAGCTGAAAATTTAGCCTCAAACAGCTGAATACTTTCAGGTATTGACACACCCTGAGCTACAGGACTTTTTAAAGCACCCTTTTGAATTCATTATTGGAGTTCCAGACAACAGCACTTAAGGACACTTCTCCATTTAAAACAGGAGCCAGGAGAAGGGCAGAGCTAGAAAACATGCAGGTCAGCGATGCTACAGAGTGGAAGGCAAGAAGAACTTGGTTATGGGCTACGTGTGGACCCCTCCTTGTGAGCCTGGACACTGCACAGTGTTCCCACAGCACACAGCACGAGGACTCCACATCCAGAGGCAAGTTCCCATCAGTTCCAAATTAAAATGACCAGCACCATTAGAAAAGTGAAGGTGGCCTGGGCCCCATGGTGGATCAAGGCAGAGGGTTCCTCTGTGGGTGGCTAAGGATGGACAGGCAGTGAGAAGAACTGGGAAGACAGGAGGAGCCAAAATCTCTTTGGCTGGAGGAGCAGAATGAGGAGGAGGCTGCATTTATGGAGCAGTTTGTGTGGCAGCTGCTGGAAGAACTGGCTTTGGGGAAGTTGGGTATTTGCACTGCTGACATAGGATGCAGGAGGAAGGAAGAATGGAGGCAGCAGGAGTAGCTTCCATGGCTAGCAGTGGAAATGCTCCAAGCAGCTAGCACAGTGGTAAGCAAGGATGGGACCAAAAAATAATATATATATATAAAGCAAGAAGAAATCTTCACTGCTTATCTAATTAAAAAAAAAAAGGAACAAAGGAAGGAAAACAAAAAGAGGAGAGAGAAGCACCAGTCGCAAAGAGTTCACAAGGGCTTTTTGCTCCTTCCCCCAGCGTCACTGCTCTGGCTCTGACCTTCGGGGCCGGACTCTCCGCTGGCCCGTTGCCTTCCGCGTGGCCACGGCGGCGGTGAAGCCCACCAGGCAGCACAAGGACGTGGTGCCAAACTTGGCCGTGTCCAGCCAGCTGGGCACTTCCATCTTCAGGTACCTCTCAGCCAAATGCAGGCTCATCACCACGAACCACAGCACTGAAGCGAACGCATCGATTCTCCGCAGTCTGCAATGAAAAAAACCCAAACAAGAGTTAAACACCAAGGAGGAAGGAGAGGGAAGGTGGGGAAAGGTGAGGAGGGTACACAGACTGAGCAGGTTATGTACTGTCCCTGACTGGAGTTGTATCATGTATCATTTATCACATATCATGCAGCCCTGCCCACTCCTGTGCAAGCACCTGAATAGATCGGTTCCATTTTCTACCAGAGCTGCACAGGGAACTTTTCATTCACAGTAATTCAAGCTTAAATTGGATGAATCAAGGCACAGATCCAAAGCAAGCTCTGCTGTCTCCACCCAGCTGGCTGGCAACCCAAAAAACAACAGTGCCACCCAGTACTACACTATGTGTGCCATTCTGCCAAATGTTTACCCCTGGACCACCGAGTCAGACTGAAGACCTCCAATATCACACAGTTCTCATGAAGTGAGCAAGAAGCCAGGTGCACACCCACCTGATCCTCCCGGCCAGGAACATGGCCAGCAGGCAGGTGAACAGCCCCAGCACAGCCACGGCCATCTGGTGGTTCTTGCCATAAGCCCACACGGCACTCAGGGTGTCCAGCACGTGCTCCGGGAGCAGCCGCAGCAGCTCCCGCCAGCCGGGTGCCCTCACCGAGGTGCCACTGCCAGTCCTGTTCCCAAGGGATGCAGGGCCAGAGGGAGCGGGAGCAGGAGCAGGGACTGCTGTGCTCAGGGAGAAGGGATTGCCTGATCCATACAAGGCCATCAGAACCAGGAATGCACAGCTGAGGAAGGCCAGGAACCGCAGGAGGATCACCTGAGCTGGTGTGGTTATGGAAGCAGAGGAGGAGGATGAACATAAATTCTGTAGAAGAAGGGAGAGACACCTTGTCAGAACCTGAAACACCTTGTCAGAAGATGGATCAGCTGCTGGAAGGTTTAGAAATGGTGCTTCATGAAACACTTCCAGACTCTGTGGTTTACTGGGCTGTTTTGTTCTAAGTCTCTGCACACCACATGGGGTGTTGCAGACTATCAAGGAGCAACTGCAGAGCTATGAGCAGAAGCCAAGGTCAAGCAGGGAGAATGTAATTCACTTCCTATTGTTCTTTTTTCCCCCCCTGTAGTCTCTAGTTTTGTGCACTGTACTCATAAATTGGCCTCCCTACCTCCCTTCTCTGCCTGTCCCATAATTTTCTTTCCACCCTGTTATTATAACATTAGACTTGCCTTCTGGCAATTGCACTGAGTGACACCAGCAAGAGGAAAACCTCACACTAACATCAGGAGCATCTGTGGCAACTCTCCTGTACTCTTCTAAACTGCTGGTTTAGAAGCAGCTCCCAGGGTTAGGCAGCCCCAAGGCTGCTGCCTTCCCTTCCCAGCAGCAAACCCAGGTGCAGTGGTGCCCAGTGCTCTGCTTGCCCTCCTGAATTCCCTCACCTGAGCGTAGGCCTTGTCCGTCTCGCGGCGCTTGAAGTGGTGGCTGAGCAGCAGGGCCCGCAGCTGGCGGTTCTGGTGTTTGATGTAATACTCCACAGCAGCCTGGCACGGGCGGCACAGCTTGTAGGTCTGCTCCAGGTGGTGCCTGTACACCTCAATCTCCTCATCGTATTTGCCCTGGGGAGAGAACAGGAGAGGAAACACAGGTGAGCACTGCAGGTCCCTCACCAGTTATCGTGTTTGCTACTGAGAGATGAACAAAGCGTGATTCCAGTCTCCAGAGGAACAACCTCCTGAAACCAGGCCTGAAGAGTGGCCAGGCTGGAGGCCAGGCATGCAACCAGCCTCACACACAGCTGACCCAGCCTCCATGTCCCAAGAAACAAGGAAAAGAACCTTGGAGAAAGCTCCTGTGGCCCAATTTCAGGAAGCTGAATTTCTGAGGCCCTGTTTTGCTGTGTTTGTTGAGACCTTACAAACTCAACACAAGAGGCGAGATAAGAAACTGGAATTGCTCTTCCCCTCCTCAAACAAAATACCTGTTGCCACTTCACTCCACTGTGCTGGAGAAAGAGACAAGCACTGGAATTGTAAGCTGATCTCAGCAATGTTTTGGGCTCAAGCTTCAACTTCCAGTGCTCATCTAGAACAGGGCATTACATTCTGGTTTTGGAGTAGAATCAGGTAAATTTGCAACACTAATCAGTAACCTTCTCTGCACTGGAGTATCACATGGTGCTTCTGAAGACTACTGGAGCATCATTCAACACTGAAAAACAGCTCTGTCTCCTGATTACAAGGCTGCAGTATGAAATTAAACAGGGCAGGAATAGCAGACACTTGCATGGGAATGCCTTGGTCAGACATCCCCAGTGATGTGGCAGTGCCTACCCAACACTCACCTCCTCCCTCGGTGAGAACGAAGCCAACTGTTTGATTTTCATGGTTTGGTGGTTGTTGCATTTCTTGCAGAGCAGAATTTGGCTGCTCACCCACTGCTGTGGTTTGGTAGGATCACAGAAAGTCGTCCCACCTGACACAACGTGGTTAAGATGTTCCATGTACTGGGCAGGGATGGGCTTGTTGTAGTCTCCATTCTGACAAAAGCAGGAGGGGAAGCAAACTTTAGATGCTAAAATCAAAGCTAGGTTGACAATAAGATTCTCTGTGAGGAGCTCTACATTCCAAGCATTCACCTATGTCACAAAATAAGTAAGTAAAAAAGGAGACAAAATGCTTCAAATCTTCCCCCCACCTCTACTGTTCCACACACCTATTGCAAGCAGCTGGTGGTGCTGGATTCTGGCTTAAGACAGGCTTTGTTATTTAACAGAATAAAAAACCAGAGATTAATAATATTTTAATATATTGTTGCTTATTGATGATATTATTGTATCAATAATATTTTAATTAATATTAATTAACATTGTTAATATTTTGATATAGTGATTCATAGATTTTTTAAAAGATAATTCTTAAAAGATCTGTCAAGGTAATTTTTGCCCTTAAAGGGAGAAAAATCTGTCTCTGTTATCCCAGTCAGCACATCCCAGTGCAGTGGATTCCTTCTCCAAGCTCAAGCTGATCAA
>JAWWLZ010000054.1:6363182-6378093 GCA_035041345.1 Poliocrania exsul | reverse complement strand
TTGCTATAACGTGCCTCCTATTCCACACATCCCTACGTCCCTGTCACGCTATGCTAGATTAGAATCTGTCAAATTAAGCTTTACTCCTTTTATGAAATCTGTACCCTGACATCTCTCCTGATGCTTTTCAAGCCTGGTTTCCAACTGGTCTGACTTTGCCCTAAGTTTCTGTGCAATTAAGAAAACAAGTAACCAAAGAATTTTGCTCCCTAATCAATCATTTTTACTTCTGTGGAATCCCCCCGAGTTCCAGCACTGCACTAAGGGCGCAGTTACCCCCAGCCCTGTTCCTGCTGCAGTTCTGCCCTCGCCCCTCACCACCAGCACAGGGAGCGGGATTTTCTCCTTCCCTGCCTCCAACACGCCAGGAGGAAAGGGGCAGATCCCAATGGCGAGGGCAGCCCCGCGTACTCCCCGCTCGCCCGCAGCGAGGATGCTCCGCGGGGCACACAGAGACCATTGCGGGGACAGGGGACAGCAGCGGGTCCTGCCGCTCCCCGCCTCGACAGCGCCGGGCCTGCCCCGGGCACGGCGAGGGGACGGACCCGGGGGCACAGACGCGGTGTCCCCACCCGTCGTGTCCCCCCACACACGCGATGTCTACACACACACACGGTGCCCCCTCACACACACAAATGATGTCCCCACACACGCCATGTCCCCCCCACCATGCGGTGTCCCCTCACACACACACGCCATGTCCCCACACACATACAATGTCCCCACACACACACTCGCGGTGTCCCCACATCCGCCGGGCGGGCCCCGGTCTCCGCGTGGCGCCCTTCCCGCCGGCGCGGGCCGCATCCCGCCATGGCCGGCCCGCCTTCGCTCCCTCCTCTCCCTTCCCTTCCCTCCCTCCCTCTCCCCGCCGCACCGGCTGTACCTCCGCGCGATGCGGTAGAGCAGCAGCCCCGCGGCCGCGGCGCAGGCGGTGACGCCCAGCCCGGCTCCCGCTCCGGCTCCGTCCATGCCGGCCCTGCGCGGCCCCGGCGGCGGCGGCGGTAGCGGCGCTTTGTACGCGGCGCGGCCCCCCCGGCCCGGCCCGGCCCGCCCCTGTGGCGGCGGCGGGGGCGGCGCGTGACTCACGGACAGGCCGCGGTCGTGCGGAGACCCCGCCTGAGTCAGCGCCGCCGAAAGGCCGAGATCGTGGCGGCGGGGGCGGCCCCGCGGGCCCCGGCACTGCCCGGCCCGTGCGGGGGCTGCCGGCGCGGGGAAGTCGTGCCTGGCCCGGGAGCTCCGGCGGGGGGAGGTCGTGCCTGGCCCGAGGGTTCCACCGAGGGGAGGTCGTGCCTGGCCCCGGTCCCGAAGGGGGAGCGATTGGTTTGTCTCAATTGAGACGCGGCGCTCTCGGTGGCAGAACATGGACAGGCCGCGCTGCACGGAGTGTCCTGAGCTGGGAGGGACCCGCAAGGATCGTCCAGTGCAGGTCCTGCACAGAGACTCCAACAATCCCACCCTGTGCCCCAGAGCATCATCCCAACGCTCCTGGAGCTCTGGCAGCCTTGGGGCTGTGCCCACTGCCCTGGGCAGCCTGGTCAGTGCCCACCACCCTCTGGGCAAGGACCTTCCCATGAGATCTGACCCAACACAACTTCAGGCCATTCCCTGGGTCCTGTCACTGTCACACAGGGCACAGATTGGTGCCTGCCCCTCCTGAGGATGCTGAAGACCACAATGAGGTCTCCCCTCAGTGGCTCCTCAAGGCCCTTCACAGGTGCCTCCTCTAAAAAGGGAAAGTCTGCAAGTATCATGTTTTTCAAAAAGGCACGAATGGAGAAGCTCTTCTCAAGTATTTTTACCCCAGTAAGCTGTGCTTTTAAGCTTGTCTTAGCTCTGGTTGGGCGCTTACTGCTCTGTTTCCCTCTGCACAGATTTAACTATGGTGATTAATTCTATGGAGTAACAGTGAATATTTCATCTTGACAAATGTAAAAGGGACATAATTTTTCTCTCTCTCTCCTACTGTTTAGCACTTAGGGATTGTTTTATGAGACCAAATGATAGTGAAAGGAGGAACAACCCACCCAGTCATTTGGCAAGTGAAGGCCTTCAGGGTCCTCCAGGACTTCTGGAGAGCTGCTCTGGTTGTTGTAGAGAGCTCCCTCCCTTCCTAGCAACTCTATCTCATCAGCCCAATCAGAGATCCATTGTTTGAGAGTTTCCTCCTTAAAGGAGCTCACGAGGAGCTTGTGCAAAACCACTGTTCAAATCATGGTGAAGGGGCACAATCACAGTACAAGCATGGACCCCAATTCTCAGTAAATGCAGGTACTTTGGGGGTATCAAGACAACCACAGGTATCTAAAGGGAGGCAGTAAGTCCTACAGCATAAGGACTTGAGAAATCTTCATCTGGAAATGCTTCCAAAACTAAATGAACCAACAGGAGCAGCTCATGTTGATTTCAATTTAACCACTGATTTATGAATGGGAACAGTCCTGGTAAAGTCAATGGAATCTTTGTGGTCACTTCAGATAGAACTTAAGCTTCACCACCTTATTGATAACTTAGCCACAAAGGGGCTGTTAATGAAGCCTTTAACTCCCTTCCATGAGTGTGACTTTCTGTGGAAGCTGGAGAAGAGGAATGGACAGTGCAAAACGCTTTTAGTTTGACTTTCACAAGCAGAGAAAGGTTGGTTATTTTTAAATTCAGGTATCGTTTTGGAAAAAGCTACTTCAAATTCTTCCCTTTGGTAATAGGCTTATTCCACACTCAGTGACATCAATGGGATTGCTCACAGAGCATCACCTAAAAATGGTAACTCTTTATAGGGTTTAAGGAATCAAGGGCTAGTGAATTTTAAAAAATTCTATTAGAGAGAGGAAGGAAAAAGGATTTAATTACACTAATTCAGAAACTCTATTGGTTCCCAACACAGCTTATTAACCCCCTATCAAATTAAGACTAATTCAGAATCGGTAGCAAAGCTGAAAGAACAGGAATGAAAATCCTGCAGAATTCCTGATTTTCCATCAGCTTTAGGCAGAACAAAAAATTGTTCACTTTCTCTTGCCTTCTCTCTTACCAAGGCCCAGATTCCTCCAAAGGGTTGGAGTTCCCTCCCCTCATTCTCAGAAGACATCAGAAGTCTACATATTTGACTAACATTTTAGAAGTGAGCTAGATCACTGTAAGTACAGAGGAATGCTAATTTAGGAAAGCAAATCTCAGAAAATGTTTCAGAGTAGCAGCACAAATGTCCTAGTTCTCAAAAATAGTAACAACACTGACAGTTTTGCCTCCTATAAAGAGACTGAAGCTTTTGCTGCTCCTCATCTCCATAAAAAACTTGTGTCCATTTTTACTCAGCTGTTTCCTGTTTTAGCTTAGGGGGAACGTGATCTGTTTTGTTCAGTGAGAGCTAATAGAAATCAGTTATTTTGGCCTCCTAATGAGGTATGCACACATTTACTAAGCTCCTACATCACACTGATGTCAAACATGACCTCAAGTACCAGTCATCACTGGGGTCTGCTGGGAACAAACGGGAAGGTCTCAATCCAGTTGTCAGCAACAAAACACCAGCCTGGAACCTTCACCTGAGCAAAGACAGCCCTGCTCACTACCAGGCTGTTCCTCAGTGCTTCCCATGCTCCTCCCAGGTCTGCACTCCATCTCTGCTGGGAGTGGTCCCTGGAGTCAAAGATGTCCATGAACACTCGTTCATGCTCAAGAACTCCACACCTGCTCAGACCACGAGGAGCTCGTTGTTCAGGTCACCAGGGGAGGCTGGAGCTGGGCTCAAATGCTGCAGGGGCTGTCTCAGCTGCCAAGGCAAATGACACTAATGAACAGAGGAGCATGGTATGGCCAAAGCACAGCACAAAGCTACACAACTGAGCTCTAAAATAAGTTATCCTGCACTATCAGTAATAATAATTCATATACCGCACTTGAATTACAAGGCACTGCTGCAATACAAGTGGTGAAGACTATTAAAGTTGAAAGCATATTCTATTGTTTATGAAAGAACTAATCTCAGATATGCAGGATATTTGATTTTTAAGTGAAAGTTAAGAATTGTATCATGAGAACTGTTGAAGAATGTCCCTTGGACACCGTGTTTGTGAAGGGGAAGGCAGACATCATATCTGTATGAAATGTGAGAATTCTTCATCAGGCTGCACTAAGCTGATGAATCCTTATTGCCTTCAGCAAGAAATCAAGCAATAACATGAAGGAACTATTTACACAGACTGAGGGATTTTTCTTCTGTTAACTGCAGTGATGTGTCCATGAGATAACACAGTATCTCACTCCCATCAGAAGCACTGCTATACAAGGCCATCAAGTCAAGAGGGATTTACTCCCGAGTATCACATTGTAAAGCAAAATCCAGAACTGCATTTAGTCCCGAGTGTTTGGGACAGAGCTTATCCTCTTATCCTCCCCAGATTCCTAGCATTGAAGTATAAGGACAAGGCACAAAAAAGCCCCACTGCAGTAAAAGGCTGAGGGCAGGGTCTGGATACCTGACCAGGTTACTCCACTCTCATGGGATTTCCACGGGGCAGCCAAGCACAATCCCTGACTGTCCTTACGCTCTCAGGCCTGCACAAAAACAAAGTGTAAAAGCACAGTCCTGACAGATCTGTTTATACCCTGTAACATAACCATGTTCCCAAATGCATGGGGGTACAGAACTGTAATGGCATTTTTATGAAAAGCCTCCCAGATTCATATTGCCAGTGCAAGTGGCTTTGCTAAGAGATTCTGGTGTGCATAGTTCATACCACCAAAACAGAGGAACAAGACTGTACTACTTGAACACTCCAAGATGTTCACACAGCAATGAACAATGCACCTTGAATAAACCAGAACTACTCTCAAACTTATCTAGGCATTTAGGGTACTACAGTGCTAAAAAGCAACATGACCCCCAGTGGTAAGAAGAGTTTCAAATGTCCAAACCAGTTCTCCTGTTTTAATACAGTTTTAATGAACATCAGTCCAAGAGATCACTTGATAGTATGAGGTACATTCCTTGACCACATATGGCTGTGCTTAAGGAAAAGGACAAACATATACTTAAATTAAATAGTGTAATTTAATTTAGTAGCAATTTAATTATCATCAAGTTAAAAAAAATTATAATTAACTATTAACGTTAATGACTTGAAACCTTTCAGAAAGCATGAATCCAAAAGGAATATCCACAGGTGGTTACAGACTTGTAGTTCTTCCACCAGCACTGCCACCTGCACCAGTCTCTTAAAGGACTATTTGTTCAATGAAGAAATTGGTCTTAGTCTGTAACTGGAGTCTCGGCTCTGCTACTTCACGTGGTCTTCCAACAGGTACACGATTAACTCGTAGGTGGACAACACGATGGCTGTGTTTGGGATCTGCCGGATGAGCTGCGCGAAGAGTCCCCTGTAGAAGGCCAGGTACCCCTCCTCCCGCGCCACCAGCCGCGCCGTCTGCACGAATGCCTTGTACTTGGTGCCTTCCTCCCGCAGCCGTGTCCGGATCACCTCTGCAGGGCAGCAAACAGGACACACTTGGGTCAGCAGGGCACCCCCGGGTCAGCAGGGCACCCCCCAGGTCAGCAGGGCACATCCCCGGGTCAGCAGGGCACATCCCCGGGTCAGCAGGGCACCCCTTCCGCAGAGAAATGTGCCACCACCAGGAAAGGGCTTGTGTGCAAACCCCAGGCCCAGCAAAACCTTCCTGTACCAACTGCCTGCCAGCTGTGCAATCCCCTTCAGGCAACAGGGAAAGTTAAAGGGTTCTCCTTCATGTGGAATAAATGAATTGTTTGCTCACTGAAGCTACTACAGATCTAAATGCTTTGCTGATGCTCACAATCAATATTGCTCTTCCTATACCACCGTGATATCATTCACATCTATCCAAAAGCAGTAACACTGCTCAGTTTACAAGTGTTTCCCACAACTTGATCACAGAATCCCAAAGGCTGTGGGTACTTAGATACATGAGGGTACTAGTGAGAATAGAAACATTAGGCAAACAATTTCTTTTTGGTGTTTTTTGAGTTGCTTTGAAACCAGCAAGTCCCAGTCCCCAACTATGTGTCTCCCTAGGAATGGTGAGAGCAGTACTGAACATGCCAGTGCACAGTAATGGACAGTTGGCCATTCAAAGAACTACTTATTTTCATCTCTGAACCCCATCCTTTGTCTTGGATTACAGGCAACAGCTGTTCTAAAGTACTGATAAAGGGGAGAGTGAACATACCATGTGGATAAGCAATACAAGAGGCACAGCCCTTGGAAACAGCAGCAGCAAACATCAGTCCAAAGAAGTTCGTTGAGTTCCTCTCGGTCCCATTAGAAGAAGGGGGTGGTTGGACTTCCTTTAAGTGCTTTTTTAAACTTTCATAAATAGCAAAGCAGATAATGGTCTCAGAAATCCCTGCATAGGAGGCAGTCAGGCCCCTATAAAAGCCACGGATACCTTCGGTCTGGTACACATATTTAGCACACTGCAAAGCATTCATGGGTTTGGAGCCCCTGACTCTAAAAAAGAACAGAGCATATAATGAGCCAAGAGAAAGAATTAATATTAAAAAATCTCCTACCCTTATGGCTTTCAATAGTTTTTGTAAGTACAGAAATGGTTCTCTGCTAAGTTTTACTCCCCAGTTCTCCTAGGAAAGCTGCACAGAGCAAAACTATCACACTAAGAGTGCACACAAGGCTTTGGTACTTCACTAACACATACTCATAACAATTCTTCAGCTCAAGTTCTATCATCTGTCACAGTTCACACCAATGCTTTAAAAGACAATAAGCCCTGAAGAGACACTGCTTTGTGTTAAACTAGTGATTCCATTCAAAGCCATCTTCAGCAGGCCAAGAGATGGAGGTCTGCTGCAGGAGAAGTGATTCTTCATCTTAAGAGGCAGCACTCAGTTCAAAGGTGCCATCCTGGGAAGTGCTGGGATTAAGTCTTATAAATTATTTATAAAGTTGTCGTGCCTTATAAAATCCTTCTTATCTGACCTAACATGTCCTTGCAGGAGGGAATTTCCATTCTAAGCAGTCACATTATTAGCAGAGTTCCTTATTGCTCTGATATCCATCAGTGTCTGTGAATCACTCAGCTAAAAGATGCTGCTGTTAAATTCCCTCTCTCTTCAGGAGCTGTGGTTAACAGGAACACAATGCTGAAGGAGGCAAAAGAACATTAAACCACTGCAACAGACTCTTATTGCCTCCAGAATGCTTTATGAAACTTCACTAATGTGGCTTCATTGCAATTTAGAACCACCATGTGTTTACAGCTACCTGAGTTGCAGCACCCTTGGCCTGCTGCAGTGACACACACACCTGTATGGTCTGATCCAGCACAAGTGACCTTTCCACAGCCTCTGTTACTGCTCTATCAAAGCATTTCAGTCCTCAGTACAATTATCCTTAACATCACCCCTGAACTACAGAGGGTTCTGTGCACAGGAATCTGAGAGAGAAATAATGCTGTGCTCAACTAAAGATTTACAGTGAAACCAGAGATGGAACCTAAGTCAGCACTCAGGGCAACTTCCACATCCTCCTCAACAGTCTCTGTGCATCAGACTGACAGAGGACAGGCAGAACCAGAACTTTCAGTCTCACCAGGCAGAAACATGGGGGCTTGAAAGGTGGAACTGGGGGTCAGGAAAAAAAATAGGCAAGGTCTATAGAGTGAACACATGGAAGTTCAGTTTTCCAGAGGCTCCCTTAGCCATGCAGTGCTATCCAATCTCCATCAATCAGTTACTCACTTCTGTTCCAGCTGCATTCTCGTTTTCACCATCCAGATGGGATTCATCAGGGAATTTGTGATAAAGGCTGGAGAAAACAAAAGGAAGCCAAAAGTAGAGCTGGTGCATTGTCATGAACTGTGCAGTGAGACAGTTGTAGTCACCAGCTCTGTCTAGAGGTGTCAAAATCCAGCCAGGTTCACAGCTTACAACTTCATGGTAAGCTTCAGGAGACATCAACCAATGGATTCTTCCTTTTTGCACATATTTTTGCACATATTTAATCAGTACATCATGTTACTAAAGGCTGTTGCAGATAAGATACCTTCCTTACTGACTGGGTTTTGGAATCCCAGCTTAAAGGAAACCCGTGGGAACAGAAACGTGTACTGGACTTGTGTTCCCCAGGGCTGTAGGTGGTGCCCTTGAGCCACTCATTAACAGAACCCACTGCTAATTAAGGGCTTAGTTGGGTGTGGTTATTTTTAGTGACCACTCTGGTGACTGATGATTGAACCAGCAGAGCTCTTGTGCAGTATTTTTCCTACAAGAACAAACTATTTTCCCCAGCCAGGTAGGAAAAATACAACATCCTGAAACAATTTGGCTAAAACAGTACCAGAAGTTTGCTGGTGTCCATTTGTAATTCTTTTCTTGTGTTCAGAGACATTACCAGAGCATTGCAGCTGGAAAAACATCCCAAATTAACAAACAACAACCTAGAAATATTTCAGGGTTGAATAGAAACACAGTTCCTCTGTAGATAAGGTCAGTGCAGGAGCTTGCAAACTCCTGTTGGCTGGCACATCCCACCTCAGTCAGACTAAGTGCACATTTTCAGAATGTGCCACGCACTGCCCTCTGTCCTCACCCCAGAGGTACCAGCCAGGACTGCTGTGCTAGCCCAGCTCCTGCACAGACAGCCCAGTCCCCACCTTAGGATCCACTCTTTACATTTCCCAACTCTTTAGAGGGCTAGAAGAAGTCTTGTAGCAACAACAGCTTGGAATAAATACTTTAAAGCATTAAGGTGCACCCCAGACCCGCACCTCACACAGTGCCTGGTGCAGGCACAGGTACTGCTGCAGACCATGGGCAAGGTGAGTTATCAATAAATACCTGCAGAACCTGCAGAACAGACGTGCACAATGTTGCTGTTGGGCACAAACATGTTGTTGAATTGCTCTTTGGCTTTGGAGTAGCATCCAAAGTAGACAGCTCTGTGGGGGGAAAAAAGGGAAGCAATGTCACACAGACTGTGTCAAATTAGACAATTACTGTTCTTCTTCCCATCCCCTGAAAACCAAAATTCTCTCCAGAAAGGCCTCCCCATGACTACTGCCATCTACAGACACAGAAACAGGACTCTGCTTCCAGAGAGGAACATCCCACCCACCAGGCAAGAGGCCAGAGAGGCAGCTCACCCCTCAAGTTCCTTTTTAACTGGTTTTAACATTTCCTAGACAGAAAGATCCTCAGCCCTGCCAAGAATGGGGCAGTCACAGGCACATGGAGAAACCATTTAGGTGCCTGCAAGACTTCCAAATGCAAGCAAAGTTTGGAGCTGCTTTGATGCTGCTGTTAAGAGGGCCACAAACCCCTTCAGGGGTTGTGTGGCAGCAGTGAGAGTCCTTCCCCCTCAGCTGCAGTGTTTCATTTGAGAAGAATTTAGGCTCTCCAGGAGCAGGTGGGTACTCCTGCCCCCTGGCATCCCACTCACTGCTAGGCACTGTTATGGATTCAAGAGAAGCAGTATATCACAATAACACAATTATTAATCCTACTGACTTTTCTGCACTACTTTCTATTGCTTTCTCAAGCACATAAGTGGCTCTTGCAAGGAGCTGGAATTTAAGTGCTGTGTTTACTCTGCAGTATAAACTAGATTTTTACCAGCATTTCTTGGTGTGTATGTGAGCAGCACACCTAAACAGATCTCAGTTTGCAGACGGGATAACTTCAGGGCCTACTATTTTGAATCACAAATCCACTGTAACATTTGTGTTGGCACCTTAAATGTGTCTTTTAGCAATAGTTTAACTATTTACCTTGATGGTGCAACACCAACCAAGTTTGGACCCAGCCCTCGGAAGAGTGACCTTGGTCCTTCTTTCTCCAGAATTGACCTAAAAAAAACCCAAATAGGGGTAGAGGGGAAGAGAGTATTTAGGTTAAAAGTTATGTTCCTTGTTCTGTCAGGCAGAGAGTCAAAAGAATTATACAAAAGCAATGAGTATGACTTGTGAAGCTGTTATGATTTGAAGCTATATGATATACTTCACAATTAGCAGAATTACACACTGAATAAAGGCCACTGTTCCCTAAAGTTCAGTGTATTACAGGCAATTGGGTGTCATATGGCACAAGGTTATAATTTCCATTTGTTGAAAGCTGTCAGGAATTGATTTAAAGTTTCCTGAAGAATCCAGTGATAGCTGACTCTGAAGAAAGAAGAATATTTTTGGCATTCTCTGTATCTAAGCAGTTCAGGAGTTTGCTTCCTAAACAGTCCTGTACAGAGACATGGAAAGAGGAATCCTTTTCCCTTTCACAGTGACCCAGTGATGTGTTTTCCCCCAGAGACAAAGGTGAACTGTGGCAGCCACACCACAAGCTATAGGGGGGCACAGAGAGCCGCTCTCTCAACTGAACTCCCCATGTGAAAACCATGCTAGAAAATCCAGATAATTCCAGGCTCCATGGGCAATCCACTGCACTCCTTGGAACTGCCAGTTTTTCAGAATCTGCTCTCTAGGTCATTAGCACTGTTGAGAGTGTTCCCCACAGACTTCAAACCCAAGCTCATTAGACAGGAGGAGATACAGGAGCTCCTGAACCACTTTTTTTCCTGCAGCAGGGTTGAACTTTCTGTATAAACTCCAGGGCTGAGTGTCTCCAAGGAGACAGATCCACCAACTACTTGTTCTTTGTCACTTAACAGTCACGACTGCAGATTCCAGCTGGGCTAACTCATCAGAATCTTAAATGGATTAGACAAAAACAGCCTGTCCTTCTGGAATGCCTCCTATCAGCAGGAGGCTTAACCTGCCCTCCTGGGCACCTGTTTTCTTTCTATTTACAGCAGTTAAGGGGCTTTCATACTTAACACCTTTAACTCTTACAGAGCAGTTCTAGAGGTTGCTGCTTCCATAGCCACATAATCTTCCACACCTGGAGGCCCAAGTCATGCTCAGTTTGGCAATATATGCATGATCAGGATTGAGAAAGGGCTGGAAGAGCAAAAGCAAGAGGCTGAACTTCAATTCTTTCTTCATGCATTTTTATTTTCTTGGGTTAATCAATAGCATTATCTGCTCTTCATGGATGCTGCCTGCAAGGGAATGACAGCAGAAAAATCTTGCTCTTATTCTCAATCCTCTAAAGTAATCAGCTTGAAAACTTGGCAAGACATACAGCTAAGCAATTCCTGAAGTGGAATGAAACCAAGATCACAGTCACCAAGTTCAATGAGCTTAATAAATATATTAAAAGGTTGACCCCATTTTAAACCATTTCCTCTCCCCCTAAAAAAAGAGACAGCCCCAGAAAAAATGGGCCCAGAGGATGAATTAAGAACCTTGTGCCTTAAAGTTTTCACTTCCTTTAGTTCCAGCTGCCTGAAGTCCAACGCTGCAAGGTGAAAAGACAGCAAGGGAAGGGGATGAAAATCAAAGGCAACTGGCACTGCCTCACGCATTCAGTCACGAACTGCTCCAGACTCACCTCTGAGCACACAAAGAAACGTTTGGCAGGGGAGAGCAGGCTGTTTACAACACAGCAGCTCAAGTCCCACAGTGACTCCCAGCCAGAGAGCTCTGCAGAGAATCTGAATTAGCACTCCACTGTTATATAACTGTGCAGCTTCTCCCCAGGCAGGCTGCCAAGCCTGCTGGCCTTACATAAAATCATTCAGCTTGCACTGCCAGTCGGTATTTTCTTTGGCATTGCTGCCACCTGATCTCAACAGGACCCTCTGCTTTGCCCTGGGGTGCCCATGGAGCCAAATAACTCAATCCTTTTGCATGAGGTCTGGCCCAGAAGTTGATGGTGCTTTGGTGTTAAACACAGCAGAGGGGATTTGGATGTCAGAGGTGCTGGCAGAACTGTTTAGCAGCTGTAATTTCACATTTGCCCTTCTTCAGGAGTACACATGTGAAGGGAACAGGTAGAGCATCAGTGTGAGCCCTCAGAAGGCTTTCACCAGAGAGTTAACACAGATGCAGACAGGACTGATGTACAGTCATAAGCACTTCCAGAGAGGAATGAAAAATTCCCTCCATCAAACAGGTAAATACCATGGGCAGCAAGAGCAAGAAGTACCTCTACCAGTTACTCAAAGCAAATTGGGAATGGCTGCAGGAAAAAGGGAAAGAATATCTGACTTATTCAGTCCTTCCATCCTCTGCCAAGAACTGGCCCCAGCTAGGAAGGATTACCTGTGCAGTGCCCAAAGGAGACAGCACACAGGCTTATGACAAATAAGTGACATTTCTCAGTGTTGATGAAAGGTCCTTTCTTCTAAACTGTTTCCTGGGATAGTTCCCACAAACTAAGGCACATTAAGTCCTTACAGCATGGCCTGGGTATTGATCCCTAGGAAGTCACAACTACCAAAAAGCCTAAATGTGAGAAGACAATTTAAAAATCACCCCACAGACACTTATTCAGATCAATTCACTTTGGAAGTTCAAAGGAGCACTCAGGGGTCCTGAACATGTCTGTGTTTTTAACAGAAGCCCAACTGACACAAACCCTTCCAGTGCAAGTCTGGAGCAAAATCTGCACTCTCTGCTTGCACAGAGAAGTGAAAGCTCAGACCACAGGTGTCAATGAACAGTGAATGAGAGGGGCAGCAGCACTCACTTGAGGACACTGAAGAGCCCAGGGGACACAGAGGTTGGCCTGACCATCCCTTCCCCACTGATGGTCCCCAGCTGCACTTGGGGGTAGTAGACTGTCCGGAAGGCCAGCTTGGAAGATTGTAGTCTGGTCTTGATCACCTCCAAGGGGCACGTGAAGATGGCACCAACTGTTCCTCCACATCTGCAAAGGACAATTTAAACAGAAGAGTTTGAAAAACAAATCACAACACAGTGTAAATAAATCTGAAGTCTTGTCTCCAGCTGGGTCTCCATTGTGGACAAACTATGAGGACACAGGGCAATTTTGGCATTAGGTAAGGGAGACCTTTCCCATGGCCTGGGGGAGGGAGAAGGTTCGAGAAACTGTTACAATGATCAAATGCAGGGATGAGATTGGTAAACACAGAAGTGAACCCCAGCACTACCAAAAAGTCCTTGACTGACCATGGGACTGGTCCCATGTTTACCACAACTTGGAATTCTGCCTGTAAAAACTCCAGAGGCATCCACGTTTCAGGGGTTGTTGTCCTCAAACAGACACAGCCTTGGATGGAGTTTCTTATGGGAAGCAGGAAGTTGGCAGATGGGAAGGAGCCACTGGGGATTAGGACACTGCAGACTGAAAACACAACATAATTCCTCACCATTTCAGTAATTATGATTAAAGAGCTGTCTGAAGAAGGAGCCAATCTAAAAACCATACTAAGTTGGGCACTCAAACAAAACAATGGATGTTTTATGGGGGGGGTTTCAGGGGGTTGTATGGGGGGGAAGAAGCAGCAAGGATGAGATGGAGGGTGGGAAAACAGCCTAACAGGGCAGAAAGGCTACTGAGGAACAGCCCACCCCCACTCTGATAACAGAGGGACAAAAATGAAATATTATACACACATGATCCTGTAAGAGGCAAATATTCATCTTAATACAGTCAGACTGAGTCTCAAACAGCACACTTGGCCAAGAATATGAAGTGTATGAGTCCTAATGTTCATTTTAATCAGTGCTCTGCAAAGTGACTGGCCAAACCCATTTCTCTCTGTTGCTCTTCCTCCTCAGTAATTGAATGTCCCTTCTGGCAAACCTCACAATTAAACATAATGCTGAGGGTGGCTAAAAGGTACCATATCTACATTTTATTACTCAAACACACTGGGATTTAGGAAGACTTAAGTAAATATTTCAGGTTTTCTTCTAAGGACATTTACTACAACTGAACTGATCAGGAAGTATTTTCCTTGTTTACACAAGTGTCAAAGCATGTGACTCCTTCAAAAACCTGTGTTGACAATTGTCCTTAGAAAACACCACGAGTCAACAACTTAACTCTCTTTGATGTCCATGTGAAATTCTAATTTAAGTCGTTTTCCATGAAAGAGAGATGAATTTAAAAAATAATCCCACCCTTTTCCTTGTGTCTGAAGAGCCCCATTGCCTTCTAGAGAACGTTCCCTGCACTGATTTGGGAACTGGGATCCATACAAGGACTTTAATGAAGGCACCAGTGTGTATTTTCTAATGCCCCTTTTAGACATGAACTACTTTACCAGGAGAATCTTTTTTCAAACACAAGGAAAAGGGCAATAGAAGAATGACAAAAAGATCCCAGCTGTAGACACAGACCAGTTTGTAAATGCTTTAGCCAGTACAGCTTATTTGGCTTGTTGAAACAGTACCAACAGAAAGCATTCTTTGCCAAAACCCTCAAGTTTTTACCAGCCTGACCACCCTGGCTCTACAACCACAGAAATGAAGGTCTTTGCAAGGTTCAAAAGGACACCCCAGACCTCATGGCCAAGGAACACAACTTCCTCACCACAGCTTTCATGTTCTGCAAGATTCTGTTTGGGTAGGATCCCAAACTGGGCTTTTCAGATGTTAAATGCAGCCAACAGAAGAAACTCTGTTTCCAGTGAGACTGACAATAAGATTTAACAGCACTGTTCAGTGAGTTTCTTCTCCAAGTCCTTGCTCCTTCCTCCTCCCTGCTGAAAGGGATGGAAACCCAACCTCGGGACAATCCACAGTGACAGACACCGTAAGAAAGAACTTTGCCTTCTCCCTTTTAAAGCACTTCTGCTTTGAGTGTGGACTGAAGCCCCAGAGTCATTGATGAAGTGGGTGCAGAGCAGCAGGAATTGTGTCACTTGGCTCTGAACTGGAGCTCTTATCAGGGCTCTGATTATCCTGAGCATGGGGTCAGGGCTGGGAGCTGACCCCTCTGCGTGTACCCAGGGCTGGGAGGTGACCCCTCTGCATGTCCCCAGGGCTGGCAGGACAGACCCCTCTGCCCAGCCCTCCTGTTGGGGCAGGTGCAGCTCAGACCCCTCTGCCCAGCCCT
>JAWWLZ010000054.1:6346416-6363082 GCA_035041345.1 Poliocrania exsul | reverse complement strand
CAGGGCTGGCAGGACAGACCCCTCTGCCCAGCCCTCCTGTTGGGGCAGGTGCAGCTCAGACCCCTCTGCCCAGCCCTCCTCTTGGGGCAGGTGCAGCTCAGACCCCTCTGCCCAGCCCTCCTCTTGGGGCAGGTGCAGCTCCCACTGCTCACATTTCTCTGCAATGAGACCTCAGGGGGAAAGGCTGGTCAGGAACGGCTTTCCAGCAAAACCTTTTCTGTTCCACATGGACCTTGGAGCAGAAAGTGTTTTGATGATCCCCCCCCTTCCAGATCCTCACTGGTTCCTTCCCTAAAATGTACATCCAATACAGACACAAGTGTGTACAATTAACACCCAACTAACCAACACACACAGAACAATTTTAAGTCTCTGGGAACTTGATGAAGAGAATTTGATTGCCTTAATTCCCAATTCATTTCTCTACCCATGCTCCACTACTGTGTATTCTGTCTTCAGTCCTCATTTATTTCACATTCATGAACATTACAACAATACTTTGACAGTAACAATTCATAAATTCAGAGCACTGAACCTCTATTTGCTCTTTCTGAACTACCAGCTGCTCAGTCTAGTGACATCTTGCCACACAGTTTTTAGGCTCTCTGGCATATTCCTCCCTGCTGCATCAGCTGTCTTCTTGCCTTCCTACTCCACTCCTGGCCTTTCATCCTTCTAGTCTGATAATCCAGTTAATTTATGCAGCCTTTAATATTTAAATACTTCTGGCAATGCATATGCAATGCTCTGATGCCCAGCACAATGAGTTAATATCTGCAACACCAGTTTAACAGCTCTGTGTTTATGTTGTCAGTATGACATTTAAGAAAAAAAACATTATCTAACACAGCAATTCTCCAAATGTCACCAGGGTGCAAACACTCTGTCCCAAATATAAATACACTGCAGATAGTTCAAGTAAGGACTTTGATGTATTGGGCAGTTTTTTCAGATAAGATTATTTTCCTTTGCATGGGAATCCTACACATCATTCCCTAAGCACAAGAGAAACACTTTGTATTCCTGGGGTGTTCCAAATGCCTGAAACTGGGAAGAAAGGAGAAACAACCTCAGCTACATGAACAGCCACAGACCCCACAAGATAAACCTGACTGGGGAAAATCTTGTGCTGCAATCAAGGCAAAGCCCCCAAGTTTTCAGGCTGCTCTGAGTCAGGGCTTTTGATACATCAGTGCAGCACAACAGTTCCAGAGATGTGTTTGCTGCACCAGCCTCTTGCAAAAATCCCAAAGCAGGGTCTAAATCTGTCCTTAGTGAAAAGATAGAAACCTCCTTAGAAACAGAACACTGTGTCAGACTATTTTCAACGAGTGAAACGTGGTGATACATGGAGATACATAAAGTATTCTACACTCACAGCTGCAGAACAATAATTTACTTCCATTGAAGGTTCAAACACACACAGAGGATGCCCATCTCCAAATCCAAGTCCCATTTTTCCCTTGCTGCCTCCTTTCTGTCTTTACAAAGTCCCCCAAAGTACCAATGACTCGCACTTGAAATCAACTCTCAGCACCCACCAGCACAATTGATAGAGATGCCAAGAATCTTAATTAAGAGTAAGGCTTACTTCATCAGTCCTTGACTTAATCACTGAGCAATATTCTTAATACAAATAACGATGTTGGATGTTAAAGCAAGTCGTGCAAAACAAAGCTCTTTCAGTGGGGTACCACTGACTTCACCAAGATCACAGGCAATGATGATGGAGCTGTCTGGTTGGAGAAATCACAGCTTAGAACCAGCCTGACACATTTTGCTGTGGGAGTATTTGAAATTATTCTGGTTTCCCAAACCATGTCACACGCTCTAACCTGATGTGCACAGCAGAAACAGCAGAGCAGGTTCTGTCTTTAAGATTTCACTGTTGCATTGTCATCACTGTAAACCAAACAAGCTGCAGCTGTGCTGCCTTCTCAGCTACCACAGGAAACTGAGTATCACAGCAATGCAGATTGCTCCTAATGAACGTTATTGAGCATTTAATACATTTCTAGCTAATAATGTTCCCTTCAGCATCAAATGCCTCCTGGCTTTGACTGAGACAATCCACCTGTGCCCATGGGGCCAGCTGTCACTGTGCCCTCAGTCCAGAGCAGCAGGATGTCACCCCCTTCCCTCAGGGGGCTGCCAACCCTTTTCCAGGGGGTTCATGAAGGTCTGTGAGGGGCACTGCAGCCTCCAACACCACCTCTTAGGAAATCCCTCAGTAAGCAGCATTACTCCAGCTGCAAAGACAGCATGGAGTAACCTCTGCTGAGCAGCTTTTCCCAAACGAAAACAAGCAACAACTGGACTGGAGCAGGGAAACAGGAACCCAGATTTGTAAACAGGCGTGTTTGTATCTGTTCTGCAACTCGGGCATCATTGTGTGCTGCCTCTGAAACCTTCCCAGCCCTCAGAGCACTGTTCCCAGCAGAACTCCGAGCCCCTTTGCGTCGCTGTTGCCATTGGAAGCCTTAAAAGGAAGGAACAGAAACTAAAGGGCCAATGAGTCTGTTTGCCTTGAATAACCTGGTTAATGGGAAACCATCTCTTCCAACAACTGGAGAGCACTTTGCAACATTCAAGTGCATTTCATCACTCCCAGGCTCTGAAGTACTAAACACTTCTGGCCACTAAGATTATCTGGGGCTGGCCTGGTCTGTGCACACATAAACGTGGTGTATTACATTTTAATCTGGCACCACACCCCATCCTCACCTTCCCAGAGAGCCATCATAAAGCCAATAATGTCTCTATCAAAATTATGTCAAGTGAACGGGCAGCTTTTGCTTTATCTGCAGAAAGCACTTTACAAGTGAACAAAGGTTGGCATCTTACTGACTTAGAAAGTATTCTGAACTCCCAACATTTTCTTTGGCCGTAATGGTAATTTTACCCAAGGTCCTGGCTCTGCAAACAGCTTTATGTCAAAGTAAAACCCATCTGAGAAGGGCTTTAACAGCTTAGGCACCAGTTTGAAAGTGATGCTCCATTTCTTGTTCTCTCCAGGGAGCCCCAAAAAGTGCATTTCTCACTTGAAAGGCAGGTAACAGCATTAGCAAATGTGCACACACAGAGCACATGGGAATTGAGGGCCTGGAACTGGGGAAGCTCAGAAATGCCCTGGAAGTCAGGGGGCTGTGTGGGGCACACACCTCAGCGTTGGCTGGTGCAGAAGACTCAATCTGCTGTCTCACTTTCCTCTCTGTACCATCACAGAAATGATGGCACACTTTCCCTTGTCCCTTTAAATACCAAGATATGCAGAACCAGACACAGATCCAGCAATGAACCTTTAACGGCCCCTTTACCCTAAAAGGGCATCTCTTTCCTCTGAGCTGTATCTTCATTGCTGCTTCAGAACCAGATCAGTCCTACCCTACCAGAGTGGTCAGGGGGCACATTCCCTGCTCTGTTTCCCCTGTAGACCCTCTCAGAACCAGACTGGACCCGGTGTCTTGCTGGGCTTGCTGCAGGAAGTGTTTACTGGGATCCCTGGAGAAGGCAGAGGGTACAATAAATCACTAAGGAAGATGCTGACCTCCCAGTACTTGATAAAAACACTGATGAGTTTAAAATTCCTACTTATTTATAGTCTGATGAGTTACATGAGGACACCAAGAGCTCTGAGTAGGTGCTGTTACTACCCAGAGAAGTTCCATGTTTACATTCAGGCCCAGCTCCTGCCCCAGGTTCCAGAGAGAGAGAGGGGACTTGGCACGGAGTGTTCAAGCCAGCGGAAGCGTCTCTGAAAAACGACTTTGTTGGGTTTAATATTATATTAAATGAACCTATTGCTCCAGGGACGTGCCAGAGGAGACTGAAGTCTCCTGTTTACCAACAGAAAAAACAAGGGTCTACTATTAAACAGATTTAAACTGACAACAGATTTCATGTTGGCTTCCTAACTATTGTCAGCTGACAAGCACTACCGAATGGTCTGTTGCTTAGATAATTTAAGCTGTTAAAAACTTAAAATAAAGTATTTCTGACAAGGGCAAAAGTGCACTTAATCTGCACAACAGATGATTAAAATTTAGTTTACACCATAACATTTTCTTACTGGATTACTATTAAAATAACTGCCATAAGTTAATTAACGGGAGTTTTTGGAAGGGTTTTTGGCTGGTGGTTTGTGGGCCAGGGCTGTTACTTTAAGCTTTTAACACAACAAAACCAATACATTTACAAGTCCCTGAAGCAAGAATTTAAAAGTGGGCTGGAATGCCAGGCCATTTACACACAAGTATCGGGACCTTCCGGAACTGTTTCCCCCCTCTCTTTTGGGAGTCCCTTGGTTTCACTGTAACTACACGACCAGGCAGCGACAGCCTCCGTGTGACACCTGCACTCGGAGTGTCACCCACGCGGGGGCTGTTGGAGCGCTGAGCCAACACCCTCCTGCACAACACCAGGTCACTGCTCCGAGCGTGGAGCCACCTGTGCGGGCAGCGCTCTGGGGTGATACTGCTGCATGGGTGACATGGCCCTGGGGTGACACTGCTCTACTCTGGGGGTGACACTGCTCCATGGGTGACAGCGCTCTGGGGTGACACTGCTCCATGGGTGACAGTGCTCCATGGGTGACAGTGCTCCATGGGTGACACCGATCGGCTCCCTCTGGACTCAGCAGGAGCCGCTCGGCATTTCACGCGGTTCCTTTCCCGGCTCCGGCCCTGCCAGGGCTGCGAACGACACGGTCACTGTGGCGGCGGCGCTGCCAGCGCGACCTCGGGCGGCCCCGGGCCCTGCTGCCCTCCCGGCCACGATGTCACCGCCAGCTCCGCACGGCCCCGAGGCGGCGGGACCGGGCCCCTCACGGTGTCCCCAGCCCGGGGGTCCGGAGTGTCTCCAACCCGGGGGTCCAGAGTGTCCGCAGCCCGGGGGTCCCTCCCCACCCCGCCGGTCGGCCCAGGCAGTGGGAGCCGGCGGGGGGCCCGCACTCACCCGCCGGCGAAGAGGTGCAGCAGCGTGTTCTCCTGCGGGCCGCCCGCCATGGCCGGGGGTGCTGAGGGCGATGCTGCAGGCGCTGAAGGTGATGATGATGGTGGTGATGATGCTGAAGGCGGTGCCGGCGGTGCCGCCAGGGCCGCGCTCGGGCCCCGCCGGGAGCTGCGCGCGCCGAACAGGCCGCGCGCGCGCACGTGACGCCGGGCGGGAGGGGCGGGGCGAGCGCGCGTGACGTCACCGAGGGCAGCCCCGCCTCCTCCACGCGGTGGTGTCACCACACACAGTCCCGCCTCGCCGTGACGTCACCGAGGGCAGCCCCCACCTCCTCTGAGCAGTGACGTCACCACACACAATCCCGCCTCGCCGTGACGTCACCGAGGGCAGCCCCACACGAGAGGCGCGAGTGGGACTTTGCTCCTCCCTTGTGGCACAAACCAAACGTCCCAGCCCGGAACCTGCAGGGACTGGGGCTCAACATCTCTGTGTGCACATTCCCAGCATTCACACTTGGCCTGCTCACAGGAACAGGGAGGTTTGTGGGTTCAAAGCAAGAGCTGAAGAGGTTCCTGTTCCACAGTGGGGTCAGCGCCGTCTGGGTGGGCCTGCCCTGCATCCTCAGTCTCCAAAGAACCTTCTAGGACTTCAAGTTTCCTTGTGAGGAGATGGTGATACACCCTAAGGTGCTACAAAGAGTGGTGTCTGTGAGGGACCTGTGTGCTCTACAGGTAATGATTTACCAAGAGTCACTCCAGTGGACAGGGAGATGGAAATGGAGTTTGTTAAAACTAAAGAAGGAACAGAGCATTAAGTGCAAACAGGATCTGAGGCAAAGTCACAGCTCTGACCTCCTGGCATCGTGGGGACCCCAAATCAACACTGAGATTCTTCAAGGTACTTTTTGGAATGACAGAATACGTACCCAAGATCCAGGCAGCAATATGGATTTGCTGTTGTAGATACATCAACAGTGTTGGACCTGTAAAATGGTGAGTAAATGAAGAGTTTTCTCTAAAGTGTAAAGTCATCAGATCTTCCAAACAAATGTAAGAATAATAAAATCTGGAGAGATGCCTCAGAGGGAGCTGGTAACCACTGTGGGGTATCAGACACTCATGACTATTAACACATCTCCTTTGTTTGCTCAAGGTATTGATTCAACCACCATAAGATCTTTGGAGGCCCACCTGGTTTATAGTCCCTCTCACAGCCAAGAACCCCTCTGACCTTATCACAATGACAAAAATTTCCAAGTAGGTGTAAACACTGAGAAACACATCTGTGGGTCCTGATAACACCAGCACAACCTGCTGTAAGGACCTCTTTGCCAAGGCTTCCATCCCATCCCACAGTGGCAACATGCACACTGCAAATACCTGAGGATTCTCGGGGAAAACTGGGCCAAATAGTCTAATTTACACACATAAACTACAAAGGCATAAAGGCAGGTGGTTGAGGAGAGAAGCAGCTGTGCCTTCTGGGCACAAAAGAGGAGGGGAAAATCAATTTAACTGGAGCATATAAGGGCCTTCAGAACATGCACATGGGCTGGGTGTCCTTTCTCTCTGTTGTTTTATCCTGTTGCTGTTCCTTTGCTCTTTCCCTGCCCTGGAACTGCACAGTGAAGACTCTCCTGCTGCTGCCCACTGGTGCCAGGGCAGTGGGATTGCCTGGGTGGGAGCCAGAGCAGCTGCCAGACAGCAAAGAGAGCCAGGGCATGTGTTGGGTGCCAGCCCAGGCAGGGGTGTGTGACAGGCGTGGGCTCAGGGCAGCCACTCACCAAACTGCCCCCCAGGACAGGGGTTTGCAGCAGGGTGGGTGAGATCCGACTCACCCGCCTCTACCCCTCATTGCCCAGCAGAGAGCACTGCGAGAGCGAGGCTGGGAGCAGAGTCGCCTTCCAGCAGTGAGGGATTAGGCGTGAAGGGTTTGATCTTCAACAGATCCTGTGCAGGCTCTCACTGCACCTCCAGTTTTGCCTATATATGCCTATCACCCACTCCAGACACTTTGAAGATACTCTGTCTTGTGGCTGCTGTTCCTCTTCACCGGACACATCTCTGAGGGGAGATCAGTTCTAAATATCTCAGGCATTGCTGACTTTTTCTGAAGTCCTGAAACACAGAGCCATGGGCATTGTTTGGGCACCTCACTTGTTTGATCCAGACAGCCAAATTACTGCCTCATCCTGGCCATCATCACCTTGATTTTCATTTTCCTCATCCAGGTGGGATGAGGAGGTGTGTTTATTGTAGCTGTTCACTCAGCAGTGGTACAGATGGGCTGCTCTGGAGTGCTTCTCCTTCCCCAGCATAATTTTCTGGTGTTGATCTCAAACTGGAAGAAAACATTGATTGTCCAATCCCCCAAACTGCTTCACATGTCCAGTGGGATATTGTTGGAGAATCCACCTCTTTCTTGCTTCAGCCACCCATGGAATTGGAGCTCCTGGGCTACCACACACTGTGGGGTGTCTGTTCCTCTGTCGCAGGGTGCACTTCACCCCTGGGAGCAGAGAGTGCAGCTGTTGCTCAGGATGTGGGTCCAGGCAGGTTTTGTGGTCATGCTCTGAGTGTATCAAAGCACCACGAGAGTGGGCCTGATCTGGGAAAACACTGTGTTCCAGACACTGTTGTTGCAGCATCTTGAGTATTTCTAGGGAATTTCATGAGGATAAATGTGCACAGAAGCATTGTGGCCTCCACGGATCAGACACCACAGGAGCCACATCAGGGGAAGTTCCTAAATTACTCTCTTGCCAGTACAGAATGAACCCAACCAGGAAAGGGTTGAGCCAGCTATTCCTGGGACTTGTTTTGTCTGGTGGCTTCCTACAAAGTGGAGCAAGGACTCACCAGCTTGTTCCACATCATAGGCAGCTGGCAGCTCCCCAACCATTACCAGCCTAGTCTGGACCTCACCCAGCATCTTTGAGATGAAAGACATCTCAGCACCACTGCACTCACTGGTTTAGGTCCCAGTCCAGCTCCCACTGAAGTCAGTTACTCTTTTTCCAGTGAGTGCAGCTGGAGCTGGGTCTGACATCCCTGTAGCAGATCCATCTCGAGTCCTCAGACTGGTGACATGTTGGTAAAACAGCCCAACACAACAGGTTGATGCCTGCAACGCTGCTGTTTCCTGGCATCAAGTTAAAACCAGCAACACAGTCAAACAAAAGCCAAAATATAGGGGGTGCAGCCAAATATAGGGTAAAGAGCCAAATAGAGACAGAAAGAATCCTCATTGCTGGAGAATGAAAAGGGCATCAATGGAAAAGAGCAGCAGCATCTCTCTCTGTGAACCCACTTCCCTCCATCCTCACAGCAAGTTCTCTGCAGGCAAGACTAACATTAATAGGAAACATATGGGAAGGGAGTCTGGGCTCAGGGCTCCAGGACGAGCAGCTGAGGAACAGAGGAGATACCTGGACCCCATTCAGGAGTGAGCTCAGGGATCAAACATCTCGTGACTGGGGAGTGGGCTGGGTGGGAGCTTCAAAGGTGCAGGGTCCAGTTGAGTGCTCCCCACCCAGCTGGGGCAGCACGCCAGTCTGGGGGGAACATTCCAGCTCCTGCACAACAAAGCATGAGAGTCCCTGCCCATGCCCTGCATCTTCACACAGCTCTTTCCCCTGCATCTTCACACAGCTCTTTCCCCTGCATCTTCACACAGCTCTTTCCCCTGCTCCCAGGTTAAACTGTCAGAACTGGACCAGCCATAGGGACATTGGTCCTTGCTGAGGTCTGAAGGATGCTGTAATGTAAGAGAACAGTGAATTGTTACACAGCAGAATTAGAGTTGCCTCCAGTTTAAAGCCCAACCTCGTGGTGAGAGCCTGCATCACCTGCCTGCTTCTGTCACCCCCCAGCTGCAGTTACAGCAGAGACATGGGGAGGAGAATCTTCAGTGTGACAGTGCTCTGAATATCTTTGTCTCCTGTGTTAGTGCTTCTCTGCAGTTTAACTGGCAAAATAACCTGCAAGAATGAAATATCCTTCATCTCAACAATTCTTCTCACCTCCCTGGATTTGCACTTCGTCACTTCGTTCAATCTTTCCCTTAAAAATAAAGAGGAATTAAATAATTGAAGTGAGGGTGGAATGCACAGGAGACAAGCTCAGTTACCAAATGCTCTGCTGTTTTATTAGCTAACATCAGCACAAAGTGCTCAGGAAAATGGCTGCCCATCCCACCAGTTTTATTACCTTCCACATGTGCTTTTTTATTATCATTAGCTTAGCTTTAAACAATCCTTTCCAACCTTTCCTGTGTCTTGATCTTTGCTGTCCTCACTCCAGAATTAAGTAACAAAGTTGTAACCAAGAATTTTCCATTCCTTACTGTACAGGGTTCACTGGGTTATTCCAGGACTACTTCCTTTACCTCATCCCTGACGTGCTGGTTCTGCCATGAAGCCCATGCTGAAATTACAGCTCCAACTACAACATTAAAGCTCTGGGTGACCTTCAGATTTGTCTCAGTAGATCTTCTGTCCAACATGGCTTTAAAGAGATTTGGTCTAACAGTCCAAGATTTGGATTAAGTTTTATAGAAACAAAAGCAGTAATTGCCACAATTTGAACATATTTTTCCTTGGGTTTGTTTTTTATTTAGTGGATGAGAATTTCCATTTAAATCTGCTCTGCAATGTTACAATCTGGGTACAGGAACAATGGGCCAGCATGGCTCTTGCAATGCAGCAATAAACCCCTCAAGGACTGTGTGTCCTCTTGGTGCAGCTTTATGGGCCCTGCCTCTTTTTCTATAAATTTGACACTGTCAATTATCAAATCCCTCCAGAAACTCCTCACCCACTTTCCCCAGGAGCTCTGGAATAACCTGTAATGCCCTGAAACCTCTCAGGATTTCTTTGGGGACCAGCTCTGGACACAAGGCTCTCTCAAAGCTCCGTCCTTTCCCTTTTTCCTGATGCTGAAGTGCTGCCTCAATGTCGTTGGTGCAAGAGCTTCCTCAGTCACATCCAGTCCACTCAGTGGTGCCCACCCAGGCAGCCTTTGGAGCTGTGGATCCTCTGTGAGCTGAGCTCACTCCCTGGCAGCCAGGACTCTGTCAGATGGGACTCTGCACTGTCTGTCAGACATTGCACTGGTGTGTGTTGTGCATGGAAGGCTTTGGAGCTCTTGCTCTGCTGGACCACCAGCCTGGGATGTGCTTCCTCCTAAATGAGTCCTGCTGACACTCCAGAGGAACTTGGTTATTTTTGCTTGACTGTGCTTCAGTTCCCTCGGGGTTTGCTCTGGTGGCTCAGGAGTTCTGCCCAAGCCAGTGCCTTCCCCTGCACGGGGCAGAGGGTGCTGGTGAAGGGGCAGAGCTCCCAAGTGGGAGGAATTAGAGCAATGCAAATGGCACACAGATGCTGAACTCCTCCATGCTGGGATTAGTCAGCAGAGGAGTGCCCTGCTGGAGGCACAGGGGCAAGGTGTGAGTGGGAAGTGTATGGGAAATGGGGGGCTGCTCCCACCAAGAATATGTGCTTTGTACCCTCCACTTCTCTGCTTTTCAGCCAGCCAGCCAAATGAAAAACACGTGAGGGGTGGAGCAGGAGGGCAGGGATTTATGGGTTGTTTTATAGGAGATGATATAAAACACTTTTATGTCAAGTTCTCTGTTGTGTTAATTTCCTTTCTCCTGCTCTTGCTCTTTTCTTAACCCAGTGCAGCAGAGGCAGAGCAGGACAGATCCAGGTTCTCTGCAGTCCCAGCATCAAACTACCTTCAGAATACCTGTGCTCAGTGGCCAGCCCACCCTTCTCTTACTGGGCCATTTATTGTGCTTTATGGGACACGGAACCTGGAGCCAGGTGATGTCTTTGTGCTGTGGGCACTTCAGTCTTGTTGGTTCACAGCTGCACTGAAATGTGCCCTAAAAGCCACTGCAGTTGTGGTATCTTTTTATCTGATCCTCAGGATTCCACTGCAGTTTCAATCCCATTGTCAAGACCTACATGGTTCTCAGTCTAAGGGGATAAGGCAGGCAAAAGAAGTAGAATTATTTCTGTTTTATGGAGGTGTAGAGATGCCTGTGGGAGTTGTAGGTGGCTGACTGTAGGATATGTTAGTGTGTGATCTTATTGTGTGTTGGCTACTGTGAGAAACAGGTGACTCCTTGGAAAATGCCATTATTTGATGTAGTTCATACTTCTTTGTCATCTCTGACTGAAACAATGAGGAAAGGCAAAGGATGGGAATGGGTTAAGAGGGAAGGGGAGGCAGCACAAACAGATTTAAAAAAATAAATTAGTCACTGCATTCAAGGCAAACGGCAGCCTGTTGATATATCCCACCCAAAGGGGACTGAAAAAGTGACCTCATGCTGCTTGTCAAATACAGCCCCATCCCTCCCCTGACTACCTAATGCTGCAGCTCCATCTGGCTGGGTCGAGTCCTCACCAGAGCCAGCTTTACCACAGAGACAGAGCAGTGCTCGTCATTTGTAATGACTGTTATTCAACCTGCCCTGGTCAAGGCATTTTCCAGTAAATGTAGGAACAGCAAACAATTACTAAGTCCTGCACAGTCACATGTACATGATGCAGAATGGTTGAGTACTTAAGCACAAGTTTATGTCATTCTTTACACGCTGTGCAAAACCCCTTTGGTTTGTCTCGGTGTGGCTCTTGTGCCACAAGGCCTTGTCCTGGTCCTGGATCCCCCTGTGCTGGGGAGGTGTGACCAGCCAGACTGGGGCATCTCTGTCTTGGCCTTGTTGTTCAGCTGCTGCATGATGTCCCTGGGAGATCAGTCCAGCCAGGCAGGGAAAATGCAGCCACCACCTCAGCAGGACCCCCTGTGCCCTCTGCACCCCCTGACCCGGGCCAGAGGTGGCCACGGAGCTGCAGAAAGTTGTGGTTCCTCTTGTTCAGGAGCACAGGCAGAGAGCACGAGGAGCAAAGGCTGCCACTTTCTCTGCTTCTCTTTCCTCCCTCCTGTTTCTGAGGCATCTAAAAACCCATGGTCAGCTTTGTGCTTCCCTGGGTTCAACCAGCCTTTACTAACAGCAAAGCAAGATGCCAGTCCTGGCTGAGCCATGCTCGTAGTACCCAGGCTAATTCCAGGCACAACAAGGTCATTCTCTGCCCCAGCTGCTGACACCCCCCCACATACCCAGCCCCAGCACTGCTCCAACACTGACTGAGTTGTGACCTGCCCTAGTGCCTTCTCTTTCTTGTGCTGTTAGTGTCAAAGATGAACCACAAAAATAACCTCTCACTGACTGAAGTCTAGCAAATTCTCTGGAGCAAGAGGCCCAGATTGCTGCTCAGAGGCTCTCAGAAGTGTGCCAAGAGGTACTGCCTCAAGGATCCTTGAGAAACAGGCTCTGTGTAAATCTTTCCTCTTGGATGTGTTTCATGGAGTCATCCAGGGCCTCATTAAAGCCAAAGACAACACAGAGGGGTGACAGGCAGTAGCAGGTGACTGGATGTGATGGTGCAGGAGGCCACCTGAAAGGGCCAGGACACCACAGCCTCTGCCTGGGCACAGTTTGTCAAGAGCTCTGAGTGCAGGTTGGGCTTCAGCCAATTTGGCTTCACCAGTGGCTTTTCACTGAGGTTTTTATGGGGCTCCCTGGGACCAGGGGCAGTGGCAGCCCCCTCTCCTCCTGCCTCATCACCCCCATGTTAAGCTGTTTTACAATTATTATCTGAAGTCAGTGTTTAGCTGTTGCCCAGGTAACAGCTCAAACAAGCCTCACCTCCTGGCCTCCCTGCAGCTTCACAGGGCTGCTGAGAGCTGGGGAGCAGAGTGAGTGCCAGGCCCTGAGGAAATGAGCTTTGCAGCCTCCCCAGGACATCCCAGAATATTGGAGGGCTTGGAGGAGAAACATCCCCAGCCAGATTCCTGGGCAGGCACCTCATTTAGTGCCTGACACAGAATGCACAGCATCCTCCCACCCCTCACACCCTTTGGTTTCTGCAAACACGTGCAAAGCCACGAGGCAGAGGCAGCCCAGCTCACAGCACTCCCTCTGGATGCTCTGCCCCACCTGCCAAGGCAGGCCCTGGGATGTGTCCTCTGGGGAGGGACATGCTCTGACACACACTGGGAGTACCTACAGCCAGACACACAGCCCTGCAGGACCCTCTGTGCTCCTGAGCCACAGCCTGAGCTGAACACCAGAACTCCACACACAGAGCCTTTCTGTGCCTGCAGGGGGTTAAGGAGCTGCAATGAAGGCTGGGCAGGCACTCAGCACCCCCGTACTGCTAATGCAGGATTAATAATTCAGGATTAATAATAAGTCACAAGGAATGTCATCTGGGTAAAGAGGGCGTATCAAGCCTGGTGTCCCTCTTCTACAGCCTTTGTATCAAATGTGCTCTTCTCCCAAGCCAGAGCACAGCTCTAGCAGTGTTGCTGCTTAGTATGTCATGCCCACGGGTTTACCTTTCCAAGGTCTGTGGAAGTTAACTGCACCCAATAAATCCTGAGGGGCTCCCCAGGGACTGAGGGGCAGCTCTGGGCTCCCTGCAGCCTGTGGCCCTGCCTGCCTACCTGCCACAACCACACCGAGATGCTCCACATTCGCAGTCAAGCCACAAACAGTCTGTCCCAGTTCCCTGTTCCCTCAGGGAGTGCTGTGGCCTTTGTCAGAGAGCAGCAGTGCTGGGCTGGGCAGCAACAGGGCAGCATGAGGAGTCAAGGAGGCTTTCACATGCTGCTGACTAAGGTTACAGCCCAGTGAGATTTCATCAGTGTTGGCCCGAAATGTATTTACAGCCAGGGCTCCGATGTGAGATGTGATCCTCAGTTCTGTCATTCATCCATCATGGAACAGCCCCATGATATGCCAAGAGTGTTCTCAGCCTCCAAACAAAACCCAGGAGTGGGAAGGAGTTCACACAGTCTCCCTTACATAGCTACAGACGATCTGGCCTGAAGTGGATCACTGTCCTTAGTCAAAATACATACTGTTATTCTCATGTTGCATGGGAAAATACATCAGCTTTGCTCGTGACTCTGTATTTATTAGCAGAGGTTGCTGCTGCAGCTCTATCAGCGTGGCTTTAACAGGCAGCTCATGCTTGTTTGTTCTTCCTGCCCAGCTCAGCCTTGCAGCCCTTTGCTACCCCTCTGGTGTCTCAGTCTGCCTTGGCAGCCCCAGCCCAGCCTCAGCCTGGCTGTGTCTGGGCTGGTGAAGGTGAGTCTGTGATGTTTCGGACCTCTTGCACTCAATGGTGCATTGAAGCACATGAGGGAAGGATAAGGTCAGGTATTTCCTCTGGGCTGGGTGCCCAGCAGTGTTGGAGCAGGGGAGGAAGAGTTTCCAAGGCCCCTTTGGAAAGTGGGGCCAGTGCTGCTCTGGCATGGCAGGAGGAGAGCAGGCTCTTGCCAAGCCCCTCTGCACCCCTGATCAAACACTTTGGGGCACCTGCTTTGTGCTCAGAGATGAAACTGCTCCTCTCATGAATTCGGGTGCCCAATGCCAAGTTTAGCTCCAGTCTAGACGCAGTGGGGTATTTATAACCCAGCACATGACGTGGCAGCAGTGGGGTGTAAACAGCATTCAGAACTGCTGAGGCGCAGGGTTATTTATACATTGAAGTGCTCAGTGCAGGTACCACGGCCCTGAGGGCAGAACTCACACCTTCCTGGAGCTGGGGATAGGCTGCCCCATCAGTGGGAGGGGAGGTTTGAGGATGGGACACAGCAGCAGCTGAGATGACCATCTAATCCCCCACTTTTGAGCTTCATTGGCCACATCTCACTGGGAATTTTCAGGACTCGAGAATAAATTTGATTTTGCCTGTTGCCACAAGAGATGAGAAGTGTGAGGAGCAGGTGAATGGCTCAGCCATTGCCTGTTGTGTGGGCAAATTTCCATTGTGTCACAACAGCAAAAATATCCATATTCAGCAGATAAAATTCACAGTGAAACTCTACTGGCTGCGTGGCACGTTGAGTGGCAGCAACTCTCTCACAGATCTAAGAGCTAATTCATGACAGTAACAGAAGTCACCATCTGGGACCACATCTTGAATACAAGAGAATGTGGGTGCAGTGAACCTGCAGCTGCTCAGGTGTGAGGGGGAGGCATTACTGGATGTACAATCCCTGCAGCTCCTTGCAATTAATTCAGTTTTATGCAGCATGGATGCACTCCACTGTTAAGCAATTTTTGGGTAACATTGTCCTGAGCTGACAATGTCAGATAAAGATCTAGTTAAGAAAACAGAAGAGTTAGAGAATGATTTGTTCCAGAATATTGGCCTGTTTATGGATAAAACTGATTTAGTGGAGGGTTAATATCTGTGGATCTCTTTGATCTCTTGGGTTGAAATGGGATGTAAGTACAATTTTTGGCCTGAGAGCCTGAGCTTTCAACCATCTCTCTGGTTTCCTTGTGGAAACTGCACCCCTAGAGTAGGCTCACGAGATGATTTTGATTCCATCTTGGCATTGACACAGGAATCAGGCAGGGTTTTTAACTGCTTATGCTTCTCACCAGACAGTGGCTCTCTGGTACCTTATCAGTGGTTGAGTCATGTCTGGTGGCTTTTAACATCCCAGAGCTCCTCAGCAAGGCCACCCTTGAGACAGGCTGGGAGACAGCAGGCAGAGTGATGGCATCAACCCACTGATAACAGGATGGAGGAAGTTTCCATGTCAAAGCTTCCCTCAGCCCTTGGGGAAAGGAGTGTCACATCAAGAGCTGGACAGGACTGCTCTTCCCCCTCTGCCTCTTGCTGTGTAGGGTTTGGGGCTGCTGCCTCTGGGAGGGAGAACTGGTTCTGCAGGTGGTGGGGGGAGCAGAGGGGAGCAGTCAGGTTGGACTCCTGTGGCAATAAATACCCGTCTGTGTCCTCTGTGTGACTTCCATGTCATGAAACACCTCAACCTTCCACCCGGAAAGAAATTTTTACAGCCATAATTGGCTTAATAACAGCTTGCAGAAACAAGGGACTTTCTCCTGGGAATCCCACGCACTGGGCAAACATCTGACCTACAAACCTCAGCCCTGAACAGAGGTGTCACTGTCACTCAGAGATAGATTATCCCAGCAAAGTGTACTGCCCAAAGTTAGCTCATCCTAAAAGTCAGAGAGAGGTCAAGGAGTCGAATCCTCCAGTGCTTTCACTGGGAAAATGTTCCTTCCCCCTGGCAGGTTTTTAGGGAGACCTGGATGCCAGTGCTCTCTGCTTTCAGGTACCTGCTGCCTTTTCCTGTAAAGTGAATCCCTTTTTCCTGTAAAGTGAATCCAGTTTTTGGAGGGAGAGGGACAGACAACACAGTCCAGGGACTTGCAGATTTGGAACCCTTCAGGTGTGAGGCCTCATTGCCAGCAATCAGTGCTATGATTTGTCATCAAGGCCTCTTCCTTCTCTCATGCCCATCTGACCTGTGAGAAATTATGTCAGCCCAGGCAGTTGAGCTGGAATTAGGCAGAGACAGAGGTGGGCAAGCTGGGGAAGCCTGTCCATGCCATGGCCATGGCTGGTGTGAGCTGCTCCTGCTCCTTCCCGGTGGGCAGAGGGAGCACTAACCAAAACCCACAAGGACTGGGTGTCCCCACTGCTCCCTCCCTCTCCCCCAGCAGCAGGACAGAGCTGGGTTCAAGGCTTTGGAGATGACAGGACTGACCAAAGTGTCCAATCCCTTTGTGTAGGGGGATGGATAGATGGATGGATGGATGGATGGATGGATGGATGGATGGATGGATGGATGGATGGATGGATGGATGGATGGAGGGAGGG
>JAWWLZ010000054.1:6322384-6335389 GCA_035041345.1 Poliocrania exsul | reverse complement strand
CTGCCCTGGCATGAACTGCAGGGCTCTGGGCAGCTGTGCCCAGGCAGCCCTGGGCACACACCCCTTGGGCAGGAGCAGCACATCCCATGGCAGGGCACTTGGATTTCATCCCTTGAGTGTGTTTTCCTGGCCTATATTTACCTGCTCTGTGGTTCAGCAGCCACACACTGCCCTGCAGAAGCACAGCCCAGTTTGGAAACCTTTCCAGCCCATGGAAATGCTGCTGCCTTTCTGACCTTCAGGTTTTTTCTGCTACCTGCTGTCACCTTCTGGAAGGACTAAAAGGGGCGGACAATTTCCCAGAAGAATTTAAAAATTACCCAGACTTTCCAGGCCTTTTTATGTCAGAAGTCCAAATCTATTCCTTGTCTCAACTCCAGTGAAAAAAGTCCCCTCTGGGTTTTCTCAGGCATATTCCAGAGCTTATCTTTAACACATTTCAGTTCAGACAAAGCTCTAGTTCTGGATTTTGCCTCCTGTGCAGCCAAACCAGAGTTCTCTGTCGTGTCCATCACTGGCCCTGCACCTCAGCAGGACCTCCCTGAGTGCTGCCAGGGCAGGCTCCACAGGGGCACATGAACAGCCACCCCTTGCACAGAATGGTTATTTAACAACTCCTTGGGGCCACAGCACCAAGGAGAGGACCTGCAGAGGCCAGTGGGGCACAGAAAAGGAAACCACTCTGCTCCCTGAAATGCTGTCCTGGGGACGCAACACTGAGAAGGGAACTGCTTGCCATGGTTGCTTTATGGCTGCTCTGGCTCACAGCCAGCCTGGAATACCCCAAGCCTTTGGAAAATGAACTGCTGAGGAAGTTGAACATCCTCTGGAAGAGTCAACCAAAACCAAAGTACAGGTTTTATAAACATGTGTGTGTACACTATTAACAGACACCCTTTCTGCTGGGTTTTGGCATTGTGTCTAATGCTGCTGGCCAGAAAGGCTGGTTGGGAGCAGGAATTTGGGGATTTCCTAAACACGACAGTATTGGGAAAAGGTTGAAATGTTGACATTTCCCACCAACTGCAAGTTTTGAGTTTCTTGTTTTGGTCAGGATCCATCAAACTGCATCATTTTCCTTCTTTTAGAATAATATCCATGTTCAATATGATTGCATGAGCAGGATTCTTCCAGTGTTTGAAAGGGAACATGAAAATGTTAACCTTCAATTCTCTGTTGTCCCCACCTGCCCCTTTGTTGGTCAGGAGAAAAGCAAAGCAAAGCACTGAGGACTTTCCAAGCTCTGTGATTTTCCTCCTCTTTTTCCTGCAATAATCTCCCCTCAGGGACACCAGCTTTGAACTGGGGGTGACAACAGGCAAAGTTAATCTGAGTGTTCCTTACAGGGGTCACCTCTGTGAGTGTTTCAGTTGGAGTAGGTGCTAAACCCTGAACTCAGAGTGTTCTGAGCTGAGGCTAAAGGAGGGCAAGCCCAAAATCACAGCCATCAACAGGATTCTGCACAAATCCATTCTGAATTCCAAGTGCATTAAAATCCTCCGGCAGGTCCCTGCTGCTCTGACCTCCAGGCTGTTTCATGCCCCCCATCTCCTGCTGCTGGGGCTGTGGGCTCTGGCCCTCAACTCACCTGGCTCCTCTGCTTCCCATCCAACTGCAGTTCCAGCTGGGCAGGGAGCTGTTCCACACACAGGTCCCGTCGGGCTCAGGGCAGAGCATTCCCGAGCAGATGCCACTCTGGATCCAGCCCTGTCCTCCAGAGGCAGGCAAGAAATTCCATTCCCTCCACACAGCTCAGCAAAGGCCATGTGAGTCACCACTGGGTGTAAGGACAGTGATAAATGGCCCTTTAAAATGGCTTCTGCTCAACTATTCCTTTTTGAAGAGGCCTTTTGGGGAGATCTGATCAGGTCCCTGGAAAAGAGGAGCTGCAAGTTCGGGACAGGCCACTCTGCTGCTGCCCCACCAGTCCTAAAGACCTCTCCTTTCACTCCTCTTTTCCTTGCCTATGGATTTTGGCAATAAAAAGGATGGTCAAGCACCTAAAAGTGGTGTTCATATCCCCATCCATCTGTGACATGGCAGCCCAGGAGCAGGTGAAAGAGTGGGATTATCAGCAGTGCTGCAGGAATGATGATCTGCTCCTTCAGATTTGGCACCACTTTGGCATCAGTTCTGCTGGTGGGAAAAGATCAGGCCATGCTTGAAGTGAATATTAATGCTTCAATAGCATGAAAAAAGGAAATGTAGCAAGACAAGTCTCAGTGCCAGAGAGAGCAGCTCTGCCAAGGGAGAGCAGCCCAGGGTGGTGCCCCACAGGGGCACAGCTGGGGGGAAGAACAGAAGCTGCAAGAAAGTTCTCCTTCCTGCAGGAAAATCCACCTGAAGATCCATAAAGTGAAAGCCATGGGAGGAATAAAAACATTTCCAGTGCTGCTCTTGTGAAACCTAAACCTGGGAGATGCACCACATGCTGTGAGCTCCATCCCCTCATTCCTGACCTAGAAATATTTACATTTCTGGGACACCAAACATCCCTTGGCATGGCCCCAGCCAGCTCAATGCCCTCCAAGAGATGGCAAAGGGGGGGAGAGCTGTGCAGTGCCTGCCTTCACATGGGCAGCCTCTGCTGCCAGGCTCCCTCTCCAACTCAGTTGGACAAGAGAAGGAAGGAAAAAAAACAAACCCCAAACCAAAGCCCCAAGACTATTTTTATTTATGATCATGTTCATGGGCCACTCTTTGTCTAGACAGCTGGTATTAGCAGCTGAAGCTGTCCTGGAATCTAAAATACCATTCATCTACAGGGGAAATAAAAGCCCTGGATTAAACAGTTCATAAAAATAATCTAGGAATTGACATGGGGCCCAAGGAGACCAAAGGTAACAAGATCTGGAGCAGCATCTTTGTTTGTCTTGGCTGTAAAGATGTTTTCTCAGAAAACAAAACAAAAACCTTCCCCCTCCCACCAACCCCCCAAACCAATTTGGCTTCAGGAGAGTTTCCTTTTGCTTCCTCTCCTCCCACCTTTGTTTGATTGCTTTGAGCACATCCCCATCCACCACCCACAGCCAAGAAGTTTCCAAACAAACCTGTCACTGACTGACAGTGGGACTGGAGAGCTCTCAGCCCTCCAAGGTGCCTTTCCAGGACAGCCTGGGAGGAAAGATGAGTGTTGGGAGCACACCTGGAGCCTGAGCCTGATTTCCAGTGGGACAGAGCTCTTGTAGGCAAACTGCCTGTGCTCTGACATTCAGCTACTAAACATGTCAGGGGGGAAATATTCCCTCTTTGTGTACTTTGTTTGGAGGCTCTTTTGTAGTTCAAAGAAGAACCAGCACAGACTGCACATTCCATGATCAGCTTCCTCTATTCTTGGATGTTCTCTGCAACCTTGGGAGCATCTGCCAGGTTACCAAGAAGGCCACTTGCTGGAGAGAGCAGCTGAGTTTGGCTACTGGAGCAAGACTCAGTTTACTGGCCTGTGGTCCTGCCCCAAGATGGCCAAACTTGTCATAGCAGGAAGACTCTGCTGGTGAGATCAGAGTCTGCAAAGACAAATTCCAAAGTGCAAAGAGAAAAGGATGTTTTCTTTTCCGCTGGACCAAACACAGCTCTGCTGGCAGGGCCAGGCAGGACAGGCTGTCCCCTTTGGCAATCCCCTGGATGTACACAGGCTGTTTTTACATGCAACCCTCTTTGATTACACAACCTCTTTCCAAGGGAATTTGGCAGGGCTGATATCTGAGAGACTCCAGAAAGCGCAGCCTGCCGTGAGCTGCTCCTCTCCCAGTTTCCAGGCCCAGTTGGGGTGGCTGAGCACTGGGACAGGCACCAAAGAGATCCCCCTGAGAGCTGCCCAGGGACCCAGCCTGGCACTTCAGAGAGGCAGCAGCACTGCAGGTTCAGCCTCAGCTGCCAGTTTGTACCTCCAGACCTTTATCAAACAGCCAAAGAGCTCAGCCCGTGGGCAGAACACCCAACCAGCCCCGAGGTTAAAGCTTTGCCTCCTCTTTGCCTGCCCAGTGATGATTCTGAACCTTGGCCAGATGCACCTGGTGAACGATTCACATGTCAAAGGCTTTTCCTGACCAACAATCTTTTTGCACTCTGGTTTTTTCCAAAGGTGGATCTGCTCTGTCAGTGTTGATACCTTCCTGAAAACACCGTTTAACACCCATCTGGGGATAGTATTTAATGCTGGGGCCCAAGGCTTCTCAGCTCCAAGTCAAACTTACTGGGAAATGCATCACAGCTTGTCTTGGGATGTTTATGCTTGTTTAGGTGGCAAACATTCCACCTGTTGACCATAAGATTGTTTTATTTGCTTTTGCTGCTCCTAGAGAAAGATACACCCCTTGTGCTCACAGAGAATTTCTTGTGAGTAGAGACAGTGCCAGGCAAATGAAAGGGGAAAACAGGGTTCTTCCAGTGAAGGCCACGGGTGATCTTGATTATGAAGTTCCAAACACAGTGAGCAAACACAAACACAGGAAAACACAGACCCCCAGCACGTTTGCCACAAGGCTCTGCTGTAAATCTGCAGCCCCACCTCGAGGGTGGCTGAGCTCCTCACTCAGGGTGGGTTCCTGCCCAGAACAGGTTAACTTGCATTTTTCTGACTATTTTTCAAACTGCAAATAAAAATGTCAGATTGCATATGAAGAATCACCTTCTTTCCTTCCCAGTAAAAAGGATCTTATCTCACAGCATTTGCCTTTGGAGTAGGTAGCTGGAATCTGTGAGAACATTAACTGAAAACATTTGTATTTATCCAAGTAGGACACATCACAAGGACTCTGAGTGCTCATTCTTCTACGTTTTCCTTTACAAGATGAATTTGAACTTGATTTCTGGCATTCTGTAAATCTAATTTTCATGGCTGTAACCTCCCATTGTACAGCACTTTCAGCCAGTTTTCATTGAACAGCATTTCACATGTGAAACATCCCCCAGATCTGTTCTGGGGGTTTACTCTGTCAGTGGTGTTATCAAACACCACAAAACCTTCTGAAATCCTGAAATCCAGGCACTGTCTGTACCAGGTCAGAATGAAAAATGTCCCAGTGTCAGCCTGAGGGATCAGATTTCCTCCCTTGCCTCCCCTGGGTTTCCATATAGCTCATTAAACCAAACAAACCTGGAGAGAAGGAGAAGGTTTGACATGATTAACTCGCTTTGCTGGTAATGTGTGCAACCCACCCAGGTGTCTAGACAGTTTGAAAAATACAGATCATATTTAGGAGGAACAGCTGCTACTCCTCAAGTCTCTCTGTTGGACCTCAACTTAAGTAGGAACAGATCTTATCAATATTAGGTGGTCCTTTTCCAAAGCAAACATCCAGCCTGGTGCAGGAAATTAAGTTCCTGCTTCAGTAGATGGCATTTTACCTGCAGCCTGTGAGAAGGTTCTGCACTCCCAAAGGTCCTGTTTGGGGAAAAGTGAGAGAACAGAGTTCAGACCCATTTCCATTGTGGGAAACCCTCAGTATTTTTTCATAAAAGGAAAAAAATCTCACCACCTGCATCCTACAGGATTGCAGCTCAGGCAGGTGTTTCTTGCCTGCCCATGTACCCTTTGTAATAATAAGTTGGAGAGCCTGTTTGCTTATGGGGGCTTTAGACAGTAAAATTTTGTTAGATGCTTCTAAATAACAGTTAATGGCTTAATAAGAGGTTGTGAGAGGGAACAGGGACAGGCTGTGTAAGAACTGGCATTCCTGGGGCTCCTCAGGGCAGACAGAGGGTACCCAGAGTGGCACCTCCTTCCTGGCCTTGCCCCACCAATGCCCTGCACAGCAAAGCCACTGCAGAACAGTCACACAAGGTGGTAGAAGCAAATCAACATGTCCCAGAAAGTGTGGGCACAAATGCCCTGTGATTATTGAAGGGTGCAAGTGTGAGCAGAGAGAGAACCTGCAGGTCCAACCCTGAGTGAGGGCTCTGCACAGACAGCCAAGGACGTGCTTGTAAACAGGCAGGCACAGGGGGCTGCTCCCAGCTGAGAAATGTTACACCAACAACAGGTGTTTTACACCAACAACAGGTGTTTTACACCAACAACAGGTGTTTTACACCAGTAACACCCAAAGGCCAGGTAAACACAAAGGAACTCTCAAGCCATCCCTGCTCTCCAAGTGTATCTTCTGGTTGAGTCAAATCTGACACAGTTCTGAAAAAACACAAAGGTCTTTGCCCATTTCTCTGTGTTTGAGAATTTATTACCCATCCTACAGGGGGGAAGGAATTTATAGCTCAGCTCAAAGTCACAGCCAGTCAGCAAAGCTGCCCAGGCCCCAAACTGGGGGGTTCAGGGTGAGGCTGTTCAGCAACACCCAAATTCGGGCTGTGAGTGCTTTTACAAGGGGCTGTAAATCACCTTCACCTTTCCACACTGGGCAACCTGGGAGCAGAGGAATGTGGAGGGCTGGGCTGGTCCCAGGGAAGGTCCCTCAGCAGGTGGCACAGCAGACACCAAGCCCTGGAGTGAAATGCTCAGCCCTGTGTGTGCCCTGTGCCCCTGAGCGTGGCCAGGGCAGGGCTGGCAGGGCAGGGGTGGCAGGGGAGGAGGTGGCAGGGCAGGGGCTGGCAGGGCAGGGGGGGCCAGGGCAGCTCAGGGATGCCACAGCAGCAGGACCCACGTGGGCCGCTCCAGCACCCCATGGGAAGACCATTGCTGAGCAGCAACTGTACAACACAGGGCAGACAAAACATCTGGCAGCTGCTTCAAATAGTTCTCTGTCTGAAGGGCAGACAAGCCTGCAGGAGTTTCGAATGAAAACATGTGCAGAGGCAGGATCAGCTCCAGTGTGTTTTGTGCAGGCATTGAAGGAGTTTTGTTCCCTTCAGCACTGTTCTGTAAGCCAAGAAAGGCTGTGCTTTGGGTTAGGCTTTTAATTTTCATAAACTTTACTAAATAAATCACGATGTATTTCCTTCTCCAGTCAAAAGCAACTTAGCCCTTGGCATGAGATCAACAGCATTAGCTCTGCAGAGGAAGCATGTGCAGAGGAGAGGGGCAGTGTGCTAGGAAATGTTTTTCATAATTGTCTTACCTTCTGCAGGAGGGGAGGTGTGACTGCCAAAGTAAGTGCTTAAAAGCATGACACACATCCTTGAAGCTCCCTCATCTCAGGCACAGGGAAAAGGAAAATTGCCTCGTGCTGGCAAAGGGCTTGACAGGTCCAGACTGGCAGCTGGGCTCCCCCAGGGAACTTGTTTGAGCTCAGAAAGAAACCATCAGTTCTGCAGATAAAGGGGAGGGTTGGCAACTGTCCTTTCTCCCCTCCAAGTTTTCCTGTCCTGACACTGTAGCTCTGATGAAGATCCACAGCAGGTACATTGGCTGGCACAGGGATGTGCAGGAGTGTCACCTGCACCCAGTCCAGGCTGCCCTTGGTGAAAGGAATGATGACAAGGCTGCTCAAGTAGCATGACAGGCTCCCTTATCAGCTTTAAACTCCTCCACTGAATATTTCCCCTCTTGCACACTTTTCTAGACTCGATTCACTTTCACCAAAGCCTCAACTTCCAGAAGAGACCAAAGCTTGTCTGGAGCATTGAGGTTCTCTGCAGAACTGTCCCAGCACAGGGAGGGCAACAGCAGGAACTGCCCCAGCACTGCCCCTGCACAGACAACAGCACAGAACTGTCCCAGCCCAGGCAGGGCAGCAGCAGCTGAACTGTCCCAGGACTATCCTAGGACTGTCCCAGCCCAGGCAGGGCAGCAGCAGCTGAACTGTCCTGCCAGAAGCCTCCTATAAAACGCAGGACCAGTTCCATGTGCGCAAACACGAGGAGGGAGCACCAGCAGGAGGCTGAGGCTCTGCCAGGGGACAGGGCTGGTTCTCAGGGCAGCCCTGACACAACCAGGCCTTGCGGCTCTTCCTGCTATCCAAAGGGCAGAGATCTCCCCTGCCCCAGTGCCAGTGCTTGGGCACAGCCCCTGGGACAGAGAGCCACTGATTTATTAGGACTTGCTAATCTGTGATATCATTTGTTGATTCCATCAGGTCCAATCCCCATCCCATGACTTCCTGCACTGTTGCCATGGCACTGTACATAAACACTGCAGGCTCCCAGCCCTGAGCAGGTCATTTGCTTCAAATATTCCATGCAGCTGGAACACGAGCCTGTTTGGGTGTCTGGAGCTGAGCATGAACTAATTTCTCAGCTCTCTGCACCCGCCCCACCTCCTGCCCCCTCCCCGCCTGCTGCTGTCCCAGAGCCCCTCCAGCCACAGCCCAGGGACACACAGACACCTCCCCCTGCCAGGCAAAGGGGAAGCTGCCCTGGGGCAGAGACAGGCACAAAATAAGTGTTTCACTCAAGTCTAAAGTCCTCCACTACCTACAGCAACCAGAAGTGGTGATTATTGAATACACTGGATATTTAAGCTTAGGATCTACAGTCATCTTAATCATGTGGTTTTTCTCACATGTAAAAGACATCCAAAATTAAAAAATAAAAAAATCTTGCCCTGACTGGAGTCAAGAGACAAGAAACCATTTGTCTTTTTTAAAGCTCTCTACCCCCCAGGATCCTTATGAGGCAGTTCATGAGCTGTAGCTGAACCTCACGTGTTGCACTGTGTGTGTGAACTGATTCAATGATTTCCTTCTACACAAGAGTTGGTGGCTGCAGGGAAGACAGCAAAGTGTGTGGACAGGAGGGGGACTGAAAGCCTTCACCCATCATTGCCAAAACCCCCATGTCATCCCACTTGCAGTGACTTGGGAGAGGTTTAACCTCACTGTGAGACAGTTTGAGCATCTCTGTTGCACAGGTTGGAGGTGGAAGAGACTGAAGGCACAACCAGCAAGCAAAGAGGTTGTATCCCACAAACAATACAATCCATGTCTCCTCACAGCCCAGGAGGGAAGGCTCTTATGCAAAGAGATCTCAAAATACATGAAAATAGAGCAACTTACAGCAGTGGGTGGGGAGTGCCTGAAAACCAATACCAAGTAACATGAGCTGAACCAAGTTCATGGCCTGAGGAAGTTTCCCAGAACACACTGAAATCAATCAGCCATTTTTCAGGCACACAAGAATGACCCCCAGCTCTCAGCACAACCTTCCACTGCACCTTCTGTCCTTAACTGTGCTGTTCTTCTGGCCAGAGATCCCTCAGCATTTCATTTTGTGTTCTTCAATCCACCTGTCCCAAATTAAAATGACAGGCAGGTATCAACAAAGTAAGAACTCAGTGATTTGCTTCTGAACTTCTTTTCTGAAAGAAAAGCCTTTTGCTGCAATGTAGGAGTGAAACTGCACTGGATTTATTTTCTATGGAATCAAAAAGGAGTGTGGTGTAACAAATCAGCTGTGAACCAAGTTAGATCAGGACCCCAAGGCTGCTGCCTCATCCCAGGCTTTTCACCAACTCCAGCTTTGAGGCACTGGTGGCAACTGCACAAACTCTGAGCTGAGCACACCTTACCATCCTGTGCCAATTGCTGCAGCTCCTCTCTTGGACCTCAAATTAAGTAGGAACAGGCCTGATCAATATTGGGTGGTCCTTTTCCAAAGCAAACATCCAGCCTGGTGCAGGAAATTAAGTTACTGCTTCAGTAGATGGCATTTTACCTGCAGTCTATGAGAAGGTTCTGCACTCCCAAAGGTCCTGTTTGGGGAACAGTGAGAGAACAAAGAGTTCAGACCCATTTCCACTGTGGCAGCTTTAAATTGTTATTCCTCCAAGCAGAGATGAGGCCACAGCAGCCCCTGCTCTGGGCAGGGTCCTGGGAACAGCTCACTGGTCATGGAGAAACCAAGTCTAAGGAAATCTGAGCATTTCATACAAATAAAAACCATCACCAAGAAATTTTTAATAAAGTTTATTAGGTTACTGAGTATTATCTACAATCATAAAATAGAAAGTCAGGATTTCAAACTGTACAAAGGCATGTGAAGTGAGGAGAGAGGGAAATGTGGGAGCATGAGGAGCATCAGGAGGAGGGAGAACTCAGCAACTTCCCTGCAGTTCTGGAAGACACTGGTTCAAGCTGAAGGCAACCAAGTAGGGCTCCACACACACTGAATTTTCTTGTGTCCCACCCTGCAACAGAAACGAGTACAAACCCCTACACTGAAAAAAAATCATATAATATTAGAATAAAAAAGGGGCACATCACACCCCACCCAGTCTTGGCACCAATTCTGTGCTTTAAAAAATATACTATGCAAGTAGTTTATTTTAAAAAAGGTACCCTACAGCAGCTGTTTAAAACATGTTCTTGTACATACACCACAAATATATATATTAACATTTTCAACAACTAAACTCATTTGTACCTACACAGAACTGAAGGAATAACTCAAGAGCAAAAAACCAACCACACAAACATTTTTCAAGACAAAGAAATGTGCAAAATAACCCCAGAAAGGCAGCATAGTAACCTGTGGAGAGGTCAAGAGAGCAGCTCCTGCTAGTGAAGGAGTGTCAGCCTCTTTACTTGGCTACTGAGGTGAGGATCTATTTGGGATGTGCTGATTTTGCCTGAATTGTTGTCCTGTTTATTGCAGTTCCCTCCTGTCCCCAGCTCTGCAGAGGTCCAGGTTCTTCCTGCTGGGCCTGGAGACCCCTCTGGCCTCTGCCAAGTCTCACAAGTCACATTCTGCAGCAAACTCCTGCTGGACTTCTCACCTGCTGATGGTCCCCCACTGCCACCACCTCCTCTGGGACAACTTCCCACCCCAGGCAGGGAACAGGGAGGGCTATTCCTGCTGCACAGTTACATGGAGATTCTGCTGATGCTCTTGGCCAGAATGGAGCCTGGTTTGGATGAATGTGAGCAGCTTATCCACGAAGAGAATTCCCTGGCAGAGCCATTAGAGGAACACATCAGTGTGTCTCTCCAAAGCCTTCCCATGGCACAGGTTTGCAGAGAACAGACCTCAGGTGGCAGGACCTGTGGCTGTGCAGCAAATCTCAGCTCACACAGCTGGGCTGCATCTCCTGCACCCTGTTGGAGAAGTTTGTGCCTTGCCTGTCCACACACCAGCAAGGACTGCTGGCCCCAGACTAAGCCCTGCAGTCTGAGGTCAGGAGAAGGCAGGTGAAGACACAGTGAGTGTTCAACCAACTGAGTCAGGGCCACCAGGAAGGGGCAGAGCAGAGAGTGGAGCAGGAGAAAGCAATGGTGATAACCAAGAACACAGGATTCCTGATGTGTGAAACAGCACTAGAACGTGGTGAGAAGTCCAGCAGAGATACAGACATCAGCAACATAACCTCCTTCTCCAAATCAGCAAGTGTCCTGGTGGGAGGGTTCTTCATTTTGGTGTTTCAGGGCGTGGGGTTGTACTTTTTACTTTTTTTTGGTTTTCAAAAACTCAGCAATTAACTCTTCTTGGTATTCCAGACTCTTTCCAACTCTGCTGGCCATCCCATGCCTTGCCATTCTTAGGACCCAGCCTCAACACTCCCACTCCTAATGCCTTTCCTTTGCCCAGGTTCTGTTCTTCCCTTTAGCTGGCACAGAAACCTTGTCCCCTCTTGGCCCTTGAATCCAAGGGACACAGCACAGCTTTTCTGAGGAGAAGCACAGAGCTCCTGGAAGTGTTCCTGCTGGAAGTGTGCTGGGGAGGTGCCTTCCAAAGAACAGAACTCTCAGTTGGGAAACAAGGATTCCTTGGGAGCTTGTCAGTGAGGGCACCTGGAGGCTTTAGCAGTGGCAGGAATGCCTTGGCCGAGCAGTTCCACCAGGAGTGATGACACGAGGGTGGAGAGCCCATGGGGCAGCTCCCAGGTGTTGCCTTGGCTCCAGCTCTGTCCTTGGCCATGAAGGTCATTGGTAGAGCAGGTAACTCTTGAGGGAGGCTGGCAGGGGCAGTGCAGGGATCTCACTCAGTCTCTCCTTGCCCAGGGCGAGCCTCACCGCTCGCCGACACAAGTCCATCAAAGGCAGTGGTTCAGCTGGGAACAGAGAGCCAAGGCATTAACATCTCACCCCACAAGACACACATTCATTTTGCCAGTTCTAAAAATCCCCCAGAAAACACTCAGCAAGGCAAGTGGATACCTGGCATGTCTGCAGGACCCAAACCCCTCAGCATTCACACGTCAGCTCAGCTCACCAAATGCACCTGCAGAGCACGAGGGTGCTGGGCATTGTTTGAGCCACACATTGTGAACAAAATAACAGCAGAACCCTCAAACAGAAGTTATCCCTCTGCAACACCCCTCATTCGAGTCAGAACACATGTTATGCCTCTTTCTGCAGTAGTCAGAAACTTCTGTAAGAGTCACTGAAGAAAGGCTGCAGCAGTGAGTGCATCGTGCTGTGGGTGCCCAGAGAGCACCAAGATCTGTGTCATATATCGGAGAAAATATGGGCTAAGAGCTGTCAGCCCCTCATTTACACCACACAGTTCCCATGGAAAACAAAGCCATCTGTCAAAGCTTCCTGTCACCACTTGCACTGTGACATTTCCCACGAGAGGATTCCCCCCTGTGTCACAAACCTGGGAAGGACACAAGCCCTTGGCTATCTTTTTTTGCATCCTGTACTTAAACCACCAAACAAGATAATACTCGTTTTTCAGGAGTGGCAAAAGGGGCCCTTTGCTGCTGAGGAGTCATTCACAACACAGAGGGGCCCCAGAGCCAACAAACACACCACAGCTGCACAGAGGGACACACACATCAGTTCCTCACAGCTCCTGCTGCTGAGGCTGGCAGAGCTCACCTTCACACAACCTGCTGCTCAAGCCTAAGGGGGTTCTCCTCCCGCCAGAGAAAACACAAAGACATCCCAGAGCAGAGAAGGGGACATTCCCCTACCAGCCTGGCGGCTCTGCCTGCACCATCAGAGAGCTTCCTTCACACACATCCTGGGCTGAACAGACACCTGAAAGCACCCACAGGCATGGGATGAGCTCAGCTGAGAAGCTGCAGTTTTCAGGAACTTTGATAGGTACCACCAGCTCCAGCTTCTACTACCATGTGCAAAATTCATCTGACTGTTCATGCAGCTTTTTAAACACATGAGAGACAGAGCAAACTTACTTTCCCTGAGCATGGTCACGTTAGTGCATTTTTTA
>JAWWLZ010000054.1:6297150-6322284 GCA_035041345.1 Poliocrania exsul | reverse complement strand
CCTGTGCCACAGGGACAGGTCCCTGCAGCCAGGCTGCCCCTCTGCCCTGGCTGTGCCACTGCCAGAGAGGGTTGTGACTGTTAGTGCTCCTTTGGCACCTCCCAAAGCAGTTTATTCTTACACCACTGGGCTACAAACCCTCTGCATTCAGAGCCTGCCCCAGTTCTGCCTGCTCTGTGTGGAGATAACTGGGACAGAGGCATCGTCCAGGCACATCCCGGGGGACACACAGACCTTCAGAGCCCACAGGCATTAACACAACAAATACCTTTCAGTTTAACGGCCTTAAAAGGAGAGGATCTTCCACAGAGATTAAGAACTTTATCCTCCTCTAGTTTGCACTGATAACCCCGTCTGACAGGAGACCAAAAGAGAAAGCCCAGACCTATCTGAGCTGCCTCCATTCACAGGCACTGCAGTCACTGGCCAGGGCTGCTGGTGAGTGCTCAGAATGCTCCGAGCCAGACACCTTCCCTCTCTCTGGGCCAGGATCACATCCCGTCACTGCTGGCCTCGTGCCCACAATTCACTCCTGTGCTGAGAGCACATTACACCCAGGCCAGGCCTGGGGGTGGCCATTTCCTTGCTGAGTGCAGTTCTGTGCCAGCAGCTCCACAGACTTGCTGGCTTTGAGGGAGCTGCAGCTTTTGGCTTTGCCCCTTCAGCCAAACCTGGTTCCTGGAGCTGCTGCCACTCTGCAAACTGCTGGGGCAGGAGGGTCTGGGCTTCCTGCTCTTGGGGAAAAAAATGCTCTGCCAACAGCTCTGTTTGGTCTTGCTGAGGGGAAATGTATTTCTCAAAGCACTTGTGGATTTTGCTGCTGTCCCTTTGCAGGGCTTTCCTGGTTATTCTGACAGCTCAGATTTCCTGGTGGCAGCTTTGTTGTACCTCGTGCCAGCAATGCCAGGGTTTGCCATTGCTGGCCCAGCATTAGGACACCTCAAGCACAAATGAAGGAGCCTGACATGCTACAGCCTTTGGGCAGACACTGTTCTGGAATGCAGGGGAAACACTACTCTCCACATCAATTCTGCCAAATTTATTTCACTAACAGCATAAATCCAGATTTTAATCCACTTCCTTCACCTCTCTCCTCCACCCTACCCAGAGGACTGAGTCACAGTCTGGCCCCATGGGAACCTCTGACTGTGAGAGATAACAGACTTTAGCACATTTGGACAGCCAAATTTATTACTAAGCTTAGCTAGAGATTGATGTGCCTGTTAGTAAAAGGCCTGGCATGCGAGCTGGGCTGACTACAACATCCAGCCCCTTGCTAGGAAAGAGCACACCCTGCTCTGAGAGAAGCAGAGAAGTGAGCCACTTTTTGAGAGATGAGACATTTTCTTAGCTAGGGACAGATTTTCCCATTCTTGCCTGCAAGGGATTTCAAAAGTCCCTTCATTACCCATTTAAGGAAGGGGCTGCCTCACAGTTCTCTGTAAAGAGACACCAAAACTACCCTGCCAATGATGCAACTGTTAGAAGAGCATTCCTGCTGATACTTTGGTAGAAATACAGAAGAGTTTGCCATCCCTGGTCAGACAAGTGGCATCACCCTCTCCCACCACACTGTCCCACCCAAGGCCTGCTTGCCCCCTGCTAACAGGACACGTGCACAGCCAAATTTCTGTGTGAGCCACTAAGGACCCAGAGCTGTATCCAGCCATCCTCCTGCTGACAGGAGGCCCTCCCTGTTGGGGTCACCATTTGTGGGGGTAAGGGGGGTGCTAATGATGGCCAGAAGAGATCGGGCACAGCAGCATCAGAAGGCTGGACCAGAAGGTTTACAAGTAAGAGTTTATTTTTAGTTACAGCTTCACCTTTTATCTACTCTTGTATATAAGAAGCCATCACACTATTGGTTAGTCAGTTCACCAGGCACACGTGGAAACGTTCTACTGGCTCCAAAGTATCCCACATTCTACAGGTGGCTCTCTGCTCCTTAAGGGTGAACTCCAAACTGCTTTCCTTCAAGGATACACTTTGGACTTCTCAAGATCAACTCCCTTATCGATTCCCTCAGACATCAGAGGATTCACAAACTCACTGTCAGCCCCACACCGCCCTCTTTAGAAAGGTGAGGATGTCCCAGCGAGGCCGCACTGAACAAACCCAGGGTTGTACTCACGGTCGAGCCCGTTCAAGTAGCACATCCGAATTTCACAGTGGCCCCACACTGCGCTCACCACCGGGTACAGCTTCTTGCCCTTCAGCCCCCGGAAGGCCACGCCCATGTACTGCCCGTCCACGATGAAGCTCAGCGTGCCATCGTCCATGTCCAGCACCACCAGGAAGGAGTCGGGCACGATGAACGTCTCGTCGGGCTCCAGGAACGCGGGGTAGGTCTTGCTCGGCTGGTTCTTGCCGTCGTGGTACAGTCTGTTGCGCCCCAGGTCCCAGCCCCAGGACTCGTGGTTGTTGCCCACCAGGGTGGTGTAGCCCACCGAGTGCAGGGGCGCCTCGGCCGTGGCCACGCCGACCACGGCGTGGGTGCCGCGCTGGCGCATGGCCCACGTGATCTGCCACACGTGCAGCCCCCGCGTGTAGCCCACCTTGCCCCGGATGGCATCGGTGCTCTGCGCCACCGGGTGCCGGTGGAACATGAGCTTGTCGTCCTCCTTCACGAACACGTTCAGCGAGCGGTCGTCGTTGTTCCACGAGTGCAGCAGCTGCACCTCGTAGGACACCGGGGGCATGTCCAGCAGCAGGTCCAGCCGGGTGGGTTTGCTGTAGTCCAGTCCTTGGAGCTCCTGTTTCAGTGGCCTGTACACAGGGTCCCTCATATCCACAGTCTTTATGCCACCTGTGACCTTCTGCCCCATGGTGTGTCCTGGTTTCGCCTCCTCACGGGCTCATGGGTTCACCTTGGCAGCTCCTGCTGTCATCCAGCCCTGAACAAAAGGCCTGTCAAGATGTGCACCCCTCAGTATTGCCTAATGGATGGAAAGAAAAACAAGAGGCAGGTTAAACATTAGCACACACAGCCTTGTATGCCACACTCACAGAGCACAGTATTCATCTTTTACCCCAACAACCTGTCCCTCCTTCCCACCAGCGAGGTGGGATGGCCTGGCAAAGCTCCCAGCAGCCACTGGCACAGGTTTGAGGAGATCATTCTCTTCAACCCCACTAAAGCTTTGCCAAGTACCTTGGAGGCCTGACTGCAAGTCCAAAACAGCAGACACAATCTGCAGGGTCCAGCCTTGAGGGACACTCATTCCAGCAGCTCTTGGTACCCTCAGGCCCCCTGAGTTCCTGCAGTCAAGGAGCAGATAAACCTGCTGTAGGGTTTGTCTCAAATGAGCAGCTTCAGTTGGGGGAACTTCACTTCTCCAAGAGGAAAAAATCCCCAGCTTCAGTCACAGAGTCCAGGGGGAGGAGCAAGATTCTTCTCACAGTTTAGCGGTTTTCCTTCCAGATTTCAGAGAAGCCTCTAAAGCATTTAAGCCAGCTTGGCTAGAGATTCCAGCTCACTCTGTGTACCTCTCCTCCAGCTCTGCATCCACCAAAGTGTCTCTGCTCTCACTCAGCAACACAAACAACCCTCTGTGAGGCAGCTGCCAAACTGGGGGCAGCTATTAGGAGAATTAGAAGTGGGAGGGGAGCAAACGAGCTTTCTAAGAAAAAAAAGTGTTATTTTAACATTTCCTGAAGTGAGGCAATCACGCAGCACTCCTGCCAGCTACAGTCACAACACTTACTCACAACCAAGGACCTCATCTGGCAGAGAAGACAGAGCATGAATCAGATCTGGTTTAAAAATAAGAATACTGGACATCAGCAGCAAGGCTTCAGTGAGAAGGTGACAGGGAAGGCTCATGTATGTCCTGGGTCAGGGAGCAATTCCCTCCAGGTTTTCACCACCAGCCCAAGGTATGCCATTGGAACAGAGAGCTAATTCTTAAGCAATGAGAGACAAGACTACTTTTCCTTTCTTTCTCTCCTTTTTCCCAAGGATGGAGAGGAAAATGCCCAGGGTTCTTTAGGAGTCACGTCCCCATGCACAGGCTGCAGTACAGCTATTTCCAGCTGTCCAGGAACCTCAGATGTTTGGCTCTGACAGAGACAAGATGCCATTTAAATATGTCCAACCATGTTATCAGCTGCTAAGATAACCAAGACATCCTGCAAGTTAAATAAATACCATCCACAACATCCAGACAGGTCCTGAACCATGTGAGCCAGCTGGTCACCAGCTGCCAGCCAGCCAGTAACAAACAGCAAACCCAGCAGAGGGATGGCAGCCCCTGGGTGCCAGTGCACCACCCTCCCACAGCTCAGCACCCAGCTGTGCCCCACAGCTCATGCTCAGCCCCATGAATGGTTCACAGGCTCTTCCACAGCCCTAAGGGCACAGGCTCCCTGCTCTGGAAGCTGAGGAACAGCAGGATCTCAAACCAAGGCATCCCAAGAACAAGCCAAAACAGGCACTGGTTGAGCTTCCCTGGGAAAGGCACATTTATGCTGACCTGGAGCAACTGTTTTTAAAAAGTTTCAATGTAAGTCATTTGCTCAGGGGGGATTAGAACCATCAGGCTGCTGAACATGTGATGTTCTCCCCTGAACTTGTGCTGCACTCCCCAGAACATGGGCTGTGCTCCCCACAACATGGGCTGTGCTCCCCAGAACATGGGCTGCTCTCCAAAAAGCACCAGGGGAACTACCTGTGATTCCCAAGGCCTGTGGCACGAGGTCAAAGGCTGTCAACAAGGGACTGGCTAAAGTACACATGGAAGTCCATAGGCAAATTCAGCTGTTGGAATTGTGATTAGGATACAGGAACAAAACCTTAGCAGAAGGAGGAGAGACAGAGACTTCCTCTGCAGTCCATGTGAGAACGCAGCATAGGAAGCAAGAACCAAAACAAAGCAGAGTGCCAGACTGCAGAAGTGCTGGTGCAGACCTCTTTGAAACACAAAATGCTCCACAGAAGTAAGAGAATACAATCGTGCCCTTCATTAGCAAAACAATGCCTCGTTCATGATGACTCTTTGCCTTTTGCCAACATAAGCTTCATCACATTTCTCCCAAGGCTGCAGCAGAAAGGGAATCACCTCGGTGAGAGACAGCTGGGAGAGGGCACAGGGGAGAGAAAGGAAAAGGGCTGGAACCAGGGGGTGATTGGAGTGAGAGCAGGTCAGACACTGAGCACCACATGCCAGGACTGAAGTGCAACACGACTCCTTATTCGGGCAGGGCAGCAACTGCTGCCACAGCTGGCTCTGCTGCTCCTGGCACAGCCCGGGCTGGAGCTGCAGGGTGGCACCTTGCCCTGCAGTCAGGAAGCACAGCTACACCCTCAGATTTGGAAAGGAAAAGCCTCCTCATGCACAAGACAATACAGGCACTTCCCTGCAGCAGGACAGAGACAGAAAAGCTTATCCTCTTCAATTACTGGATTAATGCCCTGGGCAGCTTGATAGGAGACACAGCCAGGCATAAATGAGAAGATATGCCAGGGAATGGGCTGCTGCAAAACCTTTGAACTGCTCCAGGTTTAAGAACAAATGTAAACACTGAAAGTGCTTTTATCTGTCTTATCAACAGCTCAGGCTTGCAGCAACTCTGCTCTGCTTTACAGACACAGGTTCATCCCCAGGATGCTCAGTTCTGCTCCCATGCTATTGCTCAGTTTTATTGTTAACCTTCTGGGCTTAAAAGCTTTGGAATGAAGTTAGAAGAGTGTCTCAGAGAAAAGCATTCACTGCTGTTTTCAGTGAGAATTAGACCTCCCCTCAACTTTGCTGTTCAGAGCAAGCAGGCAATTTGCCACACTACAAAGACATGCCAGATTTCAGAACAACTGCTTGCTGCAAATAGATCAAGGCAGGAGACAGAGAGACATCTCAATGGAAGGCAAAGCCCCTGCTGTTAGACAGGGAGAACACAGCTCTTCAAGGAAAATATTGTATATGCCAGAGCAGAGTTGGTGTCCAACCTCTCTCTTCAGTTCAGAAAACCCAAGGCTGCTCACAGGACCTCTCCTGCTCTGCGACTCAGAACCTACAGGACACCTGCCTGGAGCATCAACAAGAATATCTGAAGGATCTTAAACTCCTTGATTTCTGATCCAGTTTTATTTTCCGCCTGTTTGCTCAAGTCAGTTTACTGTGGCTTTATTTCCTCCCCATAGTATTAATTAATGGACTTCTACAGATAAGAGGCCAGACCTTTAAACACCTACCAGGCTCTGGGTGCTCCACAGGCAGTGAATCAGAGCCCTACCCTAAAGATTTCCAGCCTCAAACACACCTCAGGAGAAGGAAAGCAAATATATATCCTGCACATGGTGATTTACTTGCTTACAGCTTTAGAAGCTGGACTGAGGATCCCAGACAGTCCTCAGACCAAAAATCCACTGCAGTTTTGCTTATATTTCCATGATTTTACTAGAAAAGCATGAAGTAAAGCTGGTTCATTTTCTTGGGCTGAATGTTCATGTGCAAGCCAACAGCCAAAGGAGCCCCACCACTCCTGGTGTGCTGACTGCCCTGCCAGAAGGGAGAGATGTGCACAACAAGTATGGCAAAAACTGCCCCCAGAGACCCTTCTGCAGGAGGGGCTTCATCACCAGGGATCTCCCTTTCCCCCTTGGTGGGGCTGAGAACAGACCCCTGGATCACACAGACCTTCTGCATAACCAACTTCAAAGCCAAGAGGGGTCACCAGTGCTACAACACAGCTGAGGTGAAGAGGGATGAAGGTTCACATGCCTCTACCAGCCTTCGAGCTTCAGTCCCAAGGAACCAGGACACCCAGTTTTCCCTGCTGTCAGTTCCTGGCAGCAGAAATGCAGCAGTTGATGGCTCTGTCCCTTCCTGATTCCTGCCTGCTCAGAACCTGGTCCTGGCAGGGCTGGGACACCCCCTCCAGTGCTGATGCAATCACTCCACCAGCATTCTGGCTTTAGCACCCTTCCCACCCCGCTAAACACTCATCAAACCTCGGGGAAAGAAAGCTCACCTATGCTGCTGAAGTTTTCCAGGGCTGTGCTAGCAGAGACCAAGCAGCTCCAGGAGAGATGACAGAAGAACTGCAGCAACAGGAGCACGACTGGGAGTGTTGCAAACCTGCTCAGATCAGGACTGGGCAGGCAACCTTCGTTCACAGCACTGGGTTTGGCAGCCTCCCTGCTGCCTTGCCCCACGTGAAAAGGTTGCCACAGGGGCAGCTTCCTCAGCCCCACCTCCTGAGCAGCAGGAGCAGTTTGGCTCAGCAGGGTGAGGTGTTGGCAGGGCTGGGTGACCTCCCCACAAAAGTGAAACTGCAATCACTGAGAGCACGGGAGGTTGGGCAAGAAGGAGTGAAGAAAGGTGGCCCTGTCCCAGCAAACAGAAAGAAGGAAAGTCCTCCAGCAGGGTAAGAGGCCCCTGACAAGTCACTGTGCCCAAGACATGCCAGGGACGGGGAGAACAAGGTGCTTTGGTTTGGCAATGCTTACCTTGCTGAGACTTCAAAGTTACAACTGCCCTGCTGAGCAAAGAACCTCCTCCACCTCCTGAGCAGCACCAAGGGCCCTGCTCTCCTGCACAGGCTCAGCCACCCTCAGACACACCAGCAAAGGCTTCTGCCCAAGCAAGCCAAGAGCATGTCATCATCACCATGACTTGCAGCCACTAAGACTCAGCTTGTCTGTGTGATCACACTCTCCATCCTTCCCCTCCTTGGGATGATTCAAACAGCTTCTGCTGAAGCTCTCTGGCTATTTTTGCCATTTGAAGGCAGTGTGACTGGCAAGAAGGCTGTGACGAAGGCAACATGCCCTTTCACACCATTTCTCCAGTGTCTGCTTCTCCAAAACAAAGCACTGAAGTTACTCAGAGCAGCACATCTGAGTAAACCAAAACCTGAAGTAACAACCACCACACATCCTCAACCAAGCTGCTTACTAGAAACCAATTTCAGCAAATTTCCACTGTCCACCTACCCAGGCAGTTCCTCCTAACTGCAGTGCTGCATAATCTAGCAGAAAATACCACCAGGCAACAGGAGAGAGGTTACTTTGCAAAGTATTTGTAATGGTGGAAGCAACTCAGACAAAAGGAGTTCCACAAGTTCCTGCCTGAGATCTCCCCTATTGAAGGCTGGTTATAAAATGGCAATTTTGGGTCAGAGAAACCAAAGTATTCCTTTCAATGCAAACAGCCAACTCAGGCTGGTTTTCCTCACAGAGGAAGTTCAGGGGATGTTGTAAAGGTCAAAGGCTCTTTAAAGCTCTGTGTCAGGCAGCTCATGAATGTCAACTGCACCTTAAAGCCCAGGCACAAATCAAGACTCTCCCAAACAGCCTCTCAGAGCAGGTTGGAGCCACTTGCCTGCAGCATTATGTTCTTGGCACGAGGCAGTGTTGGTTCAACTCACTCAGAGCAGTGCTCTAGAGCAGCTCTTCTGTGCCTTTTCCAAACCCACCTTGAGGACACTTTGTCCTGGGTTTCCTGAGGGCAGCAGCTTTGGAAAGCCATGCAGGTTAAACCATCACTGCTGCTGAGTTCAGACCTTGCATTGCCAACAGCACAGTGGCTTCTGAGCTGGGGTGTCCCTTCCTTTCCACACTCCCCCACGCTCTGTGGCCTTTACAAAGCCAGGCAGGACAACAGGACTGGCTGGAAACAGTTCATTTACTGGTGGTTTAACACACAGATATTAAAAGGAGTCGAGCAACTTGCTCTGGTTGTACAAGAGAAGTTTGCTCTGAGCACACACCCTGAGCACTGCAGAACCCCTGCACACAGGCACACACAGAGCTGTCCTGCAGAGAGAGCAGCACCACATGGCACAGGAAGGGATGCTCAGCTGCCCATGGCCTGAGAGAAGCTGTGGTAAAGCATCCACAGTGAGTAAGAGCTGATGAACTGGCCAGAAATGCAGCAATTAAAGCTCTTCCCAGCAGGCAGGATGGAGCCCTGAGTTTACCATCCCACACTGAACTGACAGCTCTGCATCTTGGCTAAACACTGAGAAATGTAGCCAGAGTCCCTTCCCATGTCCCACATCTGCAGCTGCAGCACTGACCTTCCCCACACCTCTCCTCTTTGCTCCCCTCCAACTTCCTGCTGCTCTGCAATATCTGCCTGGAGCCAACTGGTGAAGTGCTGTTTTCCAGCTCTGTATTCCAGCAAGTATTCACAGGCTGCTGTTACCCCTCTGTCCCTGTCCAGCCACCTTGCACTGCTTTTTCCACATTTCATTCACACTCTGCATGTGAACAATCACTGCTCCCAGAGGAAACCTCAAACCCTGTCAGGCTGAAATCTCTGCCTGGCACACCACAAGGACAACCCCCCAGTTTTATAACCAAGCAGCACTTGAAAGACCTGGCCAGGCTGCCACACTTGCCTCCTTCCCTCCAGCACTGGAGCCATTGGAGAGGCTGCATTTACAAAGGCATTTCCTCTGCAATTAAGCCATCATAAATTTTACATAGTAAGTGTTTGTGTTCAGAACTATTTGCATTAAAGAACCCCACATAATCCATAATAAGCCACCCTTTTGCACAAGAACTCCCTGCTTTTTGCTATTTCCCTCCTTACTGATTTGAAGGCTCCACTGCCCACTGTCCATCCCTCATCTCTGGATTCATTAGCTTTGTCTACTAATCAGGACATGGGGAGAGGAGCAGTGGGTGGAAAGAATGAAGCCTGATGTTTCTACCTCTGCCCAGAGTTTCCACCCCTGTATCAAGAGTGCTTTTTTGGCTCTGACTGCAGAAGCCACCAGGACAAAGGTTTTGGTAACAAAGCCCTGCTTTCTCCTACAAACAGCTCGTGAATCTCAGCAGTTTCCCCCTGGAGCAGCTGCACTAAAAGCAATTTGTGCTCTCAGCAGTCACCTACAAAGCCTCCCTTCTGCCTCCTTCCCAAGTGACAGCAGAGCAGAGCAGAGACCCCCCAGCTCCTCCTGTGCTGTCCTCTCCCAGCCCAGGGCAGGTCAGCCTCTAGTTCAGCTCTCCTTTAGAAGCAAAGACCTTTCTCATGTGCTTTGTGTTTGAGGAAATGGGGGAAGCAACATGATGGGGTTGGTCACAGGCTGGAGAGTCAAACCATGGTACCCCAATGGCTGGAAGGGCTGATTTGGAAGTGTTAGGTTTTTCCCAGGATAGTTTTCTGCTGTTTTCAGTGGGCAGAATGAGACAATCCCAGCACCTCCATGAACACAGAGCCCAGCAAGAACTGAGTGAAGCCACCTGGTACACACCAAGTACTGATACCTGCAGGAGAACACAACCCAAACCATTACATCACAGATTTGGGTGTTACAGACCTGACAAGCAGTGTTTTCTCAAATAGATGGCTTGAAAATATGAAGTGCACAGCACATTGGGTGGTTTCAATCCCTGCTCCAAGAGCAAACAGTGTACTCTGTCAGGAGACACACAGAATCCAACAGGATTCCTTCTGTCAGGAAACCACTTGTAGTGTGAGCTATTTCAACATGAAGGTTGCTCAGCTACTGTCTCCTTCCTCCTCTCATTTAAAGATGTCCCAAGCACTGCTAACAGTAAAGCAAAAATCCCCACACCAGAGCAGCTGCCAAGCACCAGATTACTCAGCCTGTTCTTCTCAAACACGTTTATTGTGTCTGAGGCTTCAGCACATGTATCTACATCAAATCCATCTCTGCCAGAGGGGAAGTTGTGCAAGTGTCTGGTACTGCTCATCACACAGAAAAAGCATCACTGAAATCTGGGCCATGTGCTAGAAACAACTCATTCCTGGTGCATTGCAACAGTGTCTGTGCTCCCTGCAGGCAGAGCACACAGGAGCACAGAGGGGCTGCCCTGCTGGTGCAGAGCACAGGGCAGAACATCCAGCACAACCAGGATGTGCAGAACTGCAGTTGTGCCCCTTCCCTGCCTCACTGCCCCTCAGCTTGGAGCCTGCAGCACATCACACCCCTGGTCCTGCACTTCCCCTGCGTCCATGGGCAGCAATGGCACTGCCAACCCACCAGGGAGGGCAGAGACCCTCTAAGAGCAGAAGATCCAAGTGTTGCTCACTTCCCTCTGCATCACAGGAGAGCACTGGAGAGGAAGGGGAAGGTGCACAAAGGCCCACAGATACCACCAATGTTCCTGAGGAGGACAGTCCAGGTCCCAACACACCTGATACCCAGCAGAACACTATTCAGTTCCTCCTCACAGAAACCTGCCTTGTCCCTGACTGAAGGAAGCAAAAGTTGGAGTTTCTTTCTTCTCCAGTTCTGCAGTTTATTGCCATTTGCATCCCCAGCAGCTCAGCTGGCATCCTCTTCCTCACATTCAACACCCACACTCCATCCCAGTTCATCCCTCTCACCCTCCCTGTTCCAGGCTGTGTTCAGTCACTGGGTTGGCCTCTCCTGTCCCAGAAATGGATGCAGAGATTCCCACCCAGCTCCACATGCCTCCTGTTTATCAGGGAGGAAAAAGCAGGTCCCTCAGGCAGGAGCTAATGAGTTTCCTGACTGAGTCTTTGCCACCTGATCACACACACAATGCCAATCACACCCCGAGACTGCAGAGAATTCATTCTTAGCCCTGAGCTGAAAGCAGTTAAAGACCTGCACAGCTCCTGTTTTCCAACCTGTAACCAGGGCTGGAGATCCACAGAGAGCTTCCAGCAGAAAGAAGGCAGGGAGGGATCAGAGTAACAAGCTCTGTCCTTCTACCAGCTCAAGCACTGGGCAACCTGTTCCAAAGCTTGGCAAGCTGCACAGGGACAAAACTTCCCATGCTTAGGATTACACATCTCCCCTCTTCAAGTCCTTGCAGTTCCTTGACCTGCCAGTTTCAGGCTGAACTTCGTGGGAACTCTCAGGTTCAATAAATGCTAGAGAAGAGAATGCAGTTCAGTCCCTCTGTCCCAGCTGCCTCCAGACTGCACAGGGAATAACTGAGCAAGGCAAACAGATTCAGCCCCCAAGCCCTTTTGTCTTACCTTGCCACATGGAAAACCTCAGCACTCCTCTATCACATTCACCCACATCTCTTCATCCAGGGCTTCTCAAGTGTTGGAAAAAACAGAACTGAAGTTACATCCTTGTGTGTGAAGACCCAATAGCTCTTTCACAGCTTAAACTACAGATTTAGGTCTTTCCTGTCCTGAGGTCTGTGGAGACTGAGAGTTCCACCACTGAGGACAAAACCCTCACAAGACAGCTGAGTCACTGAGGAAGTGAATTTTTTTTTTCCACACTGTTTAGGAAACCATTCCATTCACTTAGACAAAGGATGTTTTCAGAAGCAGGAGCTCATCAAACAGTTGTGTCAGGTTCTTTAGATCAATTTAGGCTTCCTAACCCCAAAGCCTCTCTGACCCCTCAGAGCCTCCAGCACCTGCCTATGGGCAAAACAGCCTTCCAAGGTCTTCTCCAGTAAACCTGGGAGTTTCAGAAGGTGTTTCCCTCAGCACCCACTTTCAAATGAGCTCTTGGGCCCATGACCTGCACAGATGTGCCATCAGATAGTTCTTGTAACACACTGAATGATTACAACATCTTTTCTTCCATGCCCTGACCGCTCCCCAAGCCAGCCATGACCTGACTTTAGGAATTCTTCATTCCTCAAAGTCACCTGCTACAAGGGCAATGCTGTGGCTCAGACTTACCCACTCTTTGTCCTCTCTGTAAGCACAGGAATGCTTTGACATCCCCTTGGGAAACAACCCTCACACCACCCTTAGGAAGTATCACCCCTTACAGGAACAGGGCTCATCTCTTTAAGCGGGAAAGATGAAAGCCAAAAGCTGGATGCTGACATGACCCTCATGTCTTTGAAGGCAGGAAGGCTTGGGAGGGCAGGGTGGGCTGGGCAAAACAATCCTGTCTGGCTGGAGGACACAGATGCTTCACCACCACAAGGCAGTGTCTGCAGACTCATGTTCTCCTCACCCCCTTCTCCTGCTGTGCCTCACCCTGAGCTGTGTGGTTGGCACCTCTGACACCACCAGCTCACAACCAGCTGGAAGGGAAACATCTGCACGAGCTGCATCCACACCACGTCTGACACCTTCTCCCCCAGGCACCTCCTCACCTCGAGCAGCTCAAGCTTCATCTACACCTCCCCTGCAAAAAGCAGCCCCTGACGTTGCCAGGGAAGGATCTGCACGTTCACTCAGAGCAGGTTCAGGAGCTCCCAACCCTCAGATTTGTTTCAAAGGAACAAAGAATTACCTTCAAGATAAAACCCAACAGTTTTATTATCAAAGTTAAGTAGGTACTTTGCTTTGAAATACAGTTTCTTCCCCTGCATCAAAGGGCTGTTAATTATTCTTGTAGCAAAAAAGCAGAAGAAATGAAAGCAGCATCTGCTGGGAGGAGATGAATGCAAGATAAAAGGTGTCTGTGACAGAGAACTGGCAGCAGCTTTAACGTTTTCTATTCAAGTTTAATCCGGGAACAACAATCACCCTTAAACATAACAAAAGCTGTGGAAAAACCCTTTCCAAATGCAGCAACACAGAAAGAAGATGCAAATCCTCTTCTCCAATTGCTGCAGTTGAGGTGAAGTGTCCAGACAAACCCAAGATTGCTGTACCGGGGCCATCAAACACCTCTGCTTGCTCAAGTCCACAGCACCCCCCTCAGCTCCCAAGTCCTTCTTCCCCCCTCAAGTGTCCGTAGGAAAAGCAGTTTCTTGTGGATGTGCCTTAGATAAAGGGAGCAGAGTCCCACACACCTCCAGCCTGTCTGGGCACAAGTGGCTCCCAGTGCAGCCAGCAGAGAAGGGAAAGCAGCACAGCCACTTCTGCCTGCCCAGCACAGTCTGTTCTGTGCAGAGAATCAGGTCAGAGCTGCCCCTTCTGCTGGGGATGGGGAAGGATCCCCCTCCTTTCAGCAAACAGCAGGTAACAGAGAAAGCCACTTCATGTAACCTCTGAACTGTGTGAAGCATCAGGCAACACGAAGCCAGCAGTGTCCTCTGCCTGCCCCAGCCCAAGGCCATCTCTAGAAAGGTGTCACCTCTCACTCCTGGGCAGTGCCAGGAGCTGGAGCTCAAACAGTGCTTGTGTGAACAAAAACCCAACCAAGGAGCCGCATAAACATGGAGCAGACGTTTGTCAACATTCAGCAAACAACTCCAGGGGCTGCTCAGCAAGGTGAGACCTCCAGGGCCAGGAACACACCCCAAGGCACAGCAGCTCCCAAAGTGCTGAACCAGGAGGAGGTTCCTGGCAGACATTGCACAAGAGACAACTCCCTCTGCCAGCGTTACTGGAACACACTCAGCAGCTCCCCAAAGCATTCTGGGGTGATGCTTCACTGCACTTCTGACTTGTCATTACCCAAAAAAGTTTAATGACATGGTTGGGCTCTGTGTTTAAACATAATGGACCTGGGACATGCCATAATTAGGAAGAGACACTGCACATCTCAATGAATGCACAGCTGGGCAGCCTCAGCATGATGCAATTCTGCTTTCACCATTACCTGGAAGGGTCCCTGCAAAGTGCTGGGCTGCTTTGGCACAGGCAGGGGGACCAAAAGGCTCCTTCCATCACCCAGCAAAAGGCTTCCCACAACAGCGGTTTCAGAAAGTCTTCCCAGCCTGTTCCAAGTTTTTATCCCTCTAAAAGCACAACGAGACAAATCAGACCTGAAAGCACCAAAATGAAATGGCTAAAAACACATTCTCCAAACTGTGGCTGCAAGAAAGCACAAGCTGCTGCCTTCAGAGGACATCTGCACTGTCAGGTAGCCAGATATCCCAGAGCAACTTTTTTCTGGAAATAGCAGTTGTGGTAATGCAGAACAAATGTTTTTGCCAAAACCCCACGACCAAGACAAGCAGCACAGCCCAGTTCACAGGAGCTTCTCTACTGGGTCAAGTGGCAAGGGGTGACATTTGCCCCTTAGTTGTGCTGGGACGCTCAGAAAGCCATTCCTAAGCAACAGTTTCACTGGTTTAAACTGTGTAGATCAAGTGGCCTCCTCACCTCCTGTGTGCCAATAAAGCTGCACCTCAAAGCACAACCTCCTGCAGGGAAGGAAAGGCCTGACCACTGCTCAGTGTCTGAGGTCTGTCTGGTGGTGACAGGGAATGCTAAGACAGTTTTCATTCCTTCTGTTTCCACCTTCCCAATGCCCTGACACCACCACAGAAGGCTGAGTAAGCAGAGTCTGAAGAACCTCCATGTTCTTCCTTCCCTCCCTGGGGCTTCTCAGCAGACTAAACTGTGGGTTTCCTCTCTGAAACAACAAAATTCCACACCTGCAATCAAGCCAAGAGCCTTCTGATGTGACTGTTCCAGGCTGCCATCTGGGTCCTTTCCATGAAGGCTCCCCATCCAGAAAGCTCTCCACTATCAGAGACAAGCAGCAGTGCTGAAACACATCCCTGAGCTGAGAGCAAGGCTGGACTCTTATCTGGGCACCAAACAGCTGCCAGCACTGGGGGAGTTCAAAGGGAAGACAAAAACTGCACAGCCAACCCATCCTCCCAACATACCACACTCATCAGAGGTCCTCATAAGTCAACATACCTTCTAAATAAGTGTTTAACATAAACATTTGTACAGTCACTTAATTCCTGGTGAACCAAGATATTTGATGTGGGCCACAGAAAGCTCCCATGACATCAATGGAAAGTTTCCAATTAAGAAACCAAGTTTGAAACACGTTAATAGAGCTCAAGAAATAGAGATGAAGCAGCCTTGTGGAAACAGTCAAAAGATCTGCTCTTAAGCAAAATGCACTCAATCTACTTAGGAACAAGCAGAAAAGAGAATCTGCCTTGCATTTCCAGAGCTGAAAGCACCTCATGAGTCACAGCCAAATTGCTTTCTGGAGAAGATGTGCACAGCAGAAAGCCCATCTAGAAAAAATACAAACATCAAGTGTTGAAGTACACCTGGCAGAAAGGATTCTCTTCAGAATGAACACACTCAGCAAAGCAGCAGAGTTACTGGGGCTCCTTGTAAGCAAACATCTGGAGTTATCTGCCATCCTGGAGTGACACAGCACACTTGGCAACCCTCCCCAGCCCCGAGCCCTGCTCTGGCCCTGGAGAAAGCAGGAGGGCAGTTGCACAATCCCAGCCTGGCTGCAGATGTGGCCATTGCTCCTTCCAGGCAATCTCATCCCCTCCCACTTGGAGTGTTGACACACAAAGCTGTGCCTCTTGCCAATCCAGTTGGGTGCCCACACACACCAGGCTCTGCCCAGATAAAGCCTCGGGTTTAATGTTGTTGTTACTCATGCCAAAAGTGCAGATCTGGACCTGTGTGGGCACACAGGACCTGCCCCTTCCACAACCTCACTGGAAGACAACATCTCACAGCCCCTGGACATGTCTCACACCCAGAGCATCAGAAACACCCCCAGTGAGCAGGGAAGAAGCAGCTGGGAACTTGCAGAGTGAACCTTCCAGGAAAGCTCTCCATTCCTTTCAAAGTTTCTTCCTGTAACCACAGAGTTAAATAAACTATTTAGCAACTTGTTGGTCCTTGAGTAGATCATCTCAAGGCTAATTAACTAAGGCAGTTCTCAAGAAAGAAACTACAGTATCCAGGTTTCAGGATGGAACTCAGCCACTGAAACGACACATTTATTAATTAATAAACCCAGGATACACACACAGCCCTTTCTTCTCCTCCCCATCCCACCATACACCAGGTCAAACCCACACCCTGGAAAACCAGTAGCAGGTTATGGTGCTGGTCAGCCCTCACTCCCCAAATTCTGCCCACTGCCCGAGCTCACAGCCACCTCACAGCAGATCAGCTGCCCCTTTTTTACCCTCTGCACAGCAGCTGTGCACTGGCAAGGCCGTGTGCCACATAGCTGACCTTGCAGCAATATCCTGCTGGAATCAGTGCCATGTGTGCAGCCCTCCTGCCCTTCCCTCTCAGGCTGCAAACTAAGCCACGATCTGAGAGCTGCCTGTGCCTGAATCAACAGCAGAGCGAAGGCTGGGGCTGAAACCACTTACAGCTGCCTGTCTGATCCTGACTGCAAGGGAAGGAGCCCTCCAGGAAGGCTGGGAGGTAACAGGAGGAAGCAATGCCCAGCTCACAGAGGATGGAACACATTCATTAGTTCGATTCACTCCCACCCTGCTGTGTCCCAGCTGGAAGTGCACAACTGCCACATGGACAACCCCAGGACGTGAAGGGAACTGTGTGGGACACCAGGCAAGGAAGCCACGTGCTGAAGGCACCTTGGCAGGGAGGCTGGAGGGTGACAGCACAGCCTGCACAGCTCATGCCTATCACATAACCCCAGAACACAAAGTCCAGGCAACTGCATTTCCTGCCCACAGGCACCCAGCCAGGTACTTTCTGGATTCACACAGGCTCAAAACCTCTTTTCAGCACAGGGGTCAACAGGTTTCTTCTGCAGCTGTTCAACAGTGTACAGGAACTAGGGCAGACACGAATTCTCCCAGTTCAGCTTGCCCCTTAATAGCTGGCCCACAAAGTTTTAGGTATTTCTTTCCATGGGCACCCCTTGAAACTTCAAGTGCCAGATGTACCAGTGCCCTGGGAAAGAGCAATCCCTCCCTCATTCTCCACCTCCAATAAGGTGGCTGATTTAGCCTTAAAATAGCATGGGGAGCCTGTACATCCAAAGGGATCATCTCCATGCAGAGCTGCTGACAACACAACCCCATCCATTCCTCATACCCAGTGTCCCAGCTGCTCCACAGGAAGGACCAAAGGCTCCTGTTTGGAAGCATTTCAAGAGTCATTATTCTCTTCCCTCTGAGAAGCTGCTGCATTACAGACCCAGCAATCCTTAAGCTCCATGTGACAATGAATTACCCAGGCAGGACCTGCACTTTGGCAAACTCCAGGGCTTACTTCCAACCTCCAGACACTGCAGTTAGTGCCCAGGCACCTCTCCCATCTCTAAGTTAAGCAGAGCTTCATTTACAAGAGGCCATTCAAGCCAGAATTTATCCACAGCGAAGTCTGCGAACGTTTAAACTAAGAATTCTTAAACATCAGAGGCCAGCGTAGCCTTCTCATGTAGAGAACAGCTTGGCCTTGCCCCTCTCTTGCTTTTCTTGGCTGTTCACCATCTGTGGCTCACGTTCTTTAGAACCAAGTTGTTTCTGCAGTTTTTGTGCAACCGAGTGCCTTTGTACATTTATGGTGTCAAGGCCCCATCTGGGATCTCCTCAGGACAGATTCCTGCCTTGATAACATACCACTCTCCAAAGCAAGCACTTCCAACCAACATCTACACAGCTGCTCTGACTTAGAGCCTTCATCAAATTCCCCTCCCAGGCTAAAACAAAAAGCCCATGTTTGGTAACACCATTCAGACATTACCACCTTCTGCCCCAAAGCTCTCAAGTCTAAAGCTGTTGCTCTCCCTTTGAAATCAGGCAGATGGTGGTGGGTTTTTTGTTGTTTTGATTTTGCTTTTAAGTAAAAAGCTTTCTCCCTAAAGAGAAAGCCCCACACTTCCTTCTCCCCTTAAAGAGCTTTCTCTTCCCAGGGAGTTTTGCAGGTTAAAAGCTTTGCTATTATTCAGTAGCAACGCTGTTTCAGTTCATTCAATGTTCTGGAAGAGAAAAAAAGTAGCAGAACCATAAAACAAGGGAATGTCATTGGAGGAGACCCTTCAGGGTTAAGGAAAAAATGCTCAGGCAAAGGCAGTGGCTGTTTCTCTATTAAGATCAGAAAGAGATGCTAATCCAAATAAATTGGATCTTCAGTGCTGCTTCAGTGCAACACAAAACCAGAAGGGAGCAGGAATTAGCACATGAATGAAACATTGGAAAGCTGATGCCATGTCAAGCCCCCCATTCCTCCCCATGGCACTTCCACCCTGTGGACAGGTAAGACACATCCCACCTTTCCCACCCACTGCCAGAAGGGGCCACAGGGTAGAGCCCATTAAATCAAACTGGGGTCAGTGTCCATCTGAGTTGTAGAGAATCAGACCAGAGCAGCATTAGCTTTATTGCCTCCCTTTCTGAACCCTCTGGTGCAAAGTTGAGTGATCCAAGCAAGGCCACCCAGGAAGGATTCACCCCCAGCTGTCCCTGGCTGGGCCCTCCACTTAGCCCTCCAAGCCACACCCCTGGGGCACACACAACACTGTCCCCTTGTCACAGGCACCAGCTGGCCTGGAGAGCTCTGCACTGTGAAGCCAATCTGTGTGACAAAGACCTGTCCCCAGCCATCAGGACAGCCCCAGCCACCCATCCCATCCCCCAGCACTTGCACGTGCTCATCCCACTGCTCCAGGTCCTTCAAAGAACTGTCCTTCCCCCCGTGCTGTTTCCAGAGAAGGGAGTTGTGCCAGGGCAGCCTGCAGTACCCAGGCAGCCCCCTGGGCTGGCACAGTTTCAGGTTTACTCCATTTCAGCTCAGGAGTAGGACATTAGTCCTGGTTCAGCTGAACTGTCCTGTCAGTCCCTCCCTCGATGCCTCTGCACAGACCTCACCACAGCATCCAGCTCACACATCTGTCCTGCTGGGAGACTCTGCAGGGCTCCCTTCCCCCACAAGCTGCAGAGCTGAGGCAGCTTGTCCCACCCCACAGCTACAGAAGAAAGCAGTTCTCATACCCAATTAACACCCAGAATGAGGATTTTTATATTTGCTATATAAAAACACTCATTAGTCTGGGAGAGAATTTTCTGACCAATGCAACAGGCCAATTTATTCATCCCAGGAGTTCCCAAAGCATTACCTTTGAGGGCAGAGTATTGCAGATTAAAAGGGAATCAATGCTTTAGTAGTCTCTGGGAAAACACAGTTAACAGTGGCACATTTGCCCCACCATGTGCTTGGGTATTTTAAGCTGTATTTTCTCACACTCAGCAGACAGTGTTTGGCCATCACCTGTAGTTCATAACCCCTCTTTGCCAGGGACAATTTATGCTCTTCCTCCAGCAATTATTGATGGAAACGGGGGAGCTGTAGCAGTTACTCACATGGAGTAAGTCAAGGAAAGATTTTTTTGTTGCCCAGAGCAGTGTAGTAACTGGAAGTGAGTCAACAGCTTGCCATGAGCCCATTCTGCAATGGCCACCAGCAAAGCAAGGCAGGGAGTGCAGTTTGGTGACAGGCACTTACTCACTTCATTCTGCACCATCACATGGCTCTGCCTGAAAGCAACCAGAGTCTGACTGGGGACTTGGCAGGTTGAGCTGTGGGATCCATCCCACCCCTGAAAACACAAAGGGGCAGGGCAGCACCTCCACAGCCAGCCACACACACCAGCTTTGGGAAATTCATACCTAACACAGCTTGGTAGGCTAATTCATGCAGCTCCAGCCAGCTGTTTCTCCACTGCTATAATGCAACATTACTCTACTAGTTAATACATGTCCAAGTCTCCTTCCCCAGGACATGAAGATAAGCACAGCCCAGCTGAGATCATCCCATTGATGCTCCCTGCCAACACCAGCTAATCCTCACTCCTTGTCAACACAAGCCCTCAGTGACTCCACACTCAGTCAGTACATGTATGCTAAAGCCCAAAATTACAAGCACCACTTGCATTGGCCTCTCAGAGCCTGCTGGGTGCCAATCCCAGTGTATTCAGTGGCACCAGCCACAAAATGTGACTGAGAGACAAACCTCAGACAGGCACAGCACAGACTCCCTTCCACATCTCACATACTTCAAAAAATACATTGTGACTTGGAACATTTTCTGTCAGCACAGTCTACACTCAGTCACAAACTCTGGCACAGTGTCATGACTGGCTCATTAGCTACAGATTTTTAATTCCAGTAACTTAATGAATTCTTAATTAGCCCTCACAAGACAGACTTGACAAGACAAGCAACTCTTGCAGACTGCTTTCACTTTTTCTGAGGAAAGGAAACAGGGGCCAGGGGAAAAAACAACCCAGACACAGGAGAGCAAGAAGCAGAGCACATTCTCCACATCCAGCAGCAGCAGCAAAGGGACTCCCTGCACACAAAGGCAGCACGGATCAGCTCGCCAGTTCCTGGAACATGAGCCCACGTCTCAGAAGTATCCAACGTAAGTTTACAAACAAGCTCCAAACCACATTATAGTGCACTTCAGTAACCTCTAAAGCAGAGGAGAGAGGCTGCAAAAGCCCTCTCTGCTGATGGACTGCAACAACCTGATGCTCCCCTGAGGAATACACTGCTGGAGTGCATCCCTTGCCTTTGAGGGGGGAGAAGAGCAAATCGCTGCTTCTGCATCCATCATCACAACTCTGAGAGCCAGGACAGACCCAGTGGCACAGGCACAGGGCAGGGAGGAGGCAGGGCAGCTCCACTGGTTGGCCAGGGCAGAAGCTCCTCCACTTCAGTGCCTCTCAGCACCACCATTCACTTTGTAAACAGTGGCACAGCTCCATCACTTCCCCAGTAGTTCCCTTATCGACTCTCCATAGAAATACCCATCCTTGTTGGCTGGACCCATCCTTCTTATAGCCAGATCTCTTTTATTGCAAGTCACTGGCACAGGAATCAGATGTCAGAGGGGTGGGAAAATCACAGATTACTCCTGGAACAAATTGTTCATAAAGTCATCCTGCATTGCTATCAGGGAAAAAAAGCTGATCTTTCTCCAAGGAAGCAACTCCCATTTTTATAATAATTTTATAAACTTCCCTATCTTGAGCCAGGGCTCAAACAATTCCCAAGTTTCAAATCGGGCATGGCCACCACCAGCCATGAGCCAGCCTGGCTGCCCACTTCAGGCAGGGAATAAGGAGAGCACATGGCACACTTCAGCAGGAGCTACAGCAAGACTGAGCTCTCTGCATAACAACAGTCTGGGTCCTTCAGATAGAGGATTATGTAAGTCCCCGCTGTATTAGCACAGGTTTATGGAGCGAGAAAAGAGACATATCAATCAGAGCCTGTAAGGTGCGCTGCAGAGACCCCGCTGTAACCACAGCCACTGAGCAAACAACCCTCTTCCTTAACGACTTGAAGACATCTGAACCGACATTATCAGTGTTTGCTTTCCAAACCCGCACACGGCTCCGCCAGCCGGGCTTTGGCAGCCACCCAGCCCGCGGCACGGGAGCGGGGGCTCCTCGGGGAGCAGCGGGAGCCCCGTTAGCACCGGGACCCCCGGGCATGCAGCAGCCCCGTTATCCTCAGTGCCTCGGGACCCACGGGGATGGAGCATCCTCTTTATCCCCAGCGCCTAAGGGACCTTCGGGAATGGAGCAGCCCCGTTATCCCCAGCACCCTGCGACCCCCGGGGATGGAGTACCCCGTTATCCCCGGGACTGGTGAGGATGGAGCACCCCGTTATCCCCAGCGCCCCGGGACCCCCAGGGATGGAGCACCCCGTTATCCCCAGCGCCCCGGGACCCCAGGGATGCAGCAGCCCCGCTCATGCGCGGCCCCGAGCCTGGCAGCTCTTAAGCTGGCACCGACCGCGGGCAGAGCGAGGGCGCCGGGAGCGGAGCGGAGGGAAGGGAAGGGCAGGGAAGGCAGAGCGGCAGCGCGGAGCCGAACCCCGGGGACCGCCCGCCCGCCCGTCCCTCCCTCCCTCCCGGCGGCTCCTACCGTGCCCGGGCTGCCCTGCGGACCATGGCAGCTCCGCCGCGGCGGGCAGGCCGAGCCGCAGCGCCCGCTCCTCCCGGCGCCAGGCGCGGCGAGCGGGGCCGGGCCGTCACATGGCCCAAATAGCGCCCGGCGCGGCCCCGCTCCGCCCCCGGCCCGGCCCGGGGCGCGGCCGCTCCGCTCCGCTCCGCTGGGACGGCCGCGGCGGGGATGGATGGACGGGGGCGGGCGGCGGGCGGGGCCGCGTGGAGCATCGCTTCGTATCGCATCGTATCGCATCGCATCGTATCGTATCGCATCGCTTCGTATTGCATCGTATCGCATCGCATCATATCGCATCGTATCGCATCGCATCATATCGCATCGTATCGCATCCCATGGCGGGCGGCGCTGCGGGCTGAAAGCTGGTGGTGCTCCCGGGTGAAATCCGGGCTGCCTTGGGGCTCCTGGGTGAAACTCGGGCTTGCTTTGAGGCTCCTGGGTGAAATCCGGGCTGCCTTGGCACTCCTGGGCGAATTCCAGACTGCTTTGGCGCTCCTGGATGAAATCCGGGCTGCTCTGTCTCTCCTAGGTGAAATCCGGGCTGTTCTGTCTCTCCCGGGTGAAATCCGGGCTGCCTTGGCACTCCCGGGTGAAATCTGGGCCGCTTTGGGGCTGGGAACAGCGGCCAGTGGCGGCCGTGGCGCTGCGGGGGCTCCGGGCGGGCACAAGCGGAGGATGCGCATCCTCCTGTCGGCCGCGGGGCTGCCGCATTCGCTGCCATCACTCTGGGCATTTTAATGCTTATCCGTTATTTATTTGTTTGTTTGTATGTTTATGTAGTTATTTGTTTGTTTGTTTATATATTTTATTTTTATTTTATTTATTCATGCATTCGTTTATTTCTTATTATTTTTATTTTAGTTTATTTTATTCCTACATTCGTTTATTTTTTTAATGCAATTTCGGTTGTTTTATTTATTCCTGCATTCGTTTCTTTTTATTATTATTTTTATTTTATATCATTTTAGTTTTTTTTATTTATTCCTGCATTTGTTTATTTTTTTATTCTTTTTATTGTATGTTATTTTAGTTTGTTTTATTTACTCATGCATTCGTTTATTATTCATTATTTTTATTTTATATAATTATAATTTATTTATTCTTATTTATTTATTTTATGGCTTTTTATTTGACACTCATCTGTTTGCCAAAAATAAACCAGGGAAGTGCAATTTTGTCCATTTCAGTCTTTTTCTTTATTTTATTTTTTGGGGGTTTTTCCCCCAAAAAGCAACTTTTGGGCAAAGTAGACTCAGTAGTGCATCTTTGAGAGGATTAATTTTTTCAGTGTTCCAGACAAAAGGGTTGTTTGTAGAGTTGCTGCTTGGAGCTCAAAACCAGTGGGACTGCCATCAATTCAGCAATGCATAAAATCCAGCAATCCATATTGCCCAGGACACCTCCAAGGACCACCTAAGAGCTGCAGGAAGTGGTGGGAATGATTCAGGAGGTGGCACTTTGCCATCTGAGTCAGAGTGGAATGAGTGCCCCTCGATGCACTCACTGCAGTTTGGCCTTGGACAGGAGCATTGGGCCTTGACATTTCTCATCACTGATGGTCTTGGGCTCATGTTAAAGAAGGGCAGAGTTGATTTGCATGTCCTCATTTTTATGCCTCTGCTTCCAGAGGACTTTGCTTTTGTCCCAGCTGAACTCCATCCCCAGCACACGGATTTAATTCAAACAAGGTTCTACCATAAATAGACAAGTGAATTCTCCTTCCCTACATTTGAATTGGACAGAACACTCAGCCACTTTTCTGCTGGCTCTGCCTCTCACAGGAGTGAGTAGTGAGGGAGGCAATTCCCGGGTGCACACGTGTGCTGGATCTCTGGGGAGGTTGGCAGGAGGAGGAATGCTCTGCTGAGAGCTCAGCAAACTTTTGGGCACATTTCATGGGCCTTGCATTGATTTACAGCTTAGTTACAGCAGTTCTTACAGGAGACAAAGAAATCCTGCAGCTGCACATGGGATGACATGAAGTTGTGTGGTCCCCTTGGGACTGCAATAACCACTGCTGGGTTATTTCTGCAGTGAGGTGATCACAGCAGGGCATTCAGTGACATCAAACAGGGCAGGGATCCAGTGCTGAACCCACTGGGCTGTGAGAAGTCAGGAGAAATGTGAGGGCCTGCTGAATATTCCCCTCCTCTCCCTTTCTGGCCATGCAGTCAAAAAACCCCTAAAGAGGATTTCAGCCAATGCAGGGGAAAAGATTCTGCTGAGCTCCATGGGACAGTGCATGCATATGAAGTTGTTCATGTGTGTGCCTTTGCATCTCTGCAGGGCTGAGGCACAAATTTATTGAGCATATTTTGGTGTCCCTGGGGAGAAGCTGCTCTGTGCCAGCCATTGTGGTTCATTAAAAAAACACACTCCCCTCAGGTTGAATTTATAGCTCTGGCTGACCAGAAACACCGGGGAGATTGTAGATACAGCACAAATATGTTCTTTCACACCCTGCAAGACAGAAATAGGTGGGCTGATGTTAATAGGTACATGTTTGGGGAGCTTTTTCCAGCTACATTGCCTAGACCTGGACCTGCCCCTATTTAAGTCCCCACTAATTTCAGCAGAAGCTCTTCAGCAATGTGTGTTCTGAAAATCTCCCCCTCTAAGTCTTTCCTGCAGAATATTGTTCAGTTCTTGGA
>JAWWLZ010000054.1:6281377-6293274 GCA_035041345.1 Poliocrania exsul | reverse complement strand
ACAGTGAATTGTTCACTTTGTACAGCTAAAACTCTAAAACTGCACAGGACAGCAGAAAACCCAGAATGCCCACCCACCTTTGGAAGAAACCAAAACACTGCTTGTTAAAAACTCTTTCTTTTTTATAAATATAATTCTTTGTTCATTAAACAACATGAAAGGAATCACAAAGCTTCAATCATGGGAAAGTAAGATTTTACAACTTTATAAAAGTTGAAGTGAAAAATGAATTCTTTCCAGTGTTAGTTTTCTGTAAAACACATAATCACACCATGGAATTGTAGGAATGCACTTCACATAAAAAATTAATGAAATTGATAGCAATAATCACTTAAGGGAGAAACAGACTGCAAGAAGTTACTCCATGGAGTTGCTTTTGCAAGGGAAGGCTAATACAAGCTCTCAAGAAGGTGCACACATCCTATTAATAGCTTTCACAAAATAAAAATAGCACTGCTTCCTTGGCCTAGAGCCCAGTGGATTTCTCCCATTCCTCCTCATCAGATTGGTTGCTCATTTAACCCTTCTTCTGATCCACAGTCTCTCTCTTTCCAGTCATAAATTTTGTGTATTCCAAAATATTTGTTTTTCATTTGGTAAATGATTAAGTATGAAAGAATTTCACAGGAATTGTCTGTGTAAAAAGAAAATATAGTTCTAAAATCCCTCTCCCAACAACTCAGCTTTGGTCACCGAGGAAAACCTGGAAGCTTTTCCTGGATTTTAATAGAATTTAGGATGAATTTTGGGATGACCCACCAGATAGAGACATCACAAATAAACTCTGATTTCAGCTGGAAAGAACAAAGGTTCCCTGGGGAAAAATGCAAGTGCTTACTCAAAAGTGCAAATAAACCTCTCAGTGTTTCTTTCGAAAGGTGCCAGCCAGATATTAACAGGAAAGTGTGCAAAAATAAGGAAACATCAATGCCACAGCCCCCTGTAAAACAGTAATAAATTCTGTCATTCATAACAATATAGATCCTCTAATATTGGTCATTTTTTCATTAAAACTTGTTCCCTTATACCAAACCTGAAAGAACTGGAATGAAGTTAATATGGATATTTTTGTTTAAAAATAAAAAAATTCTGTTGGAACTCATGGACAAACCAGCCCTAAACCAGCAATTCCAGCCAGGGGTGTATTTTGGATCCAGGGTTTGCTGCAACTCCTCCACCAAGAGGGTCATTGCAGAGAACTGGACACAGAATTATTCCAGACCCACTGTCAGCACATCCCTTGGCCAGGCAAGTCCTGCAGAGCCACCTCCCTCCTGCTCCCCGGGCTCCTCTCCTGCCCTGGGTTTGCTGCCACCCTTTGCTGTTTGTGCTGGTGGTTAAACCTGCCTGGAACCAGGACACAGGAGGAGCAAACTTAGTCACAAACACACAAAGAGGGCAAACCAGCCCAGCTGGCAAACCAGCCCAGTTCCAGCACTAACCTAAAGGTAAAGAACCACAGAGACTGTGGGGATCCAGGAAAGCAGAGGACACCCCTTGTGAGTGGCAGAGTTCTGGGAAGATGGAAATCAGGACATTAAAAAGGGCAAAGTGGGGTCTCTGGGTAGGACTGGATGTCTCCAGCCCTTCCTCTGGTCCTGCCAGAGGTGCCCTTTGCTGGTTCCTTGTGCCCAAGGGATGTGTACAGAGAAAATCCCCTCCCTTACAAGTCTGTCCATGAGTTCAAACACTGGAACTGCCTCAGTGTGTGCTGTGAGGATGGAAATATTGACACTTTATAAAGCTGCCTCCCACAGAAGGTTTACAAGCCACTGAATGACACTGCAAGCTTCAGTTCTGAGGACAGGAAAGTTCATTTCAGAGAATGAGGCAAAGATAGCTCAAGAAAACATTTTTTGCTACCTAAACCAAAAAATTTTGAACACCAAGCTTCTCCCTCAATAATTATTGCACTGCTGGCAAAACACAGCCCTGTGAGCTGCCACATTCCTCACCCTGTCCCCATTATTTTAACAGCCTCCAAAGCAGCTTGTCTTCCTTCCCCATCCCCCATGGTTTCAGCCATCCACTTAATGAAAGCAGCAAATGACTGCTGCTAAACTCAGCCTCTGCTCCTGCGCAGTCTGCAAAGGCTCAGGACTGCAGGGAGCTCACAGATCAGTGCCAGCATTGGGGGGCCACATGGCACTAATGCCAGTGAATGTCTGTGCCCCCAGGATGGGCTGCACAGGTCCATGTGCACACAACCAGCATTTCACTGAGCTGGCTCTGGCCCAGCCACACCGAGCAGGGCACAGGATGAACTTGTTGTTATTGTCTTTTAGCCTGAGAATTACATCAAATGTTAAAAAATTTGGCAGGTAGTTAATTTAATGAGTCTCCAGTAGTGCCTGCGAGGTAGTTAAATGCCAATAAGCAAAAAGGCCTGACAGGAAAACCGAGGCACTTCAAGGTGAGGTAATTTGTCCAAAGTCACAGCTGGAATCCCCAGTGGAGCCAGAAATGCTGCACTGGGCTCTTGGCTCCTCCTGAGCTCTGAGCACAGCCCAGCTCCCTTCAGGCTCCGTGGCAGAGGAACTGCAGGCCACGGATGACCCAGAAGGTTTGAGGAGCCCATCAGAGATGAAGCTGCTGCTGGCACAGAAAAACATGGACATGGTGTAGGAAAATCCAGGCTGGAAAGGCCACGCAGAGAAGGGAGGAGGACACTGTGGAGGCATCACCCAAGCAGAGCTTCATAATCCACGTACCAGACCAGCTGGCCAGAGCTGGGGCTGACACCAGAGATGGGCCATTTCCTGGGCTCGTGGCCCACCCTGCTGAGCAGGGTGGTGATGTTGTGCTTCCCCTTGCCCAGCACCAGCACAAACACCTGCCTGGCCTTGTTGATGAGGGGCAGGCTGAGGCTCATCCTCTGGTGGGGTTTGACCGGGCTCTCGGTCAGCACCACAGTGGGAGCCCCTTCCAGGCCGTTCTCAGAGCGGGGGAACAGCGAGGCCGTGTGGCCGTCGGTGCCCACCCCCAGCAGCACCAGGTCGAAGCTGGCGTTGGCCACCAGGGCCACGATGTCCTTGGCATAGAGCTCGGTGCCCCTGTCCTCCTCCACGCAGAGGCGCCGGTGCAGGTGCACGGGCATGGGGTGGATGTTGAAGTAGGGCACCCTGATGCCCTGCAGGAGGTGCCTGTGCAGGCTGAAGAAGTTGGACTCGGCGTCGGTGAGGGGCACACAGCGCTCATCCACCAGCCAGATGTGCGTGTGCTGCCAGGGGAAGGCAAAGTGGTGCCTTACCAGCTGCTGGAACAGCACCACTGGGCTGGAGCCACCGGAGAGGGCCAGGTGGAACTGCCCAGAGCGTGCCACGCTCCTCAGCGCTGCCTCCTCCATGTCAGAGGCCAGCTGGGGGATCAGGTCCTCAGACCACGCCGAGACCAGCGGGCTCTGCCGGAATTTGGACTCCACCGCCCTGTAATCGCTTGGCATCTGCCTGCTGGGGTTGAGCGGCTCTGCTGGCTCTGCCAGGGTGAATGCCAGGCCCCCACTCACCATTTCAAAGTCGAGGAGGTGCTGGTTCTCCACGCCCCCGGGGTAGAGGCGCAGGGGCTGGTGGGAGATGCTGTCCAGCAGTGGTGTCCAGAAAGCCCAGGAGGCCAGCAGGTTCTCTGTGGTGATGAAGAAATCCTTCCTGCCGTGGTAGATGTTGGAGATGAGGACAGAATAGGCATCTCTCTCTTTCACAGGGCTGTACACATAGTAATCAGACAGTGGTTGGCCAAAAATGTGCAGGTCTGACCGAGCTTCAGCTTCTTTCCAGCTGTCCTTGGGCATGATGGGCCGGAAGAGGTTCCTGCTCACGAGCACTGCGGGGGTGTTGAGTGCCCCGTGCCCAAAGTAGAAGATGATCTGCTTGGCTTTGCACTGGCTGTGCCCTGCATCCCTCAGAGTGTCACTCTGGGTGCAGTAGGCCCTGTTCCTGAAGAGGACACGGGCATAGCCCACCCGTTCATCCAGAGCTTTCCCGGAGGTGAGGAGGAACGGGACCCCCTCCCAGCGCAGGCTGTGGCTGTGGATCAGCACACCTGGAAGGACAAGCACCTCAGCTGCCAGAGCAAAGCTGGACAGCAGGCAGGTGTGGGGGGATCCACAGGTACCCAGCATTCCCCTTCCTCAGCTCCCCCAAATCCTGGCAGCCACTGTGTCTCCTGCTCCACATTCAGCCCCTTCCTGACTTCCCTGTCCAACTGCTCCCCACTTACCCTGCCGTGCCTCCTCCCAGCTATCCCACTGGAATAGCCTCCTTTCATCTTGCAGGAGACCAGTTTCTGATCATGAACATCATTCAGACAGTATCTTTAATATGCAGAAGACACAGCATGGCTAGAGGTGGCCTTGTGGTTCACCAATCACAGAGAACTGCAGAGCTTCACCCTCAGCTGCAGAGAGCAACTCAACTTCATGGAAAGGCAAAGGAGTTTGCAGGCCATGTCTAAAAATTCTGCAGAGATCCTGAATAATGGGGCTTACTCTTATGCTTCCCATTCACTGAGCATTGGTTAACTGACATGACAACAGTCCTGTCCTGTTCCAGCTCCCAGTCACCATGCTGGTGGCTGCCTGGAGACATCCCTGTGCCAGCAGTGAGGTCCAGAGCCATGGAGCTGGTAGATCACACAGGGACTCACATCTCCTGCTCTCCCCACCTCCAGACTATTCCCCCCTCCAGGGCCCTGCCCAAAGTCTCACCTGCAAAGGTTGGTGTTGTGCTGACATAGCCCTGTGCCTGCTGCAGCTCCTCCTGCACCTGGCTGGCATAGGCCTGGTACTGGCCCAACACAGCACTGCTCTTCTCCAGGCCCCACAAGGACTGGAAGCTCTGCAGCTTGTGCTGCAGGACCTCCTCTGCCCTGCTCACATTGGCTGGGAGCTCCATGAGCAGGAACAGCAGGGCCTCTGTCAGGTGGTTCTGCAGCACGTCCCGGATCACTCCGTACTGCTCGTAGAAGCTGGTGCGGCCTGAGGACAAGGGGGAGGGAAGAGGCACTTAAACTCATGTGCTGTTCCTGCAGTTTTGTCCTCTGCATGTATAATGTGTGTGCCAAGAAGAGCACGAGTCTGAACTGGTTTGCACCAAGCATCTCTTCTGCCAACCCAACAATTCACTTGAGGCAACCAAGCTCAGAGAAGCTGTGGATGTCCCATCACTGGACATGTTCCAGCTTGGAGCAACCTGTCTAGTGAAAGATGTCTCTGCTTATGGCAAGGGGGTTGGACTAGATGGTCTTCAAAGGATCCTTTCATCCTAAATCATTCTCTGATTCTATAGTAAAATAAAAAGTTTCTCATGGCACTGCTTGTGCTCCCCAGAGCCAAACACACTCCTCTTTTGGTGCTTACAGAGAAGTCCTGGTCTGCCTGCCAGCCCTGAGGGCACAGAGCAGAGGGCAGCTCTGCAGCCCCAGCACTGGGCCTGGGACTGCACACAAAAAGCTGTGACAGAGCAGCTGGAAAGCAGAGCCAGAGCAGGGACCCAACAGCTCTCCAGCTCCACAGAGCAGCTCCAGCACCCTGGCAACGAGCACTGCTCTCCACTGCCCCTTTTCCCCTGGGTTTCCTGTCCTCAGAAGGTTCTGGGAGGCAAAATTCCATGCCCAAACCCCTGCTTCCCTTTCCCTGCCTGGCTCCTCGTGCAGGCAGGAGCAGGGGAGAAGGACAATGCACTTCTAAAGAGAGTCCAGCAGATGCCTTTGTGCAATCCACGAGCTGCATCACCCACAGGCTTCCCCTATTGATTGATACATTTCTCTCCTCTGCTCTGAGCCAAAGGCACATTCATTAGTGGAATCAATGCTTCAGACTTGCTGGGAGCCAGGCTGCCAGCTGAGGCTGAAGAGGGAAAAAAAGGCACCAAATGAAGAATTCCCAAGTTGTCAGAGCAGGGAGGGCACAGGGTGTAACTGGGGCTGTGCAGAGATAACACTTCTCCCTAAATTCCCCTGCAGTGCATCCCCCTCCCACAAACAGGCCCTGGTGAGGTCTGGGCTGCAAACCAAAGATCCCTCCAAGTCTGATAAAATTGTATTAATTGAGTTGGTGGTGGCTGAGATAGGGGGGAGGGAGGGAGGCAGGGAGGAAAGGAGGGAGCAGGTTCAGTGAGTGGAGCAGCAGCCCTGAGGGTGCAGGACTGAGGGCACCTGATGTCCCCAAAGTGCTGCGGGTGGCAGTGCGGCCCAGGCAGGTTGTGCTGAGCACTGCAGAGCTGCTGCAGCACTGCAGGGAGCCAATGCAGCCCTGCCCTTCAGCAGCACAGCCAGGCCAGCAGCTCTGGGCTGGGTTTGCTCTCTGCAGTGCTCTCTCACTACAGAAAGGAAGGGAAATAAGAGGCAGACAAACTCAGAGTGGCCCAGGCACCTGGACTGACACCAACGAGCTGAGATGAGCAACATCCAGGCAAGGGATGTAAAAGCACCTTCCAACGAACAGCACAAAGGTACACTCAGGGTGAGCTTGGCAGCTGACAGGACAGGAATACAAAAGGGTTGTTGTTACAACAACCAGATTATTGCTGCACTCAACTGAAGTGGCCTTGGATTGCACCAATTCCAAATCTAGTGCCTTTTACCAAGAATTAGGATGGAAAGCTGGGTGCAATGTCCCCAGAGCATTGCAGCACAAAAAGGTGGGGGATTCTGCCCCTGCTCCCAGATGAACTGCAATTGGAACCTTTTCTTGGAAGCAGCAGCACTACCTGGAAGTGAGTTGGTCTCCAGCACAGGAAGCTCAGGACAGTCCCTCTCTACTTCCAGAGAGCCACATTCCATCCATTATTTATTTCTGTACCAGCACTACCTCAAGGGCCACACAATTCATGACCCTGCCAGTTGTCCTCTCATTCATTCACCTGCACAGTGGCCTCACCAACCTTTGGCATCCACAGTCTCCTTCAGGACAATCTCCACTCTTTCCACGTGGTGGCGGTTCCAAATCGGATCCAGAAACTGTCGGTTCTGATCCCGGAAGGGCAGGATATGGGCCACAGCCTGGGAGGGGGAAAAGCCAAAGAGCCACTGAAACCTCCCACAATCTCCCTGGCACGGTATCTCTGCCCCATCCAGCACTGGGGTGTGCCAGCAGACAGGCAAGAGAAGAGCAAAGCAGCAAGAGAGCCTGCAGGGAAGCACAGGGGGGTCACCAGTGACTGTCCAGAGCAGACATTAAAGGTCTTTCTGAGGCATTCTGAGGTTTCATGTGAAAAAGGCTGAATTACAAACTGCAAGGCACTCACTTTCTATCCATCAAAGGACAAAGGGCTGAGTCAGACCATCCTGGGACTACTGTACACTTCCAAAGTGCTGAAATGCATCAGTTCAGATGCTTGCAGCACTGAAGCCATCTGCTCTTTTTGGGACTCACCAAAAAAAAACCAACAAAAAACAAACCAGAAGAAATGCCCTCTCTGAGTGGAGATGCTCTGCTTGCAGCTGGACATGCAGCCTCCTGAGTCAAACCTGGCACAGTGCAGGGCTGGAACAGGCTACTTTCAAAATGTGACATCACATTCCTGTGAAACAAGGATGGCTTGTCCTTGGCCACATTCCCTCTGGGACGAGGCAGCTCCACATCCTGAGCTGTCCCTGCAGCAGACAATCCTTCAAGCCCGGAGTGGAGCACAGGGCAGGAAGAAACCTCCTCCTAAGCATCCCACAAAACTAACATCCCATCAGCTGCTTATCATATCAAATCAAAAACTGCTTCCAGAAGCCATGGCTAAGCAGAGAGAGGTCTGTGAGTGATGAGATGAGAGAACTGGGAGAGGGAGAGGGAAAGGGCACTGGTTACTCAGCGAAATCAAAGCCCTGACCTTGGTGAGAAGACCAGATAAATTCTGCATCTCTGCTTCAGGCACACACAGAGTTCAGCCCCAGCCCAGCCTCCCTCTGGAGGAGGGACCCTCATCACTCCAACAGGAGAAAGTCCTGCTTTGGTCTGCACTTCTCTGCTCCCTGAGAGGATGGACAGCAGCACAGGACAGGAGAGTAACAGTACAGGATCCCATGAGCAAATGGAGGCTTTGCATCCCACTGAGAGGCTCTGCCTGAATTTCAGAGGGGAACAACACTCTCCATGGATGCAGAACCAACACCCAGCACTCTGCCAGCCACCAGGCCCCTCAGCCTGGCAGGGGCTGTGCCCTGCCCGCTGCTCACCTGCTTGCCAAGGTAGTGGTCCACGCGGTACATCTCCTCCTCCCTGAAGAAGCCTGTCAGCTCTGCAGCCAACTGCTGGGCAGACTCCAGGTCATGGCCAAAGGGCTTCTCCAGCACCACCCTGAGCCAGGCCCCTGGGGCAGGCCTGCAGCTGCTGTTGATGTGGCGGGCGATGTCCGTGTAGGCAAAGGGGGGCACCGAGAAGTAGAAGATCCTGCCAGCCTCCTGCAGCCCCTCCTGGCGCAGCAGGGCCTCGATCTCTCTGCTCAGGGCACTGTAGTCCTCAGCAGTCCTCAGCTGGTGGTACTGGCTCAGCTTCAGGAACTGGTCCTTGAGCACAGCACACCTGTTGGGAGCTTCGTCCGCGGGACACGACAGCGTCTTCAGCACGTCGAACATCAGCCTCTGCCCCGGCTCCTGAGCTGCCAGGGCAGCCCCGTGGAAGGTGAAGCTGTGGCCACTGCTCACCTGGTCTATGTAGAGCTGGAAGAGACCCTGCCACAAATACTTCTTGGCCAAATCTCCCGTGGCTCCCAGCAACACCACGGAGATGTGGCCCTGGGGTGCTCCAGCCAGGGATCGCAAGGCTGCCACGAACAGCACTGCACACAGGACCCTGCCCAGCATCTTGGGACAGAGGAGCACCCAGGAACACTGGAACAGAAAAGAAAATGTGTCAATCTGTGTCATAACTGAGAAACACAAAGCAAGGTGTCTGCTTTCCCATGGCTGAAGAGGCAGGCACTTCTGCCTGCATCCTCCACCCAACAGTCTCTCCTCCCCACCACGATGGGAATCATGGCAGTAATTTGGGTTCTTGAAGAGCCTGCGGCCTCCTGATGCCCACCAGGAAGTGGGAGGCAGCGAGCGCCAAAGGCCTTTGGGTGGCATTGCATTGTTCCCACAGCTGAGCTACTGCAGGGGTGTCACTGCCTTTGGACTGTGACACTGAAGCCCATTTGAATACAAATTCCAGAGCTGGCCACAAAGGGACTCACCTGCCTGTACATTGAACACACGTGTCTACATACTGAACTCATGTGTCTGTACACTGAACATACGTGTCTACATACTGAGCACACCTGCCTGTACATTGAACACACGGGTCTGCACACTGAACACACGTGCCTGCACACCCAACACACGTGTCTGCACACCCAACACACGTGTCTGCACACTCAACATATGTGTCTGCACACTGAACACACGTGCCTGCACACCCAACACATGTGTCTGCACACTGAACACATGTGCCCGCACACCCAACACACGTGCCTGCACACTGAGTCCTGCTTTCAACAGCCTCCTGTTTGGGACTTTGCTCAAACCGTGTTCCAGTGCCCTGGCACAGCTTCATGTCCATACTGTGAGAGCAGCTCAGAGACAAACAGGACCACTGGCAGTCCCAGCACAGGGGCCCCTCCTGAGGGCACTGCACTTCATGGCTCAGGTGCCCCAGCACCTCCTGGGCAGAGCTGAGCTGGTTGTGATGAGCTGCTGGAGACTGGTGGGATAAAACAACACAGGCCAAGAAGAAGTGAACTCACTTGAGGACTCCAGCAAACAGTGCTGGCAGTGACAGAGGGGCAGAAATGTGGCTCTTCAGGTCTTGCCTGCAGTCTAAATAATTATTTGATTTCCCTCCCCCTGCTCTGGGGTTATAATGCAGATGGCAAAGTCCTTCAGTGCAGTGGGGGAGTGTTTGCCCTTGCCTGAGCAACCTTTGTTCCAGGAACCAGAGGAGTTTGCCACAGTGCCCACAGTGCCCACTGCTCCTTGGCCAGGCTGCAGAGCCCTCAGCAGGAACCACCAGGCAGTGGGAAGGGCTTGGGTGGGTCAGGCTTGTCCAGACCACAGCAGGGAATCAGCCAAGTAACTCCCTGGCAGAGTCAGTCACATGTATTTCCAACCAACTCAAAGCCAGTTTCACAACACTCCCAATTGCAAAATACTGAGCTACAGTGCCCAGAACAAGCACAGCAAACCCAGCAATGTTTGTTTGCTGCTTTCATATCAGCTGATCACCACTGTTCACATTAAAAAATAAAACTCAAATAAAACCCCCAGCTGGCCAGAACAAAGCTACTCAGTCAGGCTTCAGGAAAAGACTCCTGGGCCCAATCCACATAAAATATGTAAGAGCCTCAACCAGCATTCCCTTGCACAGCCCCTGGAGCTGCAGTTTGACAGGAGCTCATTTCAGGTCTTGCACGGAAAAAAAAGAAAGAAGATTTTTTGTTACTGTTGCATCCCCACTGAAAAAAACTTGACAGATTCACAGCCAAAAGAGCTGAACTTTGCTGATGCTTTGGGTCCCCTCCAGCTCAGGGAAGGTGGTTCTGTGAGATGCAGCGTGGCCTGGGCTCCTACAAAGGCACCACGTGGAGGGAAGAGTTGTGGAGCAGCAGGAAAACCACCCTGGTCTTCTGTTCACGCCAACATGAGAGAGGAGTGACCTCCCCACCAGCTCCTGGGGGGCTCAGACCCCACTGTGGGCACTCCCATCAAAAGCGAGCAGAGATGCCCCGATGAGTGCTTGGCCCTCGTGGCTGTGGCACAGCCGGGACAGCGGCACAGCCGGGACAGCGGCACAGCCGGGCAGGGGCACGCGGGGAACGGCCACGGACGGGACGGGACGGGACGGGACGGGATGGGACGGGAGGGACGAGCCCACCCGGGCCAGGTTACACCCAGGCCAGGTGCGTGTCACACCCCCCACAACCACGGGGGGAGCCACCCCGAGCTCTGGCACACCCGGGGCTGGGGATGCCCCGCCGGGCACAGCGTGGGCAGCGCCGGGCACGGAGGGTGCGGGTCCCTCGGGTGCGGGGACAGAGAGCGGACCAGGGCTGCCCAAACCCCTCTGCCCGCCGCGTCCCCACCCGCCGGGGCACAGCGGGGACGGGGCGGGGGTCGGGAGCATCCCTGCATCCATCCCTGCATCCCTCCCTCCATCCCCGCATCCCTCCATCCATCCCTTCCTGCATCCCTCCCTCCATCCCACGGCCATGCGCGGCGCCCCGGCCGCCCACGCGGTGCCGGAGAGGGGCGAAGCGGCTGTCCCGGTGGCGCAGGGCAGCGCGGAGAGCCGGGCACGACCCACCCAGACCGGGGCCCCCCCATCCCGAGCCCGGTGCCCCCCCAGAACCATCCCCAGGACCACCCCCGACCCGGCCCGGCCTCGCCGCTCACCCGCGCCGCGCCGGCGGGCCCGACACACACAGCGCCCCGCCCGCCGCGCGCCCCGCCCACCCCGCGCGCGCGCCTGTGGTTGGCGTCGCTTCTCGACGGGCGGCGCCGCGCGGGGGGGCGGGAATTGCAGCGCTAAGGGGGCTCTGGGGGGCGACGGGACCACCCCGGCACGGCCCCCGTGGGACAGCGCCTGGTGCTGGGCATCGCAGCCTTTCCCCCCCGGCACTGGGCATCGCAGCCTTTCCCCCGCTAGGTACCTTCTTGCTCAGGGTGGTAACCTAGACATGAAATTATCTGTAAGACAAGCCTTGCATTATATGTGTCAGAGATGGATAGATAGATAGATAGATAGATAGATAGATAGATAGATAGATAGATAGATAGATAGATAGATAGATAGTGGAAGGTGCATGTGCCCATGGCAGCGGGTGGAACAAGATGATCTTGAAGGCCCCTTCCAACCCCAACCATTCTGTGGTACAATTTTGAACCATATTTACTGTATAATTTCTTTATGCCATACCCTGCTCTGGAGGGAATTC
>JAWWLZ010000054.1:6264622-6281277 GCA_035041345.1 Poliocrania exsul | reverse complement strand
TAGATAGATAGATAGATGGATGGATGGATAGATAGATAGATAGATAGATAGATAGATAGATAGATAGATAGATAGATAGATATAGGAAGGTGTGTGTGCCCATGGCAGCAGGTGGAACAAGATGATCTTGAAGGCCCCTTCCAACCCAAACCATTCTGTGGTACAATTTTGAACCATATTTACTGTATAATTTCTTTATGCCATACCCTGCTCTGGAGGGAATTCCACCACCTGCCCTCACGAGGACCCTGGGAGGTGTTGTAAAGGTGTGGGAGGGACACAGTGCCAGCTCCCAGGTTGGGAGGGACAGAGGGGCAGCCCTCAGGTTGCCAGGGGCACAGTGCCAGCCCCTAGGCTGGCAGGGACTGTGGCAGCCCTCAGGTTGCCAGGGACACAGGATCAGTACCCAGGCTGGGAGGGACACAGTGCCAGCTCCCAGGGTGGCAGGGACAGAGTGGCAGCCCTCAGGTTGGGAGGGACACAGGATCAGTACCCAGGTTGGGAGGGACAGAGGGGCAGCCCCCAGGCTGGGAGGGACAGTGGCAGCCCCCAGGTTTGTCTGCAGGATCCAGATCCAGCCGGGGGAGGAGGGAGACTGCAGAGTGCCCTCCCACTGCTCAGCGCTTTGGGATTCCAGCCCTGTTGCTGCTGCAGCTCCGGGCTGGGAGAGGCTCCGAGCCCCTGACTGTGAGCGCCTCCAGCTCCCAAACCAGCACAGGGCACGTCGCAAATGATGGAATTCAACAAATTCAACTTGCTGAGAGGGTAAATAACTCATCAGAGAGAGCCAGCTGGACAAACAGTGCAGCTCTGGAGGTCTCCTTTTCCCCCTGGTGATGTTACTGCACTGAACATTCAGCAGCAAGCTCAGGAGGGGCAGTCAGTGCTGTGCCCCATTGCTGTGTTTAACCCACTGGCACCCCGATGTTTAACCCACTGGCACCACGATGTTTAACCCACTGGCACCCCAATATTTAACCCATTGGCACCCCGATGTTTAACCCACTGGCACCACGATGTTTAACCCACTGGCACCACGATGGCAAAGCCTGCTGAGCTCTCAGAAGTCAATCTGGGTCTGTTTGGGTACAGCAGAAAGAAGAAAAGGGTTATTTTCCACCTACTTTAGCAGAAATCATTAAAGTGCAGGTCTCCCTGCTGCATCTTTCTGGCACATGGAATGAATGAACAGCTGAGGCCTCAGTCACTTGAGCCTGTTATTATTGCAGATACATTTTGAAGTTGGGAGCAGCAGCAGTTGTTTAACATCTTCTGTTGAGAGACCACGTTTTCAGCTGGTTATATGATGCCAAACTTTAAATATTGAGGCTGAAATTGTGTGTGTGGGGTTCTCTTTATTGCAGTCATTTTTTTGGAAGACTGAAAAAAAAATAGTGCAGCTATTTCTGAGTTGAAGGTCAGAAGATAAAATGGATTTTTTGACCGTGTTAAAAATACCTCAGCTGTTTCATTAAGGAGCTCTAACATCTCATAATTTGGGGCAACTGAGATTTTATTGGGATCGTGGTTTGGGTCAGGATGTGCTTTTGTCAGAGCCTTCCAGACTTCCTCAGTTGTGTGTGCCTTTAAGGGAAAAAGGTCCGGTGTGAGAGATGAGACATGTGATGGCAATAAAGGAATAAAAGGTAGTTAGCAAGGGAAAGGGCATTAAGAAGACAGATGTTCTACAAGCAAATAAAAGCCCTATAGGAAAAAGAGCTGTGCTGGGTGGTGTTTAAAGGTGGTGTGTCAGAGGAGGAAGTGTTGGGCTGAAGAGAGCAGCTTATCAATTGAGGGACTGTAAACCCTGGGTAAAGGCTGTGCTCTGGCACAGGAGCTGAAAGCTGTTCCTTAGCAAGGGGTTGTTTATTTAGGAGTGGGGAAACGATGTGAAAAGTGAGCTTGGTGTAGTGGGAGTTTGTTGCCCTGTGGTGTTGCAGTTGCAGATCAGACTCAGGTGTGGGGGGTGAAATGGGGCAGGATGGGGTTTGCAGTGCTTTGAGGAGGTCAGATGGGCTTCAGGAGGGCAAGCTTGTGGTGAAGGAATCCTGGAGGAGACTTGCTTGATATCTGCCAAATTTATCAGCCTCTGCAAAGGCATCTACTGCCAAGGAGCTGGAGATGTGGCTGCAAATGGCTGAGTAATTTCTGTGGGTGCTTTATCATCCCTTGGTTCTCGTGTGTTGTTCATGAGCTGAGAGCCCTGGCTGGTCCTGCTGCTGCAGAGCTGGTGGGGCTGTCAGTGACTCTGCTGGGGGGACAAACTCCCAGGAAAGCCCCCAAGCTCCAGGAGGAGGAGGAGGAGGAGGGCTAATGTCCCCAGGTGCTCTGCTTGAATGAACCAGAGCCGCTCAATGGAGTGAGCTGTGCCTGTTTCTGCCCTTTGTTCTAAGGAAGTGACGCTCTCATCGGCTTGATCAGCAGATTAAAGCTGAAGGGCTGGCATCTTCCCCAGGTATTCCTGCACTGGGACAAGCTGCCTTCTGTCTCCTCTTCAGTTTTGGGCTAAATGAGGATGAAAATAGAGGTTATAGGCTAAACATACTGCTGCCTCATCATAAAGTAGGGAAGTCTTGCCTTCCTCTTGCCATGGGGATGAGGAAGCCAGACAGCTTTGCTCAGTTTGGGGAGCCAGAGATGTTACTGTGGCTCCTGAGGACCTCTTGGAGCATTAACTGAAAGAGTAAGTTGTACCTACCCTGGCTGAGAACAAACCATCACAAAGCAATGACTGAGTCCCATTGTTGAAGACAAAATACACAGAAAGGGACTAAAATGTGCCTGCTCAAGATAAGCAAAGGTGCTTCCCAGGTGGAGTGATTTGCCTCCTCTCTGCCTGCAGGGCCAAGAATAAACATCTTTCCATTCTCCTTCTTTACCCTGAGCTGCCTGCAGTGTGGTCCAGGCTAATTCAGCAGCTTCGAGTCTGTGTCTCAATCTGTTCCTTTACTTCAGAGAGAAGCACAGGGTGGATAACTCGTGTTTGCTGCCTGGCTGGCTCTGACAGCTTCTGACAGAAATCACTGGGTTGGGTTGTGGTGGAAAAGGTGGACAGAGGACAGGCATCCCTGAGTTACTTCAGTGCCCCCAAATGTATTTGATTGGAGTTTAACAGTTACTGTTTCTTAGATAAATATTGATTGATGAAGGTTGACACACTGAACTTCTCTGTTGTGCTGGTAATTTCCTGGCTAATTAGTATTAAATATATTGCCCTAGATTAAAAAACAAACAAACAACCCCCCTCACCTAAACAATACCAAACAACAACAACAAATAGTTATATATAAATAGCCCACTTGGGAGAAGAAACGTGGAGGATTCTGGTCTAGAAATGTCTCAGGTTTTGCTTTGATTTCACACCTTCAGCCCAAGGTTTTTATTGTTCTGAGTGGACAGTGCTCACCTTTATACTGAATTTTCACGGAGTGATGCAGCTTTAACAATTGCAGTCGGGTTATTTCTTCTATCCAGGAAGTTTTGGAAACTGTGCTAGAAGTAAAACCACTGCCTACCCACCCCCTTTATGTTCTAATACAAACAGTGGCCTGGGCAGTGTCTGATGGTGTAATGCTGCAGGAAAGCTGTGCTGAGCTCCCTGCCAGAAAGCTGATCAGCCCAGGGCTGCTGCACTCCAGAACAGCAATGCAGCTGAGCAGAGTCCAAGGCATCCCCTGAGTGTGTGACACCTGAATGGGAAGGCAAAGTGGAAAAGGTTCCCCTCTGCTCTTTTCTCTGTGTTGTATTCAGATGAACCTGGTTGATAAAGCTTGAAACCAAAATCCTGCACAGTAACACCTTTGTTCTCCTGTACCAGAGAGAAATGCACCAAATGCATATCCATGTTACTATAAATGGCCTGTGGTGCAGCAGGGAATTGGTGCAGAGTTTGGGATGGGGTGTGTGTTCCCTCTGCATCCCTTGGCATCCTCACCCAGGCTGAGCTCTGGAGCTCCCAGCACTCAGGAGCTGCTTTTCCTCAGCTTGTCTGATACAGATTAACTACCTGGTTCTGGTTTATAGAGTGAGTGGCCTTGAAACATTGTGAAACACTTCAATAAATCGATGTTTCCTAAGCCTTGGCAAAGATATGCACAATTTCAGGGAAATATTTTGACATTCCGAGGAGTCTCTTGCTGCTGGTCTCAGCCCATGGTGAAGTGTCACTGAAGGCTTGCAGGGGAGGTGGGCTGGGAATGTCCTGCCTGGGAATGTCCTGCCTGGAATGCTCCCTCTGCCATTCAGTAGCTGCAGCACTACAGTGCTGGTAGCAAGGCACAAATAACTATAAATACAATGCTGAGAACCCAGTTTTGTCTCCCTGTGCCCTTCTGTGATGGTGTAAAACCAGAATTATCCAGTGTGTTAGTCCATGCAACAGGTATAGAGAAGTGAAACCTGAGCCAGACCCTTGAGCACGAGGCCAGACCTCTGCAGGGTGGGTGGTGATGAGGAGGGCTGGGTGCAGATCTTCATCTCCACCTCAGCAGGCAAAGAACAGGCACCCTGTGCTTGTGGTTCTGCAGCTGATGGGCAGGTGGAAGTGGTGCAGACAAAAAACTGATCTCCAGATGGAAAAGCAGTGAAGGTGAAAAGGAAGCAAAAGGCTTCCCAGGCAGCACCAGGACCCTCCCAGATGCAGATAATCAGCATATCTGGAAGCTTTCAAGGGTGGTACCAAAAGGCAACGATAAATTTAGATTGACCCTCATGTCCACTTGGCATTTTGCTGTGGTGCATTGAAGTTTGTGGATGAAAAATTAACATGTTCCCAAGCTGTGCCTTTGCAACTGTTGGTTCCAGAGCCAGCTTGTTGCAGAGCTCTTGTCCACGTGTTTTAAGTGCTGGGTGTCCCTGGAATAACCTTCAATAACCTTGGGCTTCAAGGGGTTTCCCCTTCCTCAGTGGTTTCCCCTTCCTCAGTTTCTCCAAAGAGTAGAACAACAGAACCAGAAATCACAAGTGATTGATGATTCTGGGGGGAAAGTCAAGTCTCTCCTCTGACACTTGTTCCATGGTGCTGATTCCCATGTCCATGAAATGGAAGGAAAATGCACTCGTGCCTGTTTTCTCTGTGCTCTGCCTTGAAAATGGGCTGAATCCCCCAGGAATTCCAGGGGTCTGTGCAGCACCATTTGCTGTAGCCTTCCAATGGCTGAATCCATGGAATAGCTGGGGGTAAATTGTGCATTCTGTCAAAGCCAGAAGAGGCAGAAATCAAACACAGGGCAAAAAGCTTTCTGAGGCCTGAGGTGGTTTAAAACAACACAGCTTTGCTGAAGTCAGTGACAGGTCTTTGGTTCAGGCTTTACACTGTTCTGTGTGTCAGGGAAAAAATGGACCTGTCAAACCTCTGGGGGGTGTGTGAGCTTTTTGTTTGGGGTGTTTGTCTTATTTTTTCAAATTTATTATTTATACTTGCAGCTTCCCTCTGAATCCTTGATGTGGTTCAGAGTGCTGTTGGCAATACCATGGAGAATGAGATTTCCCCCTGTTCTTTCTGCCACCCCCTGTCCTCACTATCAAAGTTAAAAGTGCATTCCCTGCATCTCTCTGCCTTCTGTTTGCTGGAGGAGCCAGTGCTGACTCCTGACGAAGTTCCAGCCTTCTCCCCAAATTTAGACCAGCTCAGGTGGGAGCAGAGCACATCTGAGAGGCTTCTGCAGATGTCTGATTTGCTTTTCATTCTTTGCTCTTGCAAGAGCAACATCACCAGGTGAGAAAACCCAGCAGACAATCAAAGAGCTCAGTCTCCACCTTGCCGGGAAATCCGGGAGCGAGTGGCGGCTTTGGAGACCCAATCCTATAGGATCAGGCTTCTTGCAGTGTCAGGGATTTAAGACTTTTTAACTCCCCCTCCCCCGTTTTTTTTTCCCTTGCCTGTCTGAGCAGCTCTGGGCTCTCCCGGCATCACTTCAGAGCGAGGACCCGTCTGACACTTCTCCTGCCAGGTCCTGCCTCCCTCGCCCAGGAGCCGCCTGCAACTTTTGCTGCTGAGACAACGCTCCATCCCCGAGACAGCAGAGCTCCCCAGAGCGGATTTGGGGTAAGAAGAGCCAGCCTGGGAGGGAGGGAGGGAGGGTTTCCTACGCTGCTTTAATGGAACTCTTGCCTTTGCATGCTCTTTTAGGAAGGGAGGCATTGTAAAGAGCCTGCAGTCCTTCCTCCTGCAGGGCTGTCTTTAATGATTGATAAAAGATTAAAAAGTGCAACTTCTGCTGTGTGCTTGCTAATTAAACTTCACCACTTCGTTCCCTTTCTGCTTTTTAAATTCTCCCTGCGACCAATGTGAGGGAGGCTGAATCAGTGAAGTCTTTTTTTTATTATTATTATTCTGCTTATTTTAAAACAAATCAGCAAATAAAAAATAATAGAAAAACCCAACCCAGAAGCAAACCCTTGAAACGCCGGGGTTTGCCTTGTCGTGGTGCTTTCCCAGGCGGGCTGGGGGGTTGCTGTGGCTGCTGCTGGTGCAGTTGTGCTGCAGTCGGAGCCGGTGCGGGGCTGCGGAGCTTTGCAGGAGTGCAGCAGTTCGCGCTGCCTCTGCCGCTGCTGCTGCTGCTGCTGCAGCCCCGGGCACGGCAGCTCCTGCATTCCCTCCTGCATCCCCCTCCTTTCCCTGGCACTGCCCAGCCTGTGCCCCCCTGTCGCTGCCTGTGCCCCCCCCGAACCCGCCGGTGTGGCGGGAGGCGCAGGACGGAGCAGGAATTGGGCGCTGCAGCTTTAAGAGTGCAGCAGAGCCACAGCTTTTCTCCTTCAAGTGATCTGCAAAGCAGCAGCCTCAGCCAGGGATTCCCCTTGTCCTGCCCGTCCGGAGCTGCCAGAGGGAACCAGGGGGTTTGCAGCCCCGAATGACTTGGGTTTACCTCTGATTTCTAAGCCATCCGTTTAAACCCCCCTGTTGTCTCCTGGAACGTGCAGGCTCACCCTGAGCTCCAGCACCCTCTCCCAGGGGACCATGTCCTTGTGCCTGCTGGACTGAGCTTGGGAAGTGCGTTGGATGAATCTAAGGAAAGTGTCCTCCTGACCTCCAAGCTTTAATACCTTTCTGCATTCTTCAGAAGTTGAATTTGCATGGGAATGTGTCAGCACAGCCTCTTTCTTACTGCAGAAGTTTAACTTGCATTTTCTGGAGACCTGTGAATGATTGTTAGTGACACAAGGACTGACTTTTTTAACTATAAACTAAAAAAAAAAAATCCCTTTGACATAAATGCCTGCTTGCAACTTGCATTTTTCCCACCGTAAAAGTATTCATATTAATTCAAATGTAGCTCCTTTGCAATTCCAGGGCCTTGGGAACTGTATGAATGAATGGGGCAAGGGGAAAAATGCAGTTTGAGCAATTATCAGTGGTGTTGAAACAGCAGTGAAGTCAGCTGGGCTGCAATCCCTGCAGATCTGGGGCTCATCTGGGGCTGGGGGCAGGGGGGACTGAGTTGTCACAGCACATTCCAAGGCAGGTCCTGGCTGCTGCCCTGGACTTGGGGCTGGATGGCATTTGCAGCATCTGAAATGACTAAATATTTGCCTTCCCTTTTTTAGTGCTGCCTCCTGACAGCAGGAGGGTGTTCTGGTCCCCAGCGAGGCCGAGGCAATCACTTGTGTCTGTGGCTTTATTTGAGAGTAGTGGGGCATGTTTGCATTGATTAGAGCTGTAATTGTGGTGGGGTTTATCCTGTGCTTGCACAAGGACTAAGACAAGTCAGAGCTGTAGGAAAGGTGAGTGTTAGCACAGAGGAGCTGGGACTGAAGGCTGATCTCTCAAGGTCACACAGTGCCAGCTGATGGCAGAGCCAAGCCCTGGGCACCCTCAGCTCTCATCTTCCTTTAAATTAATCAAACTCTCGTATCTGCCATCAGAGATATCTCTGCCCCAAGTCAGAAGGCACAGGAGGGTTCACAGATGTAAGGCCACAACCCTGAATTTTGTGTGATTTAATGCAGACTTTCTGTAGCCCACTGATGCTGTGTTACTTCTGTCCCTTGCATCATCACACTAATGAGCAAAGAGACTCTAATTAATTTGTGAAGTACTTATGCATAAGTTTGTGGCATTTATGAAGAACAACTCTAATTGGTAGAATAGGAACAAAATAAAAGTAACTGAGTTAACAGCAGGTCTGATGTGAATCCCCAAGGGATAATGAATGTGAGAGGGTGTGCCAACATCTGGGCATGGTGGAAGGGGATTCATGGTACTCTGAGGACATGAATGGCAAAGAACCCTTCAGTGCTGGGCCATGGCAGGAAGAGTCCCCAAAGACAGAACAACAGCAGAGAGAAGGGTTGGGGAGGGAGGATGTTCTTTATGCTGTTCATCCTCTTCCACCCTCTGCTGCCCCAGCAGTTCTTGCTTTGCACACCTGGGAAGGCATCCTGAGTGCACATTAAATCTTAACAAGAATTCACAGCAGCTCCAGTGCCACCTTAAACTTCTGAGCTGTGCCTACAGCAACCCAGATGATAAACATCCAGGCAGTGGGAATATAACACAGACCAGGCACTGAAAAGCCTGAGTGCACAGATTCAGTGCCTCTCAACTTTGCTGTGCCTGATGAAAGGCCATTTTTCAGCTGCTTCCCTCCTTTAGTGCCAGTCTCTCACCTGGAAAGCACTTTTCCTGATCTTTTGCTGACTGCCACACTGATTTTTAGAGTGAGTTTTAGCATTTGGGGCTGCCTGGGGTATTTTCTTGTGCTGGAGTCTTTTAATAACAGTAAAGTGTCCTGAGAAAGTACTGGCTTTCTAAAATGTGAGGAGGTTTATTCCTGGTGCCAGCTCTTGGGGCTCATGAGCTTGCCCAGAGAGATGCCACCTGAAATCCTCTGTGGTTACAGCCAGCACTGCTGCCAGAGCCTGAGGTGACTCTGCTGCCCCGTGTGCTTAAGGAGTGGGACTTAAACAGTGCTCTGCTTGTTGCCACTTGACTTCTCAGTTCTGTTTCCAGTGGCTGCTGTAGAGGTGTTTAAGGAGGGGAGGGTCAGGTGGCAGCTCATGAGTTTGGGGAAGGTCACGGATCCTGTGCCTGCAAAAGGCAGAGATCCCTGGGATATCTGGGCATGTTTGGTTTAACTCCTGCCTTTGGTGCTGCTGAGGCACAGGCAGGTGGTGCAGGAGGAGGCTGCTGGGCTGGAGGGACGGAGCTTGTTTTCCAGCCAGTCTGTGCTGCTTCTTCCCCCCTTTAATTTACGACACTCTGTGGGTATTGACAAGCACTGCAGCAAACCCACGTGCTCCAGGTTTCCTTCTTCTGAGAGGTCTGGTGTTAGGAGGGAAGAAATACAGAAGTGATGTGAGGAAGGGTCTGTTACCCAAAGTGGTATTTAAGAATTGCTGCTGGACCCCAGAGGAGGGTCCTTGGTAATTCCTTTCCCGTGAGGGATCGGGAAGATGTGATTTTCCTTCCTGAGTAAAGTCAGGCAGGTTTGCCCACTTTTCTGCAGACCTGAAACATTCAGACTGGGGCAAGGAGAGAGGCTCCCTCTTGCCAAACCTCTGCAGACTCTTGCAGTTGGCTGTTTCACTGCAGACTCAGGGATCGGGACTGCGAGGGGTGGGGGGTTTGCTGGCTCAGTTGTGGGATCTGATGCACCAATATATTAAAAAGCCTCACCAGCTGCTGTAAATTGCTTTCTGCCCATCCCTGTCTGACACATGAACACAAGAATTCCCATGTGCTGGGAATCTTAATGGTTTTTTTTCCTCCTATCCCTATGCCTGGGCATAAATGTCCTTAAGATGTAATTTTTCCAGCTCAGCCCTCAGAATCTCTAATTGTGCTGGGAGAGCTGAGCTGCAGCAGGGCTGCTGTCCTGCTGCCCTTGTGCCTTCCCCCTCTCCTCACACAACTGATCTTTTCAGAAGGGAGTCCCTGCTGCTGAGTGGAGAGCTACAATTTGGCAGAACTCACTGAGTTCTCATTTGCATCAATATTCTGCAGCAAATAACTGGGTGCATTTGTAAACACAGGGCAAACTTACCTCGTTTGAAGAGCCTACTCGTGGTGAATAGGAAGCACTCTGCTCTTGCCTTAGGCACAATTCAGTGAGGGATGTGCCTGTGGATGGTGCCTTTCCCTTGGTGTAGCAGCAGAAGTTGTGTTGAACCCTGTGGAAGCAAAATAAAGTCCCTGCCCCAGAAAGTCCCAGACAAGAGAGTTTTACATTCAAGAAAAGTGTGGAAATGGCTTTGAACCGGCTGCTGACCTTGAGTTGTGGTGACATTTTTAGGTTTACAATATTGGTGTATTGTATTTGAGAATCAGTCACAAACCCTCTGCCAGTCCTGCCATTCAGAAAGAGTTGGGTGATTGGGGACCATTTGATTGAACAAAGGGAAATGATGTGGAGAGGCATTTCCCCCTGTGAAGGTCACTGTCAGGCTGGGCACAGCAGGGCACAGGGAGGGCACTCCTCAGGTGCTGTGGTTTGGTTCCTGTGGAGCTCCCAGGCTGGGAAATGCCTCCTTCTCCCAGGGGACACCTGAATGTGCCTTTACACGTAGTAAAGAACAGATATTTTTCTGACAGAAGTCATTGTGCCAATGCAGGGGCAGTGCCAGTGGCAGAACATGTGACTTCACCTGTGGGCCTTGTTTGCAGAAGGGCTTGATGGTGCTGCTGTTCCTCAGGGAGCAGCCTCGGACCTGCTGTAGGCAAAGAGGGGCCTGGAGTAAAGGTCTTTGAAGGGAAGGGCAGGAGAAACTGCAGGAGAAAGGCTGTTGTGGAACTAACCCGGACTGTGGAAAAGTGTGTGAGTTAAAACACAGTCCTGAGGGGGCAGACCCTGTGCTGAACACCAGGAAGGGCTCCAAGCTCCAAGCCTGCCTTGCCCAGAGTGTGGCAACTCCCCGTGCCTCAGGGCAGAGGCACGGTGCCCTGCAGAGGGGCTGTGGCAGTGTGGCACACACAGGGTGAGCCCCAGCAGGATCCTGGTGTGCTCCTGGAGGAGTTTCAGTTTAAAGGAGGGGTGGTGCAAAGCAGACCGCTCCTCCTCGAAGGCTCAGTCCTGTGGGCAGGCCGGGCAGTGCCTCCCTGTGCCACTGCTGGGGAGCAGCTCCTGTGCCCAGGCGGATGGGCTGAGCAGGGAACACTTTGTGGTTTGCTGGCAAGTCACCCGCTCTTTGATGCACTGCAGCAAAAGCCCTGTCTGAAAACTCTTGAGCAAAGAAGGACATTGCAGGGAGAGGGGAGGGGGGGCCGTGGACTCAAAGCTGCTGCTGCAAGCGCTGTGGCAGCCAAGCCCCGGGCTCTGCCGCGTCCCCCGCAGCCCCGGAGTGTCACTTGGCCAAGCCCACTGCCTGCTGGCTGCGGGTGGGCTGCAGTGTCCTGGGTGTCCTTCAGAGCAGAGAGGTGCAGGCATGTCCCCAGGGGCTGGGGCAGCAATTCAGGTGCTGCTCAGGAGGCTCCAGGAGGTGGATTGGACTTGGGTGAGGAGCCACCACCGCAGCCCCCGCTCTGCAGTGGCCCCAGGCAGCGGGCTGTGGGGTTCTGGGCACTGAGATGCCAGCTGTGGTGCATTGTGGCAGCAGTGCTGCTGGGCAGGAGGGGGCAGCCCAAAGGGTGGCTCTGCCGGTGCAGTGCAGGTGATCCCGGCTCGGTGGTGCAGCCTGTGCAGGGTGCCCGTGCTGTGCCACGGGGCAGGTGGGCACAGGAGGGGCAGCTCCTGCATCCTGCCTGCTGGGGGTTAAAGCCCTCCAGCTGGGCAGAGCCCTTTTGGGCCCCCAACAGATCGCTGTGGCTGCAGAGGAAGGCTGCAACCTGCACGCTGCCCTGCCAGGTGGGGTGCTCTGCCCAACCATCTCACCCACAGAGGCAACAAGGAGGGGAAGAAGAGCCCACTGCCCCGTGGGGCAGGTGCAGGGCTGCTGGCCACAGCCTGCCAAGGACTCACAGGAGTGTTTAGAAGGGTGACCATCCTGCTGTGCTGCTTCAAAGCTGGACCTCTTGGAGGCACAACCCGCTGGGATGTGGCCACCTTGCTCTGGAGGGAGGACAAGTGAGCATGGTAAGGCTTTTTTAACTTGGTGTCTCAAAATTAACCTGTTATCTTAACTCTTTATACTACAATCAAAATATTGAGTTAGAGAAGAGGGGGCTCTTGCTTATATGACCTGACATGCAATTTCTTCTGGTGTCAGTGAACTGAGTTTAATGTGGCAGAAGTAAAGTTTGCAGGAGCCTTTGGATGCAGAACAAACTTGCAGTGCTCAATTGTTCCTGTTCTGACAGTTCCTCTGTGCCACACAAGTTGAATACATGTAATGACTGTGTTTCTGTGGGTAGGTGGCATCCATAGTTTTAATGTTCAGTTATTTTCAGACTGTTTTAAAGAACTGACTCAGATTTACCTGTGGGGGGTGTTTCTGGTAGCAAAGCTCTTCCCTTGGAGCGCATTAGTGGTGATGTTGGTGTGTTTAGTTGTATAAACAACTTGTGTGGCAAAATCTCTAAACCAGCCACTTGAACTGAACATGGCACTGGCACCTGTGTGCTGTTGCAGGTTGGTTTAAAGGGGGCCTTTCTTGCCATGTTCTCCTCGTGTCCTGAAGAGCTGCAGCAGCAGCAGCAGCCAGGGGAGATGTGGAGGTCTCTGCATGAGTGTTTTCCACAGCTTTGAGTTCCTGCAGTTCTGTTCCTCATGCCTGTTTTGTGCAGTGCCACCTCAGTGGGCTCAAAGCTGCTTTTCACCAGGCAGGAATGGGCAGGGACTTTGGGGAAGGAGGGATCAGGGAAAGTATTTCTTTCCATGGCTGTCACTTCAGGAGCAATCAGGGTGTTGCAGTGGCAGTAGAGGAAGTGTGGCCAGGAGGACAGAGCAGGCAGGTTTCTGCTGGCCTTGCACTGCCCCTGGGTGCCAAGGCAGGTGCTGCTGCTGCCCAGGCTTCCCTCCCTGAGCACCTCTGAGTGTGAGGAACTCAGCTTGACCCTGTGCTTGCAGCAAACCCTGTTTGTTCTGCAGAAGTGAAGCACGCAACAAACTCCCAGTGCCTGCAGTCTGCTGGCTGGGGGAGGAGAGAGCTGACAGCACAAAGCCCAGTTTTCTTAGACTGCCTGACACAGAACCAGCCCTTCACCTGGGAACTAGCAGGGCAAAACGTGGTGGGTTTCTCCCAGCTGGCTCTGCAGGAGCCTCTCCCACCGTGCCCCTCCCCAGCCCTGTCACCCTCTGTGCCTGCAGAGTGCCCTGCTGGGGATGTCCCACCGGGTTAGAGCAGGACAGGCCACCTCTCCCAGGACAGGGTGTCCCCTCTCCCAGCAGAGGGAGGCAGCAGCACACCAACCTCAGCTGCTCTGTGCTCCTCCAGCCTTGGTGTCACTAAAACCAGGCAAACAAAACCCCCACAACACCTCGCCGAGTAAAGATTCATTTCTCTGGCTGCTCAGTGATAAAGCCTTTGAGTAGCAGGGAATTGCTACCTGTAATTGCACCAGCTAATCCTACCAGCAAGCTCTGTCCTTCACCTCAGGAGCTATTCTTAGTTCAGTCCCTGCTGGATTCCTGACAGAGCAAATGCTGGGGCTTGGTGTGTGCCTTTGGATAGATCAGTTGAATGAGTGAACTGCAAAGCATCTTCTCTTTTAAACCATGCAAGAGGTTAATGGGGGCCCTGCTTTTCCCAAGGAGACAAGTCCAGTTCTGATGGAAATGCTAAGGAAGTGGTGGAAGTGCTGATGGATGAACTTGGTGAGCTGCAGCTGGCCCTAACTCAGCCCAGGGGAGCAGAGTGGATGACTTCAGTTTCTTGTGACTGCTCTGATGACCTTAGTCCAAAAATCTTTCTTTTGTCCTTTTGCCTGTTTTGATCTGAAGCTGGGGCTCCATCTTGCTGCTCCCCACTTGTTCCATCAGAATCCCTGTGCCATCCAGGCCCTGCTCCTGTGGCCCTGTGACACAGTCCAGGAGGGGTTTACCAGCTCTTTGAAGGGGGTTCTGTTTTTTGGAGCAGTAATGTGGCTGCTGTGCCCTCAGGGGCATTTCCCCCCACCCTGAGACTACAGGACAGGTTTTTACATTGACATCTCCTACTCCTTTTCTGCAAAGTGCCTCAGCTTGGGGCTGTTGCAGCCTGGTGGACTCTGGTGTGTCTCAGTCCATCCATAAGTCTGTCCTAGCAGGGCAGGTCCAAGGCATGTCCGTGTGCTGAGGTGTCCCTGAGCCAACTGCTGGATGCCACCTGATCACAAGGGAGGGAGAATCTTCCTGAGAAACCAAAATCCTCATCTTGAATCTGGTGCATGTCTGAGCAAGGCCAGACTGCCTGAGTGAGGAAGGCACCTGCGTTTGGGCAGTCAGATGGTTCAGCTGTCACTGGGAACACACTCAGCTGTCTGGAACATCATCCCTTGCTCTGTGCTGGAGTTGGTTTGGTTCCTCATGCTCATTGCTCTGCTTCTGTTTCCTGTTTCTGCAAAAAGGGGAAACGTTCATAGGCTGTTCTACCCACAGAGTGTGTTGGGAAAGCATTTTCCAGTGATCTTGGAGCTCACTGAGGCTGATCACTCTGCCCTGTGCTTACTCCTTTGTGTCAGGGACATTGTGCCCATCTCATTAGCTGTAATTAACCCTTCAAAGTGTGCCTGTACAGACATGTCTGTCTGCAGCACTTGTGCCAGAGGGCAGTCCAGGGAGAAGGGACCTGCAGAGGAGCTGAGCAGAGCTGGACCCGTGCTTGGGTTTTCAAGTCAGTGAGTTCATGACAGCTCATGTTCCTCCAGCAGCCTGAGAACTTCTCCTGGGCTGATGTTCAAGTTCCAGCTGGTTAATGTGTCTTAGTCACCAGCCCTTGTCCACCTCTTGCTGCAAGAGGAGCTTCAGCAGAGCCACTGCGGGCGTGAGGCAACAGGAGGCTGCGGCACAGGAGGTGTTGTTGGTTCAGGATGAGTCAGGAGGTGAATGTGCCTTTGTGCTCTCACACCAGGGCACGTGAGGCTGCTCATCAGGCAGATACTCAGGTGGTAACTCCAGGCTGGGAGCCTGCACACACAGCCCGTGGGTCCTGCCCTGCCAGCCCAGCCAGGGAACCTAGTCACCCCTTGGCACTGCAGCTGGGTGCCTTCCACACTCACTCCCTGCTCAGGTTCCCCAGCTGAGGTGCCACCCGGGGTGTTTCTGCAGTGGAAGATGCAGAACAGGTTCTTGAGGTTTGTCAGGTTGGTGTGAAGAACTTGGGCTGTGCTTCAGCCAGGTCTTACCTGGCCTCTGAGCAACTCTCACCACACAAAGTGCCTGGTGAGCAGGCACAAACACAACCCTGAGCACAGGACCTGGGGTTGTGCACACAGCATTTCTGTTCATTAACAGGTCACTCAGCTGTAATTAAGGTAACTGCATCCCCTGCTTATTACAGGTTCACAGCTACAAAGTCCTCAGCTTATCTGCCCTGGCAAAGGAGATCTGGAAACAAGTACTTTGGGGAAAGCCTGAGGTTTTTTCCTCCTGTTAAGCAAGCATTTTGTCCTCTCTATGTAAAGTGATTGGTTTTGAGGGGAGAGAAGTCAGATATTAATGCCTTGTGACTGACAGTTTGCATGAGTGTCCCTGAATCTGCCTCCATGGTGGGCCCATGGAGGGGAGAGGGTTGGGATGGATGGGGAGGAGCTGGGAATTAAAGGAGGCTCTGAAACCCCCGTTTTCCTCCACATTATTTGGAGACAGTCTCTTGCCCATGGTGAGTACAGGGGTGACTTGGTGGTAAACTCTGAGTTTCTCCTAAGGTTGGGAGTTGTGGAGGGTGCTGGGAGGGCAAATGATGGGATTGATTTTCTGGGCTGTAGAGAACTCTCTGCTGTCTCATATGGAAAAGAAAGGCTGCTCAGAAGTTGGCTTTTCTGGGGTTTTTACCATTTTATTTGGAAGCTGTCAGTTTAGGGGTTTGAGGAAGGTGGAAGCCTCAGTCTGAAGTAGGAGAGCCCTGATGAATTGTTTGACCAAGGGCAGAACTGGCCCTTTTTGCTGCCTGTTGCTGTTAACAGTGTTCAACACCTCCCACTCCTTCCCAGGGGGACTCTGCTCTGCATCCTTTCCATCTGGGGGAAGAGAGTGAAGGGCTCAGCCCCTTCTAGTACAAGCTTAGGGAAGTCTGTGCATAAGGCTAATTTATTTTTAAAATATGTTTGTAGAAAAGCATTTTTTTAAAAAAGAATTCTTTGGAGCTGTTGGATATCCCCCTCACCCCTGTCACACCACGAATCCTGAGCCCCTTTTCCTCCCCCAGCTGCATCCTGAGGTGATGCCAGGGAGGCAAAGGGCACCTGGAGGAAGGTGATAATTGTGGAGTCACCCAGTAAGTCTTGTGCTGTGCTGAAATCTGAATCTGGCCCTGCAGATTTATTAAGGAAAGTAAATGTGACCACTCACTGACACAAAGGAGAGGAAAAATACCTGCACTGTGTGTTGGGAGGAGGCTGCTGAGCTCTGCCTCTGAAGGGCTCGTTATTAATTAGCTGCCTGCACAGTGAGGGCTCCTCTGGAGAGCCAGGAGGGAGGCGAAGGCACCTCCTTAACCTGCAGTTTGTAACGATTCGTGCTGGGGAGAGCAGGGGGTGCAGGATGGGTGTCCTGAAGGTGCAGGAGGAACTCTCAGTGCTGAGGGAGAGCAGGGGGTGCAGCTTTAGGGTGTCCTGAAGGTGCAGGGGGAACTCAGTGCTGGGG
>JAWWLZ010000054.1:6248308-6264522 GCA_035041345.1 Poliocrania exsul | reverse complement strand
AGCAGGGGGTGCAGGATGGGTGTCTAAAGCTGCAGTTTGTACCCATCAGTGCTGGGGGAGAGCAGGGGGTGCAGTGCCAGGTGGGTGCCCTAAAGCTGCAGGAGGAGCTCCCCCTGAGCCCTGGGGTGAGTCTGGGGGTGCATCTCCCCCCCGGGTGCTGCTCTGTGCCCCTCAGCTCCCACTCGCCTTTGCCACTCACCGAAGCCTCCGCTGGCATCGCAAACTTGTGGGTCACGTTCCTTTGCCAGGAAGAATCCTGGAGAAATCTTTGCGTTCCTCCCGATCTGCGCTTTTTCGGTGAAATGCCCTCAATTCAGCGCTGGCACAGGGAGGTTGCAGCACAGGGAAGCGGCAGCGCTCCTGTATCCCACTCCCTGGCACCCGTGGGGCTGTGTGGGCAGCACTGGGGTCCTGTGGCACGCAGTGCCCGAGGTGGGTGCGGGAGGTCCCTCATGGGACACCCCCGGGGCCGGCTCTGCGCTGCTGCCTCTGGCCGGGCAGGCTCAGGAAGAGCCTTCACTTGGGCTTGTCTGGGCTTGCCCAGGCCTGAGCCTGCCTTTGTCTCTGCGATCCAGGGCTGGGGAGGGTCGGGGCGGATCGGCCCCTGCGCTCCGAGCGGCTTTGGAGCCCTCCCGGAGGGACCCCAGCGAGTCTGCTGAGCCCGAGCCCTCGGGGCTTCATCTGTGCCCAGGTAAGCGCAGCCTGCGGGGTTTGCTGGCCTGCCTGCAGTGTCCGTGTGTATCTGCCTGTCCTGCCCTCCCTGCCAGCCCCTCGCAGAGCCTAGGGGTGTCTGGGGGGCTGTGGAAGGTGTCTGGGGGGCTGTGCAGGAGTCTGGGGGCTGTGGAAGGTGTCTGTGCTGAGGCACATTTGGGGAGGCTCTCAGAGCTCTTGATGTCGTGTAGGGAGCGTTACAGGGACTGCCCTTGCTAGTCTGTCATGTTGGGACAAAGAATGTTTCCCTTCTCCATCTTTTTACCCCTTTCCTCTCCTGAACCCCCTTCCTTCAAGCCCTTCACACACAGATGCACTTTAGGGTTGGGGTGCTGGTGAGTGTCTCGTTTTTGAGGGATCCTGGGCAGCAGCAGCAGCACCCAAAAGCAGCTGTGTGAGCTCCCCTTGCCTGGCTGGGCTGCAGCTGCACGGGGGGAGCTGAGGATGCCCCGGGGCTGCCCCGTCCAGGACAGGAGGTACCTGAATTGGCGGAATGAGCCGCTCTGATTCACTGGCATGTCGAGTATTTATATGGGGGCACACAAAGCTGAATGCTTCATTATTTGCAAAGAGCTGGCAGCTCTTGCCCTCTCCTGCTCCACTTGGCACAGCCAGCCCTCTCCATCCCAGTGCCAGGGGTGTTACCTGGCTCCACGTGTTGCCTCCACATTGCCTGTGGAATGGGAAGGATAAATGATACAGTCCAGATGCTGCTCACAGGGGGAGGAGAGCTGTGTTGGGCTGGGTCTGGCTTTGCTCCCACTGCCCTGTTCAGCCCTCCTGAGAGCTGGCAAAGTGGAGCTGGGCTGTGCCTGGGCTGGTGCCCTGAGCATCCCTCACCTGCTCAGCAGGAGCTTCCAGGTGTCTGCAGATGCCTCTGGGGTTGTCTGGGTGACTGGTACATCCCATAAGACCTTTCCATGCCTTAGAGCTGCCTCAGGTGAGAGTTGGAAAAGGCACAGGGAGTCATTTCAGATCAGAGGTGAACACCAGCCCATCAGAGCTCAGTCAACACCAGCAGATTTGTATTATTTCCCCTCTCAGGAGCATCTCACAGAGGGTGGGCTGAATGGATATGAGGGTTTCCTTTATATTCTGTAGATAGACATGCTTTGCATCTTTGACATAAGATATATTAGTTTGTAATCAACCTACCTCTCATCTGTACAGTCTGATACTTTATTAGCTTTGCATATGCCAGGGTGGTTTGGAGTTCCCACATCCTGAGGGTGTTTGGCTGATTGTTACTGGCATCTTCCAAAGGGTCCTTTCTGTTGTGTGAGAAGGTACAGCCCTTGCCAGCTGGGGAGGAAGATGCACTTTTGGGGAGCACCTGAGAGTAACAAATGTACAAATAAGTGGGTCTGGCCTTGGGAAAAAAAAAAAAAAGGAGAGGCATGTCCATAAAGAGCTTCTATAAAGGTCCTCCTGATGGAGGAGCCTGAGATTAACAAGGGAGAAAGGACAGAACTGCTCTGACTGTGAAATCCCTGCTATGGATCAGCCTGGCAGCGTCCTCCTGTCCCAACAGGTCAGGAGCTTCTTGGGCTGGCTAAGCTTGCCTTTCCCAGGCCCATCTGGTCTATAAACCCCCAGGTTTGTGTTTGGCCTGAGAAGGGAAGTGGAGGGGAGGGGAGGCTGCTGCCAGCCCTGCAGCTCTGTGAGCAATCCCTGTGCATTGCCTGGTTCCTGAGTCACAGCTCAGCCTCCCCTGCAGCGCCCTGGCCCCTGCCCAGGCCACTCCCAGGCCTTGAATCAGCACAATCCCTCACTGGTGTCCTCAGCTGGCACTGGGGCTGCAGAGGGCAGTGTCTGGGCAAAGGGGCAGCCCTGCCCCTGGGAGCTCTGGCAGCACCACAGCCTTGGATGGGCTCTCACCAGGATTTACTGCCCAGCTCAGATCAGCAGTTCCTGCACAGCTCAGATCAGCAGCAGTTTCTGCACAGCCCAAATCAGCAGCATTTACTGCCCAGCTCAGATCACCAGCAGCTGTGACCTTGCCCAGGTGGCTGTGTCCCTCTGAGTGACCTTGCCCACATGGCTGTGTCCCCCTGAGCTGAGTGAGCAGCTGAAAATCAGGTTCAGAATGCAGGTCCTGCAGGTGGAAACACTGCCCAGCCTCCCCCAGGACTCCTTTCCCATGTCCTTCTGTCACCTCTTTCTGTGGATTTTGCTCTCTGCAAAGCACAGTCAGGCACTTGTGGTGCTGCCCGTGCCCTCCTCAGGCCTGCCTCATTTTCAGCAGCTGTGACTCAGTGCCAAGGGATTGTCCCACTTCCTCCTGAGCCTGAGCTGGGCCATGGGAGTGGTGGCCCTGTGTGTGTGGGGAGGAGCTGGAGCTCTGGCCTGGGAGCCAGAACTGCTGAGTTTGTAGCAGGTGTTGGCACCTCTGTGGAGCCTCTGCTCGCCCTCCCTGTGCTCTGCCAGGCCCAGGAAGGAAAGTGGCACCACCTGGGCATTCAGATGGACCTGAGGTTCTGCTGCCAGCTGGACCAGCTCCCACCACAGCACTGCAAGGAACTGGTAAATCTCTTTGCTATCTGGGGACGTGTCCACTCATCTCCTAAGCAAAGGTTCTGCTGGGTGATTAATTAAGGAAAGGCAAACAGGAGTTGTTAAGCAGCTCGTGTCCTGTGTTTGGGGAATTGGGATGCTACAGGGAATTTGGAGGAGGAGAAAGTGGCAGGGAAAATATGATAATAGCAGTGCTTAATGAGCACTGCCAGGAGCCCCAGCCCAGGACTGTTTCCTGGTGCCTCAGCACTTTGGAGCAGTTGCAGGAGAAGGTGGGATGACACAGCACTGCTCTGAAAACTTCTGGGGACACTCAACCCAAACTCAGGATTGTAGGATTGCCATCAAATCAGTCAGAATTTATCAAATGTATTCTTATCTTTAAAAGGAAAGCCTGGCTGTAAGGTTAACAGTCAGGAAAACTGTATCTAGAGGAGCAAGACCCTTCCTGTCCTACCTGAAGGGTCAGAATAGGTAAGACTGACACCTCCTTTGGGGAAAGGGACAGAATTTGTTCTCATTCTGCAACGACCACAAATGGCTTGGAACAGAATCTTGGAATTGCTTGGGTTTAAGGTGATTCTTCTCTGGGATGGCAGTTCATGCTGGTGAGCATAACAGACTCAGCTGGACATCACTTCTCATTCCCTGGTTTAGGAAGAGAGGGTTGGTTAAAACAGCCCATATAAAAACCCTGAGAGTCCTGGTGTAGCTTTGAGGTCAGCCTTGTTTAACAGGCAGCTGAACCAGCTGAGAGCCAGGAGTCTCTTCCATATAAATCTGTCTGACATGTGGAAACTGTTCCTTCCTCCTTTGCTTTCAAACTCTCTCCTGTTGCTGGATTTCATGCACAGATTTCACAGACAGAAATTCAGCTTTGTTTGGCCTTCCAACAGGAATTGTTTGAAGAGGCAGAGGCTCTGTTTCCATCAGGCTTTTTCAGCAGAAAAGCTCAACTCTTTAGTGAAACTCTGTAATTTTTCAGTTCTGAGGTTGGTCAGAGTGTGAAATTGCACTTGTTGACAAGAGGAGGATGACACAATGCTGGGAATGAACCTGAAACAAATGGGATTAATGAAATGAAGCTTGTGGTGTCACATATTTCAGTGCTGACCAAGAGATTGCTGCAGATCTCACCTGACAAGACTCTTCACCTTTCTTGGAATGCAGTTTTTCTGTAACAGGAGAGCCTTTCCACCCTCCACACCCCTCAGCCTGTTGTACAGTGGTGAGTTCTTCACAGCCTGAGTCCTTGGGCTGTCACATGATCCACCAAACAGCTTTTTCCTGCTGCTCTGTCACCCCTTCAGTGAGAGTCAGGACAGGTTGGCATCGAGGCACTTACCCCAGCACAGGATCCAGGTGAGTTGCTGTGATTTGTGCACACAAATTCCCACATTCCTCAGCCTCAGGTGTGCCCCAGGGAGGGTGAAAGATGAAGTTGTATCTTCCTCATCTGTACCAGGTTGGTTTGCTCTCCTCTGGCTGTGCTTGTCCCTGACCTGTTAATTGCCTTTGAGATAGTCTGGGCTGTTCTGGTCCTGATGGGAAATGTTGGAGGGATGATCAGGTCATTGTTTAAACAAGACAGATCCTTCCAGAGAGGGGCAAGTTTGCAGGATGAAAAGGTGGGAACTGTTGTCAGGTCTTGATTTTGATGTTTTGGAATTGTTTGCTTTTTCCCTCAGGGTGAAAAGGTTACAGTCAAGAAGTGGTTTGTGAATTAATTGGTGTCCTGGGCCATGGGAATGGAGCTCCTGTTCTGTCACCACGATGCCAGGTGGGTGTTCCTGTCCCAGCTGTCCTGGTGGGTTGATGTGCAGTCACAGCCCCTCCTTTCAGCTCTGTCAGCCCCCCTTGGTGTCACACAGAGGGCAGGGGCTTTGCCCACCCTGTGGGATGGAGGCCACTGACACTTGTCATGGCTTAATGCACCAAACCCAGTTTAGGCTTGGCCTCCTGCCTGTGTTTTATAAAAGGTGCTCCCCAGAGCTGCCCATCTGGGGGACGTGGTGGCAGCCACAGGTTGGGGTTGGACCATCTGTTTTCAGCCTGTTTCCAATCCCTGCCTTCCAGCTGGTGCTCGTGCCTTCCTCTGCAGGATGGGGGGGTTCTGGCAGCTTCTTGGAAGGGGAAATGTCATTTCCCTGAGCAAACCAAGGTGAGAGCAGGAAAGAATCAAGAATCCGGAATCAAGAGTCTCAGCTCTGTGTTGCTCTCCAAACACAAACCAAATTCTGCAGTTTTTAAAGTTTGTAATTCATAGCCTGGTGCATCAGGAGGGGGAGCAGAAGCTCAGATGTCTCAGAACAGGCAGGTGCAGTGTGAGCAGTGGGTCAGTGAGAGGAATCAGAGGCTGATGGAGCCACTGAGCTCCTCATGGTGCAGTGTTGGACCTTGACACCCAAGAGGCCCTCGAGCAACAGCCTGTGATGCAAGACTTAAGGAGTGCTTTGCCCTGCAGGTTGTCTTCTCTCATGTCCATGTGTGTCCAGGAACTGAGGATTGCAGGAATGCCAGAGAACACCACATCTTGTGCCTCTCTGGCTGTTCCACAAGTGTAAGAGGAATGTCCAATGGCTTCAGGACAAGTAGGTGTTGGTGCCTTTTCTCCTTTGTGTTCCCGGTGAGTTTTTCTGTCCCACCCCTGTGTGTGACCCCAGGGCAGGGCTGGGCAGGCAGGGGAACCCCCAGCACTTTAAGCAACTTTTTGTTTTTAAACAATTTCGTGTTTTTAAACAACTTTGTGTCTTCAAACAACTTTGTGCCTTCAAACAGAAGTTCACCAGTTTTTGTTCCACTGCCCTGCCCGAGTGCTGGTGTGTGAAATGTGGGGACTCACTGCAATAAATGTGGATTGCAGACAAGTAAGCTGAGCTTCTCTTGGTGATATTTGTAGCTCTCAGAGGCCATAACCAGGATCTGGGGGTAAGGGACAGATTATGGCCCAGCTGAAGGGGCTGAGCCTCCTCTGCCCTGACAGCTGTTTTTTTCCCTCAGCTCTGCCACAGCTGCTTCACTGACTCTCTGTTTGTCCCCAGAGCCTGAATGCAGGAGAAGAGGAGGATTTGCAAGGAGCTGCCCACTCTGTCCCTGTGTGATGCCAGCTGTGAGTGTTTCTTTGGCAGTGTCTTAGCTGGTTGTTGTGAGCAATAGTCAAGGAAGCAATCAGCAAGTATACTGCCCTAGAAGTGCTGCACATTGTTGGGCTGCCTCTCTCCCTGCAGCTGCTGAGGCTCCAGGGGTGCTGCCCTGGGGTGTCTGAGCTGCAACCTGGGCTGCTGATGGAGCAGAAATGCCACAGGAGGTTGGATGTCACTGCCCCACAGAGGACATGAAGAAAAGAGGACATGAACATGTTGCAAGTTGTTCTTTCTTTGTCCTCCCCACGTGCCTGTTGCTGAGTGTAAAATGCCAGCTATTGTTGGGAAGTGCCAAATGCAACACTGGGGACTGGGAGAACAGGGAGAATTCATCTGACCATGACCTCAGGCCAGTTGACTCCCCTGCAGTCACTGTTTCTCTGGGCAGCAGCTTGCTCTGCAAATACAAGTGGATTGCTCTGCAAATACGTGGACTCAGGGCCCAAAACTGAGCTAATTTTTCTGAGAAATAATTAGAATTCAATTACACAATGAGACATTACCTCTTACTTTGTCTGGGTAAGGAGGAGGCAAAGGGGATTTATGGGAAGGACAAACCTACAATCTGCAAGAGCATCCCAACATTGGAAGGAGGGAAGGCCTTGCCTAAATCTTGTTTAAACTTTCAGTAATCACACAGAGGAGAAGAGCTTACTTTGCTTTCATCTTGTGTCTCATCATGCCCATCAGTTCCAGGCTTTCTGTGGGAAGAAACCAGGATATGTTGTTACAGGGAATGAGAATGGCTAAAAACCCCCATGGGTTGGTTGCCATGAAGATCCCTGCAGAAAGTGCCACTGGGTAAGTGCCCTTTGTGGTGCCCTTTCCCCACCTGGCACTGCTCTGGGTGTGGGGCTGAGCTGGGTGGGGGCTCATTGGGACTGATGCAAAGCCTGGAATGTGCTTGGGGTGACAAACCTACCCCACTCCCCTGTGACTGCTGAGCAACTTCCCTGTGTTAATGAAGTCAGTGGGTTTGAATTCCAGGTTATCAGGGAATGTTCTGCTCTTTGGGCTTCCTGGACAGACCTGGGCAGAGGTGGCAACTCTGAGTTGATGTTTTAAACCCCATTTTCAAGGTCATGTTTGGGTTTTGGGCAGGAGGTGTTGTGTCCTTGTGCCAGTGAAAGAAAGAGTCTCCTGGGCTCTGTGGGACCCTTTCCCTTCAGTAGAATTGTCTGTTTGTTGCTTTGCTCTTCTGTTCCCAATAACCTGAGGGATGCTTTGAGTCAGTGACCAGGGGTCTGATGTGCCTCCTGATTTCCTGCTTGAGGTTCTCATTATGATTGGCTTTGATATTCCTGTCTCATCTGTGGTAACACCCCAGGCTGCAGGCAGCCCCTTCTGCTGCAAAGTTTCTCTCTGCAGGTCAATTTACAGTGAAAATACACCCCAAAAATCCTGGATTTGCCCTGTTTTCTGCCTGCTAATTATAAATGTGCAGCCCATACATTTTTACAGCAGGTGATGAGGTAGAAAATCAGCACTGAAAGGTTGGCACAAACCCAGCACAGAGACAGCCCCTCTGGGCTGTGTGTGAATGCCCTTTCCAGTGCCCTTTCCCAAAGTGCCACCATCCCATGCTGAGTCTGAGCTGGGTGGCCTTAAAACCAGCTCTGAAATGCAACAATTTTTGTTTGCTCATGGCATACTCTGTTTCATTATGAATGCACAATATCAACACCTTTCTTTCTCTCCACACAGCCACAGCATGAAGGAATATCCCCTGTTAATCCCCTCATTTAAATTTGAAATTAAAACCTATCACAGCACTTGGAGCATCCTTTAATCCATTGATTGTCTCTGGCTGGATTCCAGCACTGTAACTCATTACACTCTGCCTGCAAAAATTCTCATTGCTCCTGCCTTTAATTTTTTTTTATTTATTTTGAGAGCTGCTGGCTGGAATCCTTGTGCCATCCCTGCAGCCTGACTGCACATTTTCATGCTGATGGAAGTGTTTAAAATGACTAAGCATCTCTGCTGGAGGGATGCAGGGAGTGCTCTGTGCTGGGGGAGCAGCAGGTCGTGCCTCAGCGGCTCTGGACAAACCCCCTGCTCTGGCCTTCCTGGGCACTGGGCATGGCAAAGGAAAGGCTGCAAATCCCAGGGGCATCTTCATCCAGCAGGTTTTGCCAGAGCCACGTTTGCCTTGGGGCTGTTCTTCTGTCCCCGTGCTGAGCCTGCCAAGAATTGAAAATGTGTTCCCCCAAGAGCTGGACATTTATTCCCCCAAGAGCTGGACATTTATTCCCCCAAGAGCTGGAAATTTATTCCCCCAAGAGCTGGAAATTTATTCCCCCAACAGCTGGAATTTTTTTCCCCGCAACAGCTGGAAATTTATTCCTCCCCCAGTTGTGTGGTGCTGGTCTGGCCCAAGGGGACTGACTCTGAGTTTCAGTGTTTAAGGAATGCCAAGGAGCAGCAGTTCAATGCCAGGGTTGGCACTCAGAGCCTGGTTCCCCTGGAGGGCACAGCCCCCTGACCCTGCTGAACAAGGCAGAAAAGGGGATATTCACCCACAAGTAGCAGCAGTAGAGGAAGTCAAGGTGTTTGGTCTTGCATAGTCAAGATAAAATAGGAATTTGTGCAGCATTTGCCAATTCCAGAGGACTTGGAATGAATTGAAAGGAGTTTTAATTAAACTTGTTTGCAGTGAGTGCATGAGGGCACCTTGGGTGGTACCTGTGGCCACACTGGCTCCTGTCCTGTGATCCAGCTGTCCCTGGAGCAGAGCAGGAGCTGCTGGTGTTGGGGCTGTTTGTGATGTCTGTACCTATTGGACCAACTGTTCAGTCAAACACTTGTTTAGTGTTCTTGGTAGATATGTGGGGAATGCATTCCCTTGGGGTTTTTTTACTTGACCCTTCTAAATCTTTCTGGAGAAGGTTTTTGTCTGAAGGGACCAGATAATGAGACACTTCTGAAGGCTCTGAGTGATCCCTCTGGAATTTTTGGAGCAGCCCAGGGTGCCTTTCAGTAGAGCTGTATCAAAAGCTCTCTGTATGAATGTCCATCCAACCTGGAAGAGAAGGGGTTAATAAAGTCAAGGATTAGGGCCCTAATCTGTGCCAGGACTGCTGGAAATGTGGACTTTTTTTTTGGTCACATGCTGGAAAAAGCACCAAAGGACAAGCAGGAGGATTTTCACCTCTGAGAAGCCTTTCCTTGCCCACCCTCCCCTGGCTCTGCTTTCAGCTGGTGCAGTGAACCCAAGGATCAGGTGGGGACTTAGGAAAATAGTCCCATTCTGCTGGAAATGAAGAGCTCAGGTGCTGGTAAAACTGTTGGCTGCCTTGATTTGATCGTGTTCCAATTCCAGAGCTGGGTTTCTGTTTCCAGAGGACCAGGTTTAACTCTTGGCTGGGTGTTCTCACCCTCACCCAGAGCCCTGCTGGGCACAGCCAGGCTGGGCACGGGATCTGTGCCAGGGGAAGGGTGTGCAGGGGGCATTCATTTGGCACTGCTGGGTGTGTAATTGTTCCAGGCTGAGCCCTGAGGAGCTCATGGGTGTAAGGAGCAGTTGTGGTGCCTTCCTTGGCTGGAATTAGCTGCAGGCTGGTTTGAAAACTGAAGCATTGAAGGGTTCTGGTTATTTCAGTGCTCATCTATTTTTTGTGTGCAGTAAAACTGGGCTCAACTTTTATTTTTCCCAGGCTCCTACTTGAAAGTGCTGCCAAAACTGTGGGCACTGTGCAGGGATGGGAAAAGTGACCAAATCCTTTATCAGAGATGGAGAAAGGGTGAAGATCTTGTTAGATCAGGACAGTGATGGGGAAAAGAGCCCTCCTGGCTGGACCAGCAGTGACCTCTGGTGGGTGCAGAGGCTGCTGGGGGTGCTGGCAGAGCTGGCAGAGCTGGCACCTGCAGGCACAGGGTGTTTGTTATTCCATCTGTGGCCTCAAAGTGGAGGTGCTGAAGGGAACTCGGGGTCTCTTGGCTGAGATGTCAGAAACAAACAGCTATAAATGGTGCAAGGGCTTCTCTTCCTCCTGTGTGTGCTCTGATGGGATGGGAATGGTGTCTTGGTGGGTCAGGAGAAGCTCAGACTCCTCTCCCTGGGCAACTCAGGGTTGGCCTTTGAGCACATCAGGAGGGTAGAACAGAGCAGGGCCAGAACTTCTGCTCCTGTGCTTTTCCCTGGAGTGTCTCCACTCTGGTAAAAGCTGTGCCAGTGCTCTGGCTCTGAGTCCAGGAGGGCAGCAGAGCTGGCACAAGGCCTGGTGTCTGTGACATGCAGAGGGCTCTGGGCTCCCAATAATCCCTTCCCAGCCCTAAGACATCAGACCAGGCTCCCTGTAATGGAGCCTCAGCCCAGCTCCCTCCCCAGCTGCAGAGCCAAAGGGAAAACTCCTTGTTGAAGCCATCTTTTTAAAAGGAAATTTTAAAGGTGATGTCAGTGTGTTCTGTCTCACAGTGGAGGTGAATTTATGTAGTCACAGCTCAGCCAGTGCTTTATAAGATGCAGAGTCTGGTTCCCCTGAAAGCTCTTTTAGTAGCTGGGGAGGTGAATTCAAGTCAGGAAAGCAGATTTGGTTTTTTTCTTGTCTTTTCACCAAATACCAGGGTTGCTTCATCTCCCTGTGCCTTAAAAACCACCTGAAAGTGGAGTTCTCAAAGGGGATTTTTCCTGGTGTGTGGTGCTTTATGAAAAGCCTCTTGCTTCAGTTTTACTCCTGAGCTGCAGCCAATGCTGCCTTTGAGCTGACCTGTGTCTCTGGGCAGGCTCCAAATAGTTCTGTCCCCTGCACAAGTGCAGGGTCCTGGGGAGTGGAGGGAGGGATGTGTGTTTGGGCAGAGACAGCTGTGCCAGTGCCCTGCAGAGAGAAGGGAGCAGCACCCCCAGGACAGGGATGCCACAGAGTGCTGGGTGGAGGTCTGGCAGGTGCAGATGCCAAGGAAATGAAAGCTGGTGGGAATCTTTAGTAAGGAATTATTTACCTTTTATTACTCAGTTTTGGAGCATGAAATCCTCGTGTATGTCTTGGTGTTGAGTGGTGACTTCTCTGTGTACACTTCTCATATTCCTATTTTAGCAGGCAGAGAGAATCCTCTGCCCACCCTATTTCTGATTGCAAGGCAAAGCCACATCCCTCAGTTGTTTCTGCAGCTTTTGATGACCTGACAAACTCCTTTTTTAAAACAGAGGAGAAGGGAATATCTGAGTTACAGCCACGAGTTGAGGAAATGCAAATTCTGTGCTTATCTGGATTCACTGTCTGGCAAGACTTAATTAAGCTCTGTTGGAGCCACATCCATCACCCAAAATAAAAGCAACTCTCAAAGGCAGAGGCTGTTTGGTGATGTGGTTTGTCTGGGTGTTTGTGATAGGTGGGTGAGTGTCTTGTGCTATAAAAGTGGGGAAAGGGGAAACCAAACAACAAGGAAGAAGCCAAGAATGTGTAAGAGCAACAACTGGGAATGCAGCCTTGGCAAAGCTTTGTCTCTTGGGTTTGGGGGGTCAGATGATAGATAAAGAAAGTCTGGAAAAATGATGAGTTTAAAAAAGCTCTTGGTGTCAGATTGTGCTCAGGGGAAATGCAACTTCCTTTTCCTGTAAGGAACAGGCAGGGGGCATCAGGCTCCAAAATAAACTTCTAAAAGTGAAAGCCTGCTCGACTGAAGTTTAACTGGGTGGGAATTCGGGGTGCTGGGAGAAGCTGGGGGGGGGGTACCTCGTTTTTCAGGTCAGGATAAACCTCAGGAAGAACCGAGTTCAGCTGGGAAATGATTAAACAGTTTGAGAGAAGAAAACACCTGGAACAACAAGGTCCTTTGGAAATGGAGCACATCACTCATCTCACATCAAAGGTGTAAAGCAGGAGCTGGTTGTGGGAGCCGGTGAAACACAGACAAACCAGGACATCCTTTCAACCTGTGAGTTCTTTGAAGGAGAGGGGGACAAAGCTCTTTCTTATCTGCAGAAATGTAAAATCTGTTTAACAGGGGGGTGAACCCTTTGTTGTGTCTCCTGATGGTTTTCTGCTCCACAGGTTGCAGGAATCGGTGCTGGAATGTGGAAGGTAAAGGTGTCACCTGGGGAGGGTGAGGGACCCACGTGTGTGGCTGGTGTGATAACCTCCCTCCTGGGCACCTGAACGGGCCCCGGCTGGGGATAAATACCGAGAGATGCGGCTCGGGAGGGGCTGGGGAGCTGGGGCTGTGCCGGGGGAAAGAGGGATCCATGGCAGGAGTCAGGACACAACAGGAAAAGTAAGGACACAACAGGAAAAGAGGCGTTTGTTTCTGCCCCGTGCTGTCACGGCGGGTATTTTTATTCTCTTCAAAGGCAGGGCTGTTCCCCACTCGTTCCCGGCGCGCCGGGGCCGCTGCCCGCGGGATTCCCTCGGGCCCGGGCGGAGCGGCGGGGCCGGGCCGGGCTCACATGACGGCGGGGGCGGGGCGGGCCCCGCCGCTCCCGGGGCTGCCGAGCCGGGCCGGGCTCTGCTGTGCCGCTGGTGCTGCTGCTCCCTCCTCCCCATCCCTTCCCATCTCATCCCATCCCGGGGCTGCCGAGCCGGGCCGGGCTCTGCTCTGCTGCTCCTGCTCCCTCCTCCCCATCCCATCCCTTTCCCTCCCATCCCATCCCGTCCCGTCCCGGCGCTCCCGGGGCTGCCGAGCCGGCCCGGGCTTTGCTCTGCTGCTCTCCCCATCCCATCCCATCCCATCCCACCCCGTCCCAGCGCTCCCCCCCGCCGGTGCCATGCCCACCCCGCTGCCCCCGACGGCGCTGGGGCTGTGGGAGCGGGCCGTGGTGCTGCTCTCGTGCGTTCTGTCCTGCGGGGGCTCCGCGCTGCTGCTCTGCTCGCACGCGCTGTGGCCGGAGCTGCGGACGCGGCCGCGCCAGCTCCTGCTCTACCTGTCTCTGGCCGACCTGCTCTCGGCTCTCTCCTACTTCTACGGGGTGCTGCGGGACTTCGGCGGCCCCTCGTGGGACTGCGAGCTGCAGGGCGCCCTGTCCACCTTCGCCAACACCAGCTCCTTCTTCTGGACCATGGCCATCGCCCTCTACCTCTACCTCAGCATCGTGCGGGGCTCGCCCACGGGCGCGGGGTTGCTCTGCTGCTTCCACGCCGTGAGGTGGGTGCCGAGTGCCGTCCTTGGGGTGGGCACCCCCGGGCACCCACCCCGCGGGCAGGACCCCCTGCTCCGCCACGGGGCGCTCGGGTGGGCGCTGCAACCACCTGGGCTTTCCTTTGTGTCCTTTCCTTTCCCGTGTGTCCCTTTCAAATTCCTTTTAAACAGGGATTTTGCTGTATTTTAACTCCCCAGCCCCGTTGGTTCTCCCCTTCTCCCTTCCCAAGTGAGGAATTGGAGACGTGGGAAAGTTAAAACTTTTCTGCTCAAGGTCACACAGAAAAATCTCTGACAAGTTATAAGGACTCAGAAAATCCTGGCTTCTGCTTTCCTCCTGAAGTCTGCCCTGACATCCTGGAAACAATATCCTAAAATTCGAGTTTGTGATCCCTGGCTGCTGCTGCCAGAGCCCGTGGTTGGGACCTGTCTCCCTGCACTCCCCTGGGTGAGGATCCTGCCCGTCCCCAGGCAGGTCGCTGTCATTCAATACCGCCAGGAGAATGTTGTCTACAAGCGATGAGGCTGCTCAGAAAGCACTCGGGGGGTTGTTTTGGCACCTTTGATTGAAAGCAAGACGACCCAGACCACAGTGCAGCTTTCTGGCTCAGCTGTTGTTATTTAGGGAGCCGATTTTCCACAGCACGGTCAGTAAAAGCTCCCATTATGCAATTGGAGCTTGGGGAATCATGTGCTACGTCCAGGCTGAGCAAAACAGTGATCCCTTAGTCCTCCTTGCTGCCAAGCTTTTGCAATGTATTCTAGGAGGCATGATCTGGTTTAAAAGGGGGGGAGAAGCCATTGGGACAAGTACTGAATTTTCTTTGGTTTCGTAGGCAAATATTTGTCACCTTTTAGTTTCAAACAGCATCAGTTGGGAGGTGATTGGATTAGAGTCGAGTCCAGGTAAGGATGTGCCACAGAAGGTCTTTAAGGCTGAGTGTGAGCCAGGGAGGAACTTCAGTTCCTTCCCTACCTGTTGTGTTTGCTGCCTGACAGCAGGGTCTGTGTGTGAGGAAGCCTGAGGTGGCTGAAAATGCTCCTGGAACACCAGGCTGGGGGTGGTGAAGCTGAAATAAGATGCAGTGAGACAGTGGAGGAGCTTTTTAGGTTATTTCATCTCAAGTAAATAGAGAGTTGCCCTCTCAGAGCTGTGGAGGGGACAGAGTGCCAGTCAAGAGCCACAAGTTGCTTAATGGATAGAAAACAGAACTCTGACTCCTTCGTGCCCAAGATACATCGAAGAGTTGAGGCAAATCTGGCCTGTTTGTAATTTTTCTGTCTGCCAATTGCTTGTGTGGCTTTTGTCTGTACTCCAGTTCCTCCATCTGCTTTAATGCTGCTGAGCCTCACCAGCTGCAGAGGGCAGAGGGCAATGGGCAGAGCCCCTGAAATGGTGTGGGCTGCAATCGGTGCACTCTTGAAACCTGTAAAACCCTGAAAGATTGCTCTGTCTGTGGCACAGCTCAAACTGAGGAATTTGCAGGTGTGTTTTCAGTTCTTTACAACAGAAATAAAATGCCATCTTCTGCCCTTGGTGTGGATCAGCACCACTTGCTCTGTTTAAAGGGCATGGGCAGCCTTCAGAAGGCACCTGCAGCAGGTACTGCTTTGGAAATGCCTCCAGAAAACAAGTGGGGACCTGCTCTCTGCCCATCCCCTGGTGACACATCATCCTGCTGCCCTTCCCTGCACTCCACACTTACCTGGGGACTCAATCATAGGATGGAATTCTGGAGGTAATGCCTGGAGATGGTTCCTCCTCACCCTTTGCAGTGTTTCAGGGCCCCACTGCAAGTTTGTGGTGTTGGGGGCTTAAAAATCTGATAGAGCCACTTCACCTGCTCCTTGAACTGGTAACTTTTTCTGTATCAGTTGCAGGAGGTAAATGTGGGAGCCCTGTCTAAGGCAAAAGGCAGGTGGTGTCTTAAGGATTTAAATTTCCCTTTTTCTTCTGTCTAAGCAGCAGCCTGAGATTTTTTCCCCCCTCCTTGCTTTGTAGTTTGCCAGCACAGTCATGCAGCAACCACTGTGTGAAGAGTCATTGCAAGGCACCTTTGGAAGGGTTCCAAGGCAGGATGGAGTTTTGTCAGGCTTGGTTCCTGTTCTTCACAAGAGGCTGCTCACCAGGGGCAAGTGCTTGGGGAGATGAGTCCTTTGTTAATGTGGAGCATAACCAGAGATTCTTTGTTCTTGAGCTGAGTGCAGCTGCCTAAACACATGGTGGAAGGCAGTACCTGAAATTCTCCTTGGGGAAATTAGGATGTCAGACTGGACCAAACCTGTCAAACAGGTCTGTCCCTCTCTGATTCACATCCACCTCTTCTGCTGCTGGGCTGGGGAGCTGCAGCCTCTGTTGTGGTTTGAAACCTGGAAATATTCACAGAGCTGTAAAATGGGAGTTCTGGCATTTAAATGGCCAGGCTGCTCCTGTTCTGGATTTCTAAATATCATTTTGTTGGGTAATGTCCCCTCTGTGGGGAGAGCAGCTGCTCCACACTCAGGGTGAGGAGTGGGCAGACAGAACCCACCTTGGGGTTGGGGTTTTTTCTTGGCCTTTGATAGCAATTGCTGACAATCTTTAAGTATTTTAATTGCATGATCAGGCAATGCAGATCAATATATGCTGTATTTATATATCTGTGTGTGTGTAGATGTGTGTGTTTATAGACATATTTATATATCCATATATATTTATATGTGTGTCCATGGAGCACTTGGGGTCCTGCCCACCTCAGTCCTGGTGGAACCCCAGGTCTGCTCTGCAGTTTT
>JAWWLZ010000054.1:6221615-6236482 GCA_035041345.1 Poliocrania exsul | reverse complement strand
TTACAAGCAGAACAAGTTTAACAGTTCATGATGGGTGTTTGTGGGCAGGGGCTTGCACTGTCTTTGTGCCCAGGAGAGAAGAGCTTTGAGGAACGCCTCTCCCCCTGGAAACCACACACATCCTGCAAGTCAAGACAATTTGTAGCAGCAGTTAAATAGTCCAGGCTTCTCCAACCCTCTCCTGCATTCATTTTCCCACCAGGCTTCTCCAACCCTCTCTTGCATTCATTTTCCCACCAGGCTTCTCCATCCCTCTCCTGCATTCATTTTCCCACTCCCCCATTCTGTTTTTTTATCAAGACATTTGTTTAGAGCTTTATGGCACTTGTTGTTGATGAGCTTTTGCAGCATGAAAACTGCACTCACTGCACCAAACCTGCTTTGTGTTTCATTCCAGTACATGCAAGACTTCTACAACCAAACCTACTTGGACAGGACTGGAGTGCCAATGAACAGTGGCTTCCAGACACTGCTCTGGTCTCTGACTGTGTCCATGTTCCCTCTGGGTGGCTTTTTTGGGTCCCTGATGGTGTGGCCTCTGGTCAACAACTGTGGCAGGTGGGTGCCAGCCGTGCCCGAGGTCCCTGCCCACCTGTCTGGTTCAGGTTGTCCCACGGGGCACTGCCCAGCCCAGCAGGAGGAGGAATTTCCCCCACACACCTTGACAGCCAAGCAGATGGGATGAGGATCAGTTGCTGGGCTCAGCAACACGTGTTGTCTCCAGAGAGTAAAGGAATTTATGTGGTTTCAGGGTGGCCAAGGCCAGGCTGTGACAGGCTGGGCACTGAGCCAGGCAGAGAGCAGGGATGAGAGTGCTGGGCTGGGATCCGAGATCAGCCCCAGCTCCTGCTGCTCAGGATCCCTGGGAAACTTCAGCTCTTCCTGGAAAACTTCATTCCCTGCAGGAGAAATGGGACAATTGGCCTTTTCCCTTTGATGGGTCTTTGGGGTGAGGACTCCCTTGGGGTTTGGACAGTCCTACCCAGAGGGATCTTCCTGCAGCTGGGCCTTAGGAAAACCAATCTCAGTGTCTCCTTTCCTGTCACTTTGCAGAAAGGGCACTTTGCTGATAAATAACCTCTTCTCCATCACTGCTGCAATCCTTATGGGAACCTCCGAGATAGCAAAAACCTTCGAAGTAATCATCCTTTCCCGCGTTATCATGGGAATATATGCTGGTAAGTGGAGCAGTAAATATTTCCTTGGCTCTGGGAAGGGGTTTTATTCTCTCGACAGATGGTTAGCACACTTCAGCACCTGCATAACAACAAGTGTTATAGCCCTGGTCAGCTGCGGGTTGCAGAGGTACTAAAGATGTGTCGGAGATAAAGCCCCTGGGGCTGGAATTCAGGGTGATGGAGGAGCTGAGTGCCTGCAGATGGACCTGTCCTCTGCAATAAACGTCTGCTGGGCGCTGCAGCTCCCCGGCCAGGAAACCTGCTGCCCATAATCTGTTTGCCCAGATGACTCAAAGCAGGTAGTCTCTTTTTTTTTTTCTTTTTTAACATAATCAGAATAATCCATCAAAGTCATTGGAGTCAATGCCAGATCCAATAATCCAGTCCTGGAACTGACTCTTCTTCCTGCAGGAGAAAAGAATTGTTAGAAGGGAGAGCAAAGGGCTCAGAGACAGTGGATTTACTGCCGAGATAGTGAGAAGGATATAAATGCACTGCTGGTGTAAGTGGCTTTATTGGAGCTGCAGGAACAGGGAACAAACAGAACCCCAGAATTCTGAGTACCCCATACAGTGCTGGGCAGAGGTGGGTCTGTGAGGGTCCTCAGAGCATTCAGGCTCAATTAATTGGCTTTGAGCTGGCAAGACTCACACACTGCAGGATTTATTAGTGAGTTGGGATACCTTGTAAAGGGAAATTTCCTGCCTTAGCTCACCGGTAATTGCTGCATGTTCCAGATCAAGTTGCTTTCCTAGGGCAGTTTCTTGTTTTCCAGTTTATCTGCCCCTCCCAAACCTGGCAGCTGCTCTGAGCTTGGAGCCTGAAATAAATGCTAAGGGACCTGTTCAGTGTGATCCCTCTTCCCAGTTATTTATAACCCACAAAAGAATCTGGACTGGTTGCCCTGACTCGTCCTTTGCAGCCTGACCTCGCTGGACCTGTGAATGTTGTTCCTGGGCAGGGAAGGTGCTGAGTCCAGCCAGGCTGCCTGGGAATCCAGGAGGAGCCAAATGTCACCCTCCAGGAGGAGCCAAGTGCCACCCTGCTGCACTGGTGGCACTTCTTTCCATGCCTTTTAGCCGTCACAGATCAGCCTGATGACCTTTGTAACCCCACGCCCCCAAAGCCTGGGAACTCTAGAAATGTCAGATAAGAGTCTCATGTGGTCATTTGACTCCAGGAGTTTGGGGGTTGCATGCCAGGATGTGTGGCATGAGCAGGGAGCTGGCAGCTCGCTGGGGTCACTGTGGGTGGCCATCTAATGTTCCTCAAAATAACCCCTGTCCTTATTGGATTAGGAATCCTGTTCCAGCCTTCCACCTGCAAGACACCTCAGAACAGTGAAGTTTTGAAAGCCAGCATGAGGTTGTTTCCTTCCACCCTCACATCAGCTTTTTTGGACACTGCTTTCTGATCTTGTTTTAGAGGAAGTGAAAATTCCTTACACAGTGTTCCTTTGTGTGCCTCGTGCTGAGGTGTCTGGCAGACCCTGCTGGGCAAAGCTTTTTAGGGAGAGGAACACCAAGAGCCCCAGATCATCTGCTGGCTCTGCAGGTGGGAGAGGCTGCTGCTCACCCTCTGACTCCTCAAATGCTTTGCTGCTGAGCTGTTAACAATGTGGACACTCCAAGCACCAGCAGGTTGCACTCCAAGGCCAGACCTTCTGAGGGCACTGATGCAGGCATGGATTCTGTACCTCTCCATGTACTGAGAGACCTGATGGGTTTTGTCCCATCTTCCATTAGAGTGAGGAGAACAAACACAACCTATTCACTGGCCAGAAGGTGACATTACATTTTCAGCTGGAGCAGAAAGGTTTGAGTGTGAATTTCTACATGTAATGTGGTTCCTTATGGGTCTCTTTTGTCCCCTGTGGGAAAACAGCATCTTGCTGAAGGTTGGGATTGTGCTGACCCCAGGCAGCTGCACAGCTAACATTGTTCTCCAACTGCTAGGGCTGGCCTCCAATGTGGTTCCCATGTTCCTTGGAGAAATGTCCCCCAAAAATCTGAGAGGTGCAATTGGGATAGTCCCACAGCTCTTCATCACCCTTGGGATCCTTGTAGCTCAGATCCTCGGTCTCAGCAGCATCCTTGGGAATGCAGAAGGTAAAGCTCTGGCTGGGGACTGTACTGAGGGCTCCACAGGGGGAAGGTTTCTCACCGTTGTCTCCCTTGCTGCAGGCTGGCCTGTGCTGCTGGGGCTCACAGGGATCCCATCCCTAATTCAGCTCCTGACATTGCCCTTCTTCCCTGAGAGTCCCAGATTCCTGCTGATCCAAAAGGGCAATGAAGAGCAGGCACGACAAGGTACCCTCTCACCCTTTCTTGGGGGGGATGTGGAGCGGGATAGACCTCCCTGTGGGACATCACTGGCAGCAAAGTGTGAAGCTCTTCACAGAAGTGTTGCTGGAGGATGGAATTCCTGCCACGTTGCTCCTTTCCTTGCATATGTGGCTCCCCAGCTTCCCATGATGGAAGCACCTCTGCCCAGGGTTACGTGTTGCTCTGTCTCAATTTGGAGCAGCAAAGCCCACTGTAAGACTCACCTTCCTCTCCCAACCAGCCCTGCAGAGGCTCAGAGGTTGGGATGACGTGGATGACGAGATAGAAGAAATGTTCCAAGAGGACCAGTCTGAAAAGGAGGAAGGGCAGTTCTCTGTGCTCAGCCTGTGCACCTTCAGAGGCCTGAGATGGCAGCTCATCTCCATCATCATCATGATGATGGGCCAGCAGCTCTCCGGGGTTAATGCGGTGAGTGGAGGGGCAGGGGGGAGAAGGAAACGGGGTGGGACATCAGAGGGGCTGATGGGGGGCAGTGCTGGCACAGGACATAAAGCCTGGGACAGGAGGAGCCCTTCATCCAGGACACAAGTCCATGTTGAGATGGATTGACCTTGGCCAGTACCAGTCCCAGTACAGACATGTGCAGGGTGAGGGTCCTGTACTGGTACAGGGTCAAGCTGTCCTGGTGAGGATAATTTGGATGTTTTTAGAGTAAGGTGCTTGTGCCTGGATCCAAACAACATCTCCAGAAATTAAATGACCCAGTCCTCAGGTTCCTGTGTACCACTGCCAGGATGGAAAGCAGCCAAACTGGGATTCCCACATTCTGCCTCTGGCAGACCCAAACACAGCTGTGGTTTTGCTGCAGGTGTTTTACTATGCAGACAGGATCTTTGAGGCAGCAGGTGTGGCCAGCAGCAGCATCCAGTATGTCACAGTGTCCATCGGGGCCATCAATGTTGTCATGACTCTGCTCGCTGTAAGTTCCTCTTGGGGCTCTCTAACGTGTCCACTCTCCCCAGTCTGTCTCTGTTTAATTCATGTTCATAAAATCACAGAATGATTTGGGTTGGAATGGACCCTAAATATCCTCTTGTTCCAATCCCCTGCCATGGGCAGGGACACTTCCCACTGGGATGTTATTTACACATAGTTGAGATGCTTTCCATGACACGTGCCCTGTGGTGTCCCCTGGCTGGAGGCATCTGGAGGAGCTGCTGAGCCCCAGGTGTCTGGTCTCTCACCCTCTCCTGTCTCTTCCAGGTTTTCATTGTGGAATCCCTGGGCAGGAGGATCCTCCTCCTCGCTGGCTTTGTGCTGTGCTGTGCTTCCTGTGCCCTGTTAACTCTGGCCCTCAACCTCCAGGTGTGTAGGAGTGGCTCAGCTGATCCCACCTTTCCAAGGAGCAGGCCAGGGGGATATTCTGAAGGTGCTTCTGTATCCTGGGGAAGAGGAGACAGTAGGAAAGGTCTCTTGTACTTGTATATCTACCTAAAGCAAAGCCAGGGAAAGCTGTGGTGCTGCTTGTCTGAACACTCCTCCCAGTCTGTCATGCTCCTCATCCCTGTTACATCCATTTGTTGGCTGTGATTTTGTGGTTAATTATGGACATTGGAGGGTGCCACTGGCCACAGAATGCCTTCAAATCTTACACAAATAGTGCCTTCAGTGTGTTGGTGATCTTCAGAGAGGAGCCACATCTAACCTGTGATTCAATCCCACAGCCCACCGTGTCCTGGATGTCCTACCTCAGCATAGGGTGTGTCATTGTTTACATCATTGGACATGCCCTGGGACCCAGTGAGTATGCACAGCCTGTCCAGAGTGCTCCACAAGCTTTGGAAAGCCAAGTGTTGTGTTCAATTCCAACCCCAAACCTTTGTGGAGCTCATCCATGGACACTGAACTTCATCTCTGTGTGGCCACACACCATGGAGTCATTTCATTGCCCTGGGTTTGGTTTTGTGGGGTTTTGTTTTTGTTGTGTTTTTTTTTTTAATTTAATCCTTATTTGATTTATTGGGCACTTCCAAACACTCTTAGTAAGAATCTATTGCCTGGCACTGAAGTGAACAGTGCCATTAGGAATTCAGAGTGGGGAATTGCCTTTGGGACTCCCAACCATGCAGCTGCCTTGCAGGTCCCATTCCCGCTGTGATGATCACGGAGATGTTCCTGCAGTCCTCCCGCCCTGCAGCCTTCATGGTGGGGGGCTCTGTGCACTGGCTCAGCAACTTCACCGTGGGGCTGGTGTTCCTCTACATGGAGGTGAGACACAACCACACAGCAGGGCAAAACTTCAGCTTAAAATCATCTCTTCACCCCTCTGTTTTCCTACAGAGAAGCTTTTTAATCCCCAGAGCTGTAAATGCCCCTGTTGGTTCCCAGCACTTGTATGCAGGGCAAGAAACTGGTATTAACATTTTCTTATCACACCAGTCTGTTGCACAGGCTTTAAAAGAAAGGTGGGTTTGAGCCATAGATTTGCCATTCCTGACTGGGAGGTCCATGCCTGGTACTTTGCCAGGTGAATGTCTCATCCTGAACTCAGGAGCTTGGAAAAGATGGCAAATTCTCTGTGTTCCCTTGGTGTGTGTCCCAGGGAGCCTGTTTCAGATTTGATCTCTGGGTGTCCCACTCAAACTGATCCCCAGCAGGGACCCATAAACTGCAGCAGGTGCTGACTTTGGCCTGTGCACAGGGAGCTGGTGAGTTTAGTTTGATTCACCCTCCTTTTCCAGTAAATCCTTGGTGGTTTCCAGTAAACCCATGGTGGTGGTACAAGAGAATCTAGAACCACCCCAACTTCTGGTTGTTTGACTTGAAATGTGGGCACACCACTGTGGCTGCATTTTCTGTGCAGGGTTCAGCATGTCCAAACCTGGAATGTTTCCCTGATCCCTGCTCTCTCCTGTCCTTGTCCTAGGCTGGGCTGGGGCCCTACAGCTTCCTCATCTTCTGTGCCATCTGCCTGGCCACTGTGGTTTACATCTTCTTTATCGTTCCTGAGACTAAGAACAAAACCTTCATGGAAATCAACAGGATCATGGCCAAGAGGAACAAAGTGGAGATTCAGGAAAACAAAGAGGAGCTGAAGGATTTCTGCACTGTCCCGGGTGGGCAGGCAGAGTGGAAAGGGATGTCCAGCAGCAAACTGTGACCCAGCCCAGTGTCTGACCTGGCAGGGACATTCCTCAGGGTCTGTTCAGTGGGAGAACAAAACACATGGAGTCATCATTTGATACTGACCTGAGAATCACAGAATTATTAAGGCTGGAAGAGACCTTTGAGTGCAGCCACAAACCCAATGCTGCCAATCTACAACTTGGACAATGTCCTCAGCCAGCTCAGTTCCTGTGACCAAGTAACAGATGTCAGGAGGTGGTGAATGTCCCTGATGTCCTGACAAGTCTCAGGTGACACGAGCCAGCCCTTGGGCTGTGCTTGGGCCATGGTGTGCAGGGAGTGCAACACATTCCTCTGAGCAGCTGTCACTCCTGGATGGAGGGTCCAGCACAGGGAAACTCAACTGAATTTGTTATATGAGGGGGCTGCCCTCTCTTTGGAAAAACCAGAATTGTTGAACAGCCTGGCATGGATTTTGTATTGTTGATGGAGAGTCCTTCACATGATTTACTTTAACCTTAGAAAATGAGTTTTATACCTGCCCTCAAATTTGTGATATATGTGTTGAAAAAGAAGCTCTTTTCCTGTTCTGTCTCTACATCCATTACAGAAAAGAAGGCAAAGCCTGTCCCTGGCCAAGGCACAAGGTTTGCATATGAGCTGCTTTACTTCCCCTTTCTATCTGATGTGTCTGCAGGGTGGTGAGTTGATGGTGATAAACAGAAGGAAAGCTGTGCAGGAGGAGGGGGAGAAACGGAGACTGGGTGAAGGATGGCAGAGAAATTTTATTGGAGAAAGTGGCTCCCTTGACCAAGGAGAGAAGCTCTTTGGCATGAAGGAAGATCTGTGTATGGGGATCTATAACTGCAATGAGGGATGTGACAACCCAAGGTGTTGAACTGTGCCAAGTTCTGCTGCTCTTTACCTCTATCCCACAGATGGAGGCTTTGCTGTCTTGGAAAACCCCCTTGGAGCACCAGCAGGTGCACAGTGAGCCTCTACAAAGCAGGAGGAGGAACAAGCACATGCTCTCAGTTTTCCTGTTTCCCCAGTAAGCAGCTCAGATTCTCCTGATGCCTTAAATAAACCCCAGAGGTGCTCACTGGCAGCTGGTGTCAGCCCCCAGGACCACCCCCCCGAGGAGGCTCAGAGGGGTCTCTCCCCAGGCTATGATGTCCCCCTTCAGCTGCTCTGCTTTGCACAGGGCGAGCGCCCGAACATCCTCAGGGCTCAGCACGCGGCTCCACAGGTTCACCTGGGCCATCCACCCTGCAAAGCCATTGGAGAAGGTCCCAAGGAGAGTGTCCCTGTCCTTCCCAAGGACAAGCACCCCTCCAGGCTGGCTCACATAGCCCTTCTGGATGCTCATTGCTTTGCTGGCTGCCCCATTGAGCCACAGATGGGCCATTCCCGACTGGGAGGCCCAGGCCATGCAGTAGTGCAGCCAGCCCTGTGCCTCGGGGTGCAGGGGGAAGCTGATGGAATGGCCTCCCACCCACAGCCCCACCTCTGTGCCCACTGTCACCAGCAGCTCGTTGTCTCTCTCCCGTGTGGAGTAGGACAGGATGGTCTGGCTCCCACTGTGCTGGGCCTTTGCCCAGAAACACAAGGTGAAGGCTTGGAGAGACATGTCCTGGAGGGGATGGACATCCACAAAGCTCTCAATGTTTTCCACAGGGAAATAGAAAGCTGGAAAAGTGCTGGATTTAATACCTGAAAGACCCAAAAGCCAGTGGTTACATTTCCTGCCACGCCTGTAAATAAGCCCAAATCCCAAAGAATTGCACCCATAGGAGGTGCTCTGAGCTGTCCTGAGCCACAGTTGTGGTGTGTGTTGTGCCAACAGGGAAAGGGCTTGAAATGATGAAAAGCTGAGCTCCCCCTCCCAACTGTTTGGGAAAATTGCTTTATTTCCCTCCTTCTTTCTCTTTTCTCATAGTGCACAAAATAGAGGTGATGATTATTTATCCTGGGGGAACTGGGAGCTAAAATTTTTCAGTGTTTGTAAAAATGTGCTTATGTGTTGCAGAGGAAAGCTGCAGTTGCTGTGGGAGTATCTGGATTAGGGCTGGCCACAACAATGCTTTAACTGAAGGATTTCCATCAGCAGGCCTTGATATGGCACAAAATTCTACCTGCACTTATCAGTCCCAAACCTGTCACTGATTTAGGCCATCAAGGTCAGCAGGGCATGGGCTCTTCACTCTCCCCAGGTAGGCTGGACTCAACAGCTGTGTGTTTCTTACCTGTGTGGCTCATTCCATTCAGCAACTCTGTCTTCATGTCTTGGAGCTGCATCTGGATTTGATCCAGCCTGAGGGTGAATTCCTCTGGATGACATTGTGCTAGAGCAATCAGACAGCTGAACTTACAGAAGGCCACAACCTACACACAGAGTAGTTTTTCTAGTCTGGGGCAAAGCTTTGTTTTAAAAATACAGCATTTCTCCTCTGTGTGGTGCCTGTCTGATCTCACCCCCCACCCACCTGGATGCAGACACACCTGAGCTGAGGATCCTTGTGGTGCCATGTGGAACCAGTTACCTTGGAGAGCTGTGTGACAGCCAAAACTGTCAGAGCACAGGGCTGGCACACACCCTGCAGCTACCCCTGCACCTTCAGAAGCCAAGTGTGTTGGCAGGGAGAGAAGAGGCACACAGGACACCTCCACTGCTGCTCCTGGCAAAGGTGATCTCCAGCACATCTAAACTCCAGTTGAACACCTCCCTCGAAGGTTTCCTGCCCCTCCCCAGGTAAGCCCAAGTCCTGCTGCTGCCCCCTTACCCTGGGGGGCTCTGGCTGTGAAGGAGGACTCCACCACCCTGCCGTGGAGGGGCTGGGCGTGCCGGTAGTCGTTGCGCAGGGTCCTGTTCTGCCAGTCCAGCAGGGTGTTCTCCAGGAGGCTGATCTGGCAGCAACACAGGCATCTTAGAGGGTAGAGGGAACAGCAGCTCTGCCTGAGAGTGCAGGGCAGATCCTGCAGCTCAGAGTTAACAACTAGTTACACAGGAATCCTCAGGGTCTCTTGCTGGGTATTAGCAAGGGAAAGGAACTGAACAGGATGGGCTCTTATCAGCTAATTCAGGATAAGATATTTTGCCTGAGGGAGGTCTGGAACACCTGATGGTGTGCACGCATGGAGATTGTGCTGCCATTCTGTAGCTTTCTCTCAAGTGCCTTCCAGCCTTCCCCCTACCAGAAGGAGCATTTCTTTTTCAAAGAGAACACACTGTGATCCTCCACTGCTGCAGTCTCAATTTTATCTTGCTCTTCTCCTAGAAGAAAATGTTTCTGATGCTTCTTTATTATTTATTACCTTAAAAGCATTACTTGCAGTGTAAGTCTAGACAAGGAAAAACCCTGACATACCTTATAAAAATGTGCCAATTATTCTGTAATTATTATATTGCTATGAGTGGCTCTTTCATGTTTCTGGGGGGGTTTGCCTTGTTGATTCCTCTGGTCTTTTCCTTTCTGTAGTGCTTCAGGGTAGCTGAGCTTAACAAAGCAGAGAGCTTTGTTATCAGTGACCAGACCTCAGGTAACCTGCTGCTCTACACAACCTGACCTTGCTGTGATGTAGCCTCACAGTGTCATCACAGCCCCGTGTCATTCCAGTTGCTCAGGAATTACATCCCAAAAGCTCTGTGTGAGACATGCCCTGCTAGCTCCTGGTGAAGCTGGTCCCAAAATCACTGCAGGACTGAAGGAGAAGCTGGTGTGGAAAGGTGAAGCAGGAAGGAAAGAGAAGCTGGTTAGAGCTACCACTCACCTGTGTGTGTGACAGGACAATGGGAGTGTGAAAGACTGTCCAGATGACACTCTCAGAGCAGGGCGGGGTTGTCAGGGAGCCCTGGTACCTGTAGAAGTGCGAGAGGTTCTCTGGCAGCATGGCTTGGACATCCAGAGAGCTGAGCGTTGTTGATTGACCTCAAAGGGAGCAGAGAGGCAACATTAGCAATGAATGGGGAGTGAGGAGAGAGGGGAGTGCTGGTAGGGCTGGGGCAGGCAAACCCCTTCGCCCACTGCAGTTGTTTATTAGACCTTTGGTAGAACTGGAGAAAGGTGGAGGGAAGTGAATGGCCCTTTCAGTGGGTCTGGGGTTTGTCATTTGGAGATATCTGGGTCCTGGGGTGGTGGCACCTGCACCTCAGTGCCCAGCCAGTGCCTGTTGGTCCTCCCAGGAAGCATTAGTGGGGTACAGAGTGCAGGGAGCTGTTCTTTGGTGCTGCAGACCTACCAGGAGTCTATTTATTGCTGCCTTGAGCACCTTCCCCACTGCCCAGCTGCTGCTGGAGCCATGTGGGCAAGGATGGCATGGAGATGGGCATGGCTGAGGATGCTCAGTCATGGAACTGCCAGCAAAGCAGCAGGAAAATGTCTGTCTCCAGACCCACAATCTCCATTCAGGCTTTGAGAATATCAGGGATGGAGAAAGGCATTCCCAGGTCTTACCTGCAAACCTGATTCTTGCCAGTTTGGAAATGAATTCACTGTAGTAGGTGTTCTCAAAGTGCCCATCCTAAACACACACAGAAACTTGATCAAGAGCTTTGTGACCTGCACAGCTGTCACACCTGACATCCCACCTGCACTGCCTATGGGGCAAGCTTTTCTGGGGCTCCCAAGCTGTGTTGGCTGGTGTTGTGTGAACCCCAGATGGCCCCAGGGAAGAACAGTCCTGCTACAGCACAGCTGCCTAAACTGGGGGCAGACAGCATCTCTTAGCAGAGAAGTACAAACCTGGCACAGCCTGCTTGTGTCTGGACTGAGCTTTTAGCACAGACAGTGACCCCTGGGCATCAAACCTACCTCATACAGGAAAGCCAGCACAGCCAGCCCGTTGGGTTTGTCTTTGGCTTCTTCAAAGCTCAGGTAGTCAGCAGAGTTGTAATGGACAATGTGCAGCTGTCAGGAGATGAGACAGGGTCATTTAGCAACAAGTGATGAATGGCTTCCTGGGTGCTTTAGAGGCTCAAGACAGACTGAAGGGAGAGTCACCTTCCCAATTCCTGCTGCTTGTGCCTCACAGCATGGCCAAAGAGACCTTTAGTTTAATAGGTTTGTGACGAATGTGGGGGAACAACACCAGGTTTGAAGGACATCAGTGCTCTTGCAGTGGCTTTTCTTGGAGTCTTCTGTGCCAGCACCATCAGGCTCAGCCCTTGCACTGCACCAACCACCTGCATTTCTGGGAGCCCTGATTCCCCCCTTGCCTCTGCACTGCATCCTGCAGGCTCTGGAGGCTGCACCATCCAGTTTCCCAGCTGGTAGAGGGCAGTGCCCCCTCCCTCCAGCCCACTCTGCTCACGCACCTCTGCGAAGTATCTCATCCCATCTATGGTGTGCTCCGAGCCACTGGTCTCCAGGTCCAGGCCACCCCAGTGCAGGTGCATCTGGACAGCTGTGTAGAGGCCTGGGAGCCCTCTGGAGATGTTCATGGTGGGTGGCAAATCGATCTGAACTGAAACAAATCCCAGGATTGGAGACTGTAATGGGTGCAGCCAGCCCAGTCCTGGAGTTCTCTCACTCTGTAGGAGTGTGTCTGTACTCAGACTGCACTGCTACAAACAGGCTGTGTCAGGGGGGTTTAGCCTGGTAATAGCACAGCTACAGAGTGAATGTATCTGGTTTCTTAGGTGACACATTTGGGCTTTGGCTCCTGAGAGCCTGCAAGGACAGTCCTGCTGATAAATCCATCTCCTGTCCCTTTCAGATCTGCTGAGTGTTTTCCCTGAAAGATTCTGCTGCCCTGGCCCATCTCACTGAAGCCAGTAGAAAAGCCCAGCCTGACTCACAGGAGCTGTGAATAGGGGCAGTCGTTTGTCTCTGTGCTTTAGGAAACTGCCCTGCACCAGAAAATCATTGTTGGGAAGTTAACAAAAGAAGAGGCAAAATAGTCAGAAAAGCTAAACCTGCAAGAATTAATGTCTAGGCAGGCAGGGCAGCAGTGCTGACACGAGAGCTTCGAGCTGAGTGCTGAGTCTGGGTGGGCCACAAACAGGAGTTATGGTGTTCAGAAACACAACCTTCCTCTGAAGGCAGTTTGTCTCTCATCACTTCATTCCCTTGCTCTCACACTGTATTTCTCTCTCTCTGTTACAGAGAGGAACATGCAGGATTAAAGAGCTAAGAGTTTTATGTTCCAAACACCTTCTCAAAAACACTCATTCCCTCCCCACTGCAGCCATTAGAAAATCCTCTCATTGCTCATCTGTAGTCCTTCAGCATTACCCCCACAGTGCCAGCTGATAAATTATTTAGACAATGAATTACAGATTGCAGCAGGGAAATCTGGGATCTCCTAAATTACCAGCCCTGCCCTGAAACTGTGTGGCCAAAGGCCAGGCTTTTAACCTGTGCTGTGCTTCATTTTCCCTTCCTGAGACCCAAGATGTCAATCCCCTGGCTGTGAGGGGGGATCCTCCTCTGTGCTGTACTTTCTGTGACCTGCATCTAACCTAGCCTGGGTTTCCACTCCTGGCATTTCTTACTAATGCACAGGGCCAGAAGATGCATTTCTTGAATGCAGAGAGGAGCCACAGTGTGCCCCAAATACCACACACTCCTGTAGTCCTGTTGTTTGGAGCACATTAAAAGAAAGGGTCAATCTAGAATGCTCTGGCTGCCTTTTCAGGTCTAACAGAGAAAATACCTTGCAGAATGTTCTGCCTGCCTTTTATTCATGTGGTTTATATATGTGTTTCTGGGGAGCTTTCCTAGGGAATTGGGGAAAACAGCAAAACTAGGAGAGGGGAATGAAGTGAGATGGCAAAGGAAGGTGAGTTCAAAAAAACAACAAAAAAAGGCATTGTCTGTGAATGGCATTTCCATGGTTCAAACAAATAGTGAATTCCTGCCCTGCCATGGGCCTGACAGCCCCCAGTCTTACCAGAGTGACCATTGTTGGTCATCCTGAAATCCCCCTGCAAAGGCCCATCGTAGCCATTCAGCTCCAGCTGCAGCAGCAGGGGGTTGTACCTCACTTTTTTCCTCTGGATGTCAATTGGAGATTGGTGCTTGCCAGCACAGTCTGGAAAGTGCTTCCCCCAGTGCTCTTCATCCAGCTCTCCTTCTGTGTGGAGGGGGAAGCAAGGTGAGGTTAGAGGGACGTGGTGAGAAGTGCTGTTAGTCAGGAGCACAGAACTCCCCTCATTTGCCAGCAGGAAACGTCAATCTAATTATTATAACACCAGGAGCTGCAGCCATAAAAGGTTGCTTTGCCTTCCCTAGAGTGAAAATACACATTATTCTGTCTGCAGGACAACTGTGCTGCAAAGTAAGAAACCTGCATTGCAGCAACAGCTTAACGATCGCTGGAGATTGGACCTCCACAAAGAGGAGCAGAGTTTACATGGAAATGGGGATTTAAATGGGGCTCAGCTGCCAGAGGTGTGCAATTCGATTCTCAACCGTGTGAGCGAATAGGACCAGGGCAAAAGGCAGGAAGACTCTACTTAGGATCAGGAACTGGCAGCAATTTGCTATTTTTAACTAGGGAAAGAGCAATTGCCCTATTGCAACTATTCAATTTCGGCTTAGCTTCATCCCCAGCTCACTGAAGATCATAAAAGGATTAACATTTCCTTCAGTGAGCCCTGCAATCAACTCCCTGAAACTAATGCAATTCAGAGAAATCTTCACAAAAAATATAAATACCCAAATAAGGATTTCTTAGTGCTCTGTACTGCCTGGATTGTGACAATATAAAATAAGAAGTAGGCAGTATTTAAAGCTTTTCTTTCCAGGATCATCCAAAGGGCAGCTTTTCTTCCAACACAAGTAAAGATCTCCCCCATTGTTTGAACCTCGTTGTGCTGCCAACCCTGACAATGTGTCCTAACACACAAAGGAGTAAAAAGGGAGAATCACTTTCAAGACACAGCAGCATCAATAAAGTGGAATAAATGAGCTGCTCTGCGATCTGTCACTCAGGGAGAGCCAAGCCGAGCGTCGCTTCTGCAGCACAAAAGGGACGGGGCGTCCTCAGCAGCAGCAATGCCCAAAGAGCCTCGTTGCTCATTACCTTGGTATGTCCAGTGCGGGAGGTGAGAGCAGCTCAGAGGCACCAGGAGCAGGAGGGCAGCTCCGAACCACATGAGTGTCACTGAACCTGCGGGGAGAGCACACGGGGGGAGGGCTTTAGAAACTGCCCAATACAAAGTCAGGTTCCCTCCCTCTGACTGAGAAAAGGGAGAAGGAAAAAAAATAGAAACTCATTTAAACTTAAACTAACTATAGATATTTATAGAGAAAAGAGAAAATTAAGAGTAAACTAC
>JAWWLZ010000054.1:6161641-6221515 GCA_035041345.1 Poliocrania exsul | reverse complement strand
CCATCTCACCTTTTTAGTCTTCCCCCACCCCAAGTATATTATGGCTTTTCCAGCAGCCTTGGAAAGTGAGTGGCTCTGAAACACCCATTTACTGCTCCAGGTCTGGCCTCTCCACCACCCACCCTGCCCTTCTCCTCACCCATCCCAACCACTCACGGCAAACAATGCCACGGAGATAATATATTTGGCCAGTCAGCTTTCCTGACCCTCTTCCTAAGCTGAACGGGCCAGGTTTGCCCCGACGGCCAAAGCTGAGCTGAGTCGCTGTCTGACCCCGGCTCTGCCCACCCTGCCTGGCCATTCATTCCTGATGAATGGGCTGAAAAGCTTCGTTGCAAGTATCGGTAAAACAGAGCTTTGTAAGCAAAAACAGGCAGCACAGACCTCCAACACTGTCCTGAGACAGCCAAATGTATCCTCAACACATGGAGCAAAGAGCCCAGCGAGGCAGCACTGAAGGGACTGGTTTGCAAAAGCCCCAAATAGTCACAATTTTATTACAAATCAAAACAGTACACACTGAGATCCTTTGAAAATTAGACTTTTGAGAGCAGGTTTAAAAGCATTCCACACCGCCCAAGCCTTAGAACTCAAAGCACTTTGCTTTCAACACCTTCCCTCATCAGTGAATACCAAGTTTTGAATGGGAGGGATTTGCAACCTTTGAAAAATTCAGAGCTCTCAAAACCCGCTTAGACTGTTGGGAGATGCAGGCATCGTACACGACCCCAAACCCCTGATGGCTTTTTAAAAAACATATAGGAATTCAAATGAAAACTAGCAGGGAACAGATGTCTAAATGCTCTTATGGACTTCAGTAGCTGATCTGAGCATCTTCAGGCACTTGATTTCCTTAAAAATGTGTCCCAAGCAAACGATCCAGTAAAAAAGTCCCTTGGCAGAACAGGGAACACACCCTGGATACTCTGCCTGCCCTTTTGTATCCTGTTAGTACGCAAATGCCATTCCCTTTGAAAAACCTTCTCTTCCCCCCAGGAATGGCACACTGCTGAGAGCCCTTCCTGCCCAGCAGTGCCCCATAAATCCATGGGTTTAGAACAAAAGGGGAGCAGAAATCTCCCCGAGAATGGAATTTTCACCTGGTAATGAGAAGAGCTACAGCTGCCCCCCAGGCCAGCAGAGCTTTGCTGTTGGTTTCAGGTGACATTTGGCCAGAAAGCTCAGACTGGTGCAAGCTCAGCACTCCTGTTCACCATGGCCCTGCCACTTGCAATAAGACTTGCAATTATTTTCAGGAATAAGGCAGAGGAATTTTCAGGAGTAAGGTGATTTTCAGTCAGTTGGCAAGGTAAGCTGGGGAGTGAGGGTCAGATTGAGCTGTGCAGGGGGGGGTTATTCAGCTCTGAGACAGCTGGGCAGCCCCTCAGAGCCTTGTCAGGAGCCAGTCAGGTGGGGAGGGAGCATTGCCAGGAGCAGCAGGGACATTTAACCAGCTCTGGCAAGCAGAAGGGGGAAAGCAGGGCTTGGTGCATCAGGAGGACGTGGCACAGCAGTTTGGTGACAGTTTGGGTGGCAGTTTGGGCAGGTAGGGCACTGAGGAGCTGCAGCACACTCAGTTTGCTTAAGTTGCTGCTCTTTGCACTGGCTGAGAGAGCTCAAATAGAGTGTCTGCCCAGTGTGGGTACAAGCCCTTTAAATTCACCCCAAAAGATGTGGTGGCCCTGATGGAGCTCCCCAAAACCCATGGAAAACATGCAAAAAACCCCCATAAAGCCATCCAGGCTTCAGGCTGTGGGGAGTCCTGAGCAGTGGCAGCAGCTGCAGCAGGTGTGACCAGGTGCATGACTTGCTCAGCCTGATAGCAGAGTTACCAGAGGAAGGAGAAAGGGCTGAGAAGCAGCAGAGGATCAGAGAGGGAGAGGGACTGGTGTGGCCATGCTCTGCCTCTCTAAGAGGACATCCCCAACTTCCCTGGGCAACCTGTGCCAGTTCCTCACCACCCTCACAGGACCAGCCACCAGAAGCAACTAAAGATCCAGAGGATCTTCCAATCATCCCCCAGCAATGAGCAGGTACCAGTGGTGAAGAAATAAGTGAATGGAGGGCAGTCCAGACTTGGGAGGCAAGTGAAATCCTTTTTCACCCACTTCATTCCCCCTGGTGCCCCATCCCTGGAAGAGTTCAAGGCCAGTTGGATGGGGCTCTGAGCAACCTGGTGTAGCAGGGGTTGGAATGAGATGATCTTCAGGGTCCCCTTCCAGCCCAACCCACTCTGTGATTCTTTGAAGGTACTTAAGAACAGCAATTCAACAGGAAGAGCCACAGGTGAGTTACAGATTGCCTGGGAACTCAGATTTCTAGGACTAGACTGTGCTGGAGAACAGAAGCAGGTTTTTTATTCAAAATCTTATTCTTTGCAAGCGAATTGTTAATGTTAAAAGGCCTTTCCTGGTCTGCTGGTTTGTGCAGTGCATTTTTAATCCTTGAGAACTGCTGTAATATTGAGTTGATTAACCAAATGTGGGTTTTTCCTGTTTCCTCTGAAGAAGTCATTTATTCTGACAGTTGCACTGAACTGTGGAAGAACTAAACTAAGCAAACATGCCCTGCAATGCACTTCTTAATCCTTGTGTATCCAGTTGGGTAAATAGGCTTTGAAATTAGCTGAGGGAGAAATTCTGGGGGTTTCTACCTCTTTACACTTCAGGATTCCACACAGCAGCACAGGAGGGTGTGAAGAAGAGAGTCAGGCCCTGGAGGTCACCTCTGCCCTCCTGTCACCTGCCTGTGTGTGCACAGGAGAGTGGGAATGGGTTAGTTTGAGTCAGCTTCCCCCAAATCAGTGCCTTTGGATGGGCCCTGAGAAAGGTGGGATGGTGGAAGGTGTCCCTGCCCATGGCAGGGGGGTGGAACTGCATGATCTTTAGGTCCCTTCAAATCCAAAACATTCTGTGATCCTGTGAAGACACAGCAATATGAGGAGAGGATTTACTAAGGGCACTAAGTATGGATTTGGTTTGGAGTTAGGACAGGGCAATAGTTTTAATTAAGTTCAAATAGATTTGGATATTAAGCTTCCAGCTACAAGCTGAATATTATGGAAGTCCTTCCCCTGTATAAAGTATTGCACACATCAACCACTGCTGCTTGGTTCTTGGAGCCTTTTTAGGGAATGTGGAACTAAACCTGGCTGGCCTGAGGCTTGTCTTTAGTCAGCTCTTTCACTACCCCAGTTTAATTGCTAGAGAGCAGCATGGACACAGTGCTTAGAACTGGTGGCTTACAGGGGAACACTGTGGGTCTGACAGGACCCACCTCTGCACCAGATTTAGCCAGGGAGAAAATCTAATGTTGTGTATCTCAGCCAGGAATATGCTTGGCATGATTTCTTCCCAAAGGCAGGCTGCTCTCACACAGACCTCAGCCTGCCCCTCCTGCCTCCACTACAGTAGGAAATAAGCCTTTTATCCCACATCATTGGCTTCCATGCACTTCACTTTTATCTCTACAGTTTCCCCTGACTCTTTGCCATCTTTTAAATCCTGCTTCTCCCAGGCTATTCTCTCTGTCCTCGCTGGCCTAAAGCTCAGCTCAAGTCTGACATTCTGAGGATTGGGAGCCACATTAAAACCTTGACATGGCATTGAAGCAGCTGGCTCAAAACCTCAGTGCTCCTCTGACCCAGAACTTGAAAGGGTTAACTCCTCTCCCTCTGAATCAGCAGGAATTTCCTGGGGAGTTGCAGTAATAGCTGCATCACTGCCCAGACCAGCAAACATTTGACCAGAACAGGCTGTTTGATGTGAGATGGACAGATTGCCTTCAATCAGGCTATCCAGGTTTTCCTGAGTCTAAAACCTCTTCAAACAGAGCTCTCTTTGCTGAGGTCGTGCTGGATGAGTGAAAGAATCCAGAGCCTACACAGGTTTTATGAAAGACCCAAATCAGCCAGTGCAGGCAGGCCCAGACCCATGAGGAAAGCTGGCAGTGGCTGTGCAGATTGAAGCATGAGATCCTTTAATTCAACAATTCCTGTAATGTTTTTACATCTTCCTTCCAAAACTGGCCCTCATTTCTTTGAAATTTTGCCCATGTTTTTTTTCCCCTCCTTTTGCCCCCTGGTTTTCAAGCACATGCAGAGATCACAGAGGTAGAAAAGTGCTGGAATTCATTTCTCCAGCTCACACAATCCCTTTAGACCTCCTTTATCTTACGTGTTTGACTAAATTTAATCACAGAATCACAGAATGGTTTGGGTTGGAAGGGACATAAAAATCATCCAATCCAACCCTCTGCCATGGGCAGGGACACCTTTACCTTCTCCTGCTATAAATTCAGATACAGTTATTGATTCTACTGAAGCTTTGTGGTAGAAATGGGCTTTGGGGCTGCCAGAGACAGACAGCAGAGATTTACACCAGGGCTCCTACAAGCAGGATTTGCCCATTTGAACGCAGAGAGGTTCCCTCTGTGAATTGCATTTCATGGTCTAACAGGTCTCAGCATTATCTGCCTGCAGTTCATTGTCAACCTAAATTTTCTTTTGCTCAGTTTCAGCCAATTACTCTCAGTTATAGCTATAACCCTTGGATTATCTTCAAATAGTTTGCCCTTTTTAATGTTCCCATCACTTCAGGGGTGGTGATCACCTCACTGCACCGTGGGCATGAGCAGCCTTTCCCTCCTGTGTCCCCAAGGTGGAGAAAAGGACAAGGTGGTGCTGGAAAAAGGAGAGAACATGGTCCAATAATCACTCTTCATTTTCATTTCCAGGAAATGTAATTACAGTTCTTTAATGTGTCTGTAGGGCTGCTCTATGGACTTTGCAGAAAGAGGCTTCATGTTCTGTATCTCTGCTTGAGGCTTTGAAAGAAACCAGAAGATGAAGGGGGAGGTCAAACCTCCCTCTGCACTTGCTGTGAGGAAGACAGGAATGTGGCTGAGTGTGGCGATTGAAGGAGTGCTGTAGAGAGGGGGCCTTGGAGAAATTTTTCCATCATTCCAGGGCTTTATGCTGTGCACTGGATGGTGGTGGGATAGAGAAGGAATAATTTGGTGACAAAGCAGCTTGTCAGCATGTCCAAATACCTGTTCACCCTCTCAGACACTGTGCTATGAGTGTGTTACACAAATCTGCATCTCCTCCCAGAAAAATGCTCCTTTTGCTCCTGATCTCCCAGGCAGAGGAGGCCCAGCTGCTGCTCAGTCTCTCTGCAAACCAACATCAGCAGGGCACAACCAGAGGAGAAGCCCCCAAGCCCCCTGACAACCAACGAGTGTGCACAGGACAAGTACAGGCTCTGGAAATTGCTGCTGCCCATTGCTGGGTAAGCACTTTCTGCTTTCAGCTGCATTGTGTGTTGAGCAGCTGTGACATCCAGTGGCCAAACACAATACGGTTGGGGCTGGGACAGGGATCCTCATACCTGCTAACAATAACAGAGCCCTTCCGTGGCACTTTTCATCTTCAAAGAGCTGGATGAGCACAAATTCATTAACCCCTCCACGGCTCAGCGGGGCAGAGCAGTGCAGTGATCCCAAAACACACGAGAGGGGGATGCCAATGCCCAGGCTCCCCAAAGCAGGGCAAGCAGCTCTCCAGGGAGGTGAAGAGCCTGCTGTAGGACCAGAGGGCAAACCCTTCACCCCTCAATGCTGAGAGATGAGGGATCAGAAAGGTAACTCATCCAGCACCCAATGAGGAGGCCACACCTGAGGGAAGGGTTGTGCTGCTTTTCCCAAGAGCCAGAAAACCCATGGCAATGGAGTGGGGAAAGCTGTGTGAGGAGACACAGCAGGACCAGGGCTGGTTTGGAGAGATGCTTTGTCAGAGGCCTGGCCTGAGGAAAGGCTTCTGCAGAGATTCTCTGAACAGGTCAGAGGACTTTACTGATGGATTTGGAAGGCAGCACAGGTGTGGATTTGGATTAAGAAATACAGTGAACCAAAGAAATGTGACTGTCAGGAGATCCCAGCAGTTGATTGGGATCCCTGCTGAGTCAGGTAAACTGGAAGACAGAGAAACCAGGAAAACAAATCAGTGGAAAAGCTGGGTCTCACCCTTGGAACATTCCAGACTGATGCTGGCAAATATCTATTCCACACAGGAAGAAAGAATGGACCAAGAGATGGGTTTTCACAAGGCCATGTTATGGAAGGAGCAGGGGGTACAAGGGCTCTGATAGGTTTAATGGCTGCATTTGGTGCACCTGCTGCATTTCAGACCCTGTTCAACCCTTTGCCTGTTTGAGGTGTGTGCTGAGTGGATGGGCCAGAGCCTGTTTGCTGCTCCCAGCCTGTGCAGTTCTTAGGAGTGAGAGAAGGGCCTTCACTCCATAGCTCAGAGTGAGGAAGATCCAAGAAGACTCATAAAAGTTACAGTCTAAGTGCAAGTTTGCCACCTTAAGCTCATTTCTAGCCCCTGCAGAGGAACAGCCTTGACACAGATGCTGTGCTTCTTATGGGGTATCTCTAATGTCAATTCAGACGTGCCTATTTCCTTTTGGTTATAAAAACAGACTTGGATGACTCAGAGATCCAAACTATGGCCAGATGTCCCCAGTTTCAGGGCTCAGGAAACCAGTCCCTGCTTTCCTCAGGTCCTCAGTGCCCCCGTGTTTGCTGGCTCAGCCCTGCAGGGGGTTTTGCTGCAGGCAAGGTCTTTGCAGGGACATTCAGCAGGAGCCAAGTGCCCACAGTCCCTCCTCTCCCAGTAGCTCCTCACCAGTGCACTCTGCCTGATAGATGATAGGAGCAAAAGGTGGTTCCCATGGGAATAAAGTCGATTTTTAAGGCAGGAAGACAACATGAAGGAAATTTAAATCCTGCTGTCTGTGTTGTACCTGTTCTGTGGCAAGAGAATCCTGCTTGATAACTCCTGTGCTTTACATAAGTATTTTCCACTCATTAAGAAAACAAATTAACTGTTGTTGGGTTACTCCTACTGGGTTTTTTTCAAGATTCCATTAAAAAACCCCTAAACCTTAAATACCAAATATAATTTCCTAATGGCTAATCGATTCCAGGCATCCTTTCCCCTTTATAGCAGAATATATCTCAGAGAGAGGGAAGGCCCTGTCAGAGGCAGTGCAAGATTTGCCTCTCTAGAGGAGATTACTTAATGGTTTCATCTTGGTTGGAACAAGCAGCTACGGCCTTTGGATCCACCATTCCTGGCAATTAATATCCAGCTGGTTGAAAAGCTTTCAGCCTCACTTCAAATCACCAATCAGATCATCAGCTGCTGGGAAATGTACTCTTTGGTATCAGCACCCTGATTTGTGCCTTGGTTCCCCTCCAGATAACCCTTCCCCATCACCTGAAGGCAGATGTAGTAGTTGTACATGTAGGGGAGAATTTAAAGAGTAGTAAATATTTTTCCTGTTTCAGGCATCTTACCTGCTCTTCTTCTGTTGCTCTCATGGTTGTTGTGCAGTGATGTTGCATTTTAAGTAAAATACATTCAAAATATCCTGCTTGGTGTCCAATACAGCCCTTGGAGGCTGAGGAGTGACCCATGCTATGTGTTCACAAACCTGTGCCATGGAGTCACCTCTCAAAAATGGACTAACCAGTCCCTCTCTAAAACCCTGGGAGAAGCAGCAGACTTGAGAGAACTGGAGGAATTTAGAAGCACTAAGAAAGCATCAGGTCTGTCACCTTGAGCCATTTCACTATTCAGGTGGTGTTTCATCACAGAGAGACAAAGGAATGACAGAACAGGGGGATGAGAAGCAAGAGGGAAGAGTGTAAAGGCAGAGGATGTTTTGAATGCCTGGAAGAAAACATCTTAAACAGCCATTTAGAAACTGAACAGACACCCAGAAAGAGCACTAGTCAGACTGTGCCATTACCTTTCCAATGAATGTTCCTCCAAACAGCAGGATCTGCAGAGCCAGTGAGGAGGACTCAGAGGGACAGAGTGCTGAGTTCTGCATCCAATCCTTTGCCCAGAGGTCTCAGCTGGGCTGTGGGGACGTGGGAGCCTCGTTCCCTGAGCTGCAGGGCTGCTTTGCACCAGGCTCCCGGTCCAAGCCCCGACAGGCTGGCACTTGCTGGGCTGTGGGATGGAGCAGCTGAGGGTGGTGCACATGCAGCCACCCAGCCACATGTTCTGCAGGTGCTCTGGGAGGCACTGGGGGGAAAAGAGAAGTCCCTGAGTATTCAGGAAGTGCTTTCAAGGTGCCACAAGAGCTCACGCCCTGGAATGCAACCCTGCACTGCTGAATGGTTATTAAGCACATTAATGCACTGGCAAACAAGTCCTGAGCTGTGGTGGTTCTGCTCCCTGCCTTGGCACCCTCAGCTGCCCAATCCAGTGACTTCACACTCTGGGAAGCTCACAATGCTCCTGCCCAACTGCTTGAAACAGGGCAGGGAAAGCCTGGCCCATCAGCTGCTGTGCTCATCAGGATGGTGCAAGCAATCAAAAACCAGTATATCACACTTTGAGTTTTACCTGTAAAGCACAAGGAATGACAAGGCCTTGCAGTGGGAGGGGATTTTGGTCCTGGGGTTGTTCTCCACCTCTGGGTGGTAGATGCTGGTGGTGGCAGTGTTTTCCCTCCATCAGCAGCTGCACTGCTGTGTGAGTGTTCCTGCAGGGAATCTTGGATGGGATCACCAGCTGCACTGGCTTCATGTTCCCCAAAACTCTGTTCCAGTGTCCATCCCATCAGCCACACACCCCCCTTCCAAATCATGAAAGAAACATTTTAAAAGAGTGCCCTGATATTTAATTAACTGGTAACAAGCTTGGATTCCCACAGAAATTATTCCAAGCTATCTCATAGCCTTAGGAATGCTTTTTTAAGAAAAGAAAAATTAAAATCAGGCAGGATACTTGACTGAGCAGTGGCATTTTTCATATCAGCTCTGACTTTTATTTTAAAGTGTATGGTACAGTGCAATTTTAAATCTGCTGAGCCAGGAAAATCTTATACCAACACCTGAACAGTGCCAGAGTTGTGCTCATGGATGCCTGAGCAGTTCTGCAGCCACTGCAGCCCAGAGTCTGCAGCTGTGCCTCCCTCGGGGCCACACAGCCCAGTGGAGCAGACACAGCCCCTGGCACAGTGGCCATGGCCAGGACTGAGTCCTGCCTGCTGGGGATGGCACCATGGCAGGGGGGGAATGCAGGTTCTCAGCTCATTGCTCACACTCCAGGGGAGGAAACTCACTTTGTCCTGGTTTTGTGGGCACAAGGAATGGAAAACCCAGACAAAGGACAAGTTCTAAACTCTTCCTCACAAGTTCTAAACTCTTCCTCACAAGTTCTAAACTCTTCCTCACAAGTTCTAAATTCCTCACAAGGAATAGTTCAGGCTGTTCTACAGACAGTTCTTTCCCCCAGCTTTGGTTTGGTGGAGCAGGAACAGGGGCCAGCAAGAGGCTCAGTGCTCCAGGGCAGAGGGTTTGCTTTCTGCCTGCCATCAGCTAATTATGACCTTTCATAACACATCTTCTATCCCCAAAGAACACCCTACTTATTCCAGCCTCAGCCTCTGCTCAGCTGCTCCAGTGTTTAATTTCCCTCTGCCTCGGGCTTTCTTGTGCTCCATTTTCTTCAGCTCATTATGAGACTCGGCACCTCTGTCTGATTTGCCTGCAAGGCAATCAAGGGACTTCTACCAAGTGCAAAGATGGTGAAGCATCTCAAATCCAGCAGTGAACCAGCATAAAAAACCCCAGTTTTATAATTTCCAGCATCTGGAATGTGGGTTTGCAGGGAATGTTCCCCTCTCATGCCCTTACACCACGAAGGGTAAGGCTGCAGGATAAGCCAGGGGTATAATGTGCAGCTTTGGGGAGGTTGGCACTGTGAAAAATCATCCACCTGTAAGTGACAGTTTAATTACAAGTTTAATTAATTAATGACTCTCCCTGTAAGTGACAGTTTGATTCCTTTTCCTGGCCAAAATTGCTTTGTCTCAGCTGTGTGCAACCCAGGCAAAGCACAAAGCCCAGCCCAGAGTGGCACTGTGGGCACGTGGCACCCTCACCCTGCCCCACACCAGGTGGGCTTTCCCAGGGCTGCTCCTTGCTGAGCCCCCAGGGCTGGCAGGGGGGCTGTGGGGCACTGTGGCACCCTGATGTGCCCAGGGAAATAGGTCATTTCAGCAGGTTGCCTCTGCTTTTTATTAGACTCACAGCTTGCCCCGAGGGGATGTTCTCAGGAAGGCAAGAAAAATGTGCCCAGAAGAAACATCAGTCAGAGGCTGGCAGGGCGAGGCAGAGCTGGAGCAAACACAAACATCACCCACCCTGTGAGCAGGAAAACAGCTTTGTTTGGTGAACTGGGCACAGAATTGTATCTCAGGGCTGGAATGGACTTCAAAGGTCTTCCAGTTCCACCTCCTGCCATGGGCAGAGACACCTTCCACTGTCCCAGGTTGCTCCAACCTGGCCCTGGACACTTCCAGGGATGGGGCAGGCACAGCTGCTCTGCCCAACCTGTGCCAGGGCCACGCTCACAGGGAAGAATTTCTTCCTTATATCCAGTCTGAACCTACCCTGGGGGCTTTGACAGCCTTGGAGCCTCTAGAGCCCAACTCCAGGTTTGATGGCAATGGGTTTGGTGGGTATTTTTTTTGATGTTGAGGGTGGGATGGTCCCCACCAGCACCACCAGCCCATGGTCCAACATTGCAGCACTCAGAGGGAGATGGAGCAGGGCCTTGCCAGGGTGGTCACAGGGAACAGGTACTGGAGGGGTTTGGATAAACAAGGAAGGGACAGGGTCCCTCTGCAGTGCTGGAACAATTCATGTGAGGGGTCATGTTCTTATTAAACACCAGGACACGAGGCCAGTGCAGAGTCCACAGAGAGATGAGTGTTACTTTCCAGAGCCATCTCCCAGCTCACCAGTGGCTCATTCCTCACCAGACCACAGCAGACTGAACAGTAACACCTCCCTTTGAGGTATTTATGTGCATTAATGAGATTCCCCCTCAGTCTTCCCCTCTGCAGCCCCAGCTCCCACAGCCCCTCCTCACCAGAGATGCTCCAGCCCCAAATCATCTCCAGGGCCCCACTGGGACCTCTCCAGCAGCTCTTTGTCTTTCTGGTCCTGAGGAGCCCAGAACTGGGGCCAGCCCTGCAGAAGGACACGATGGTGAGGAAACTGGAGGAACAGGGAAAAGTGGAGGAACAGGGAAAGGTGGAGGAACAGGGATTGTTGGGCCCGGAGAGGATTTGACCCCACTGTGACCTTCCAGTGTCTGAGGAGAACTCATAGGAAAGATGGGACAAGCCTCAAGCAGTGACAGGGTGAGGGGGAACGGGTTCAGATTGAGAGAGGGCAGGTTACATGGGACATTGGGAAGGAATTCCTGGCTGTGAGGGTGGGCAGGGCCTGGCACAGGGTGCCCAGAGAAGCTGTGGCTGCCCCACCCCTGGGAGTGTCTAAACCAGGTTGGACAGGGCTTGGATCCCCCTGTGCTGCCGGCAGGCTCGCTGCCCATGGCAGGGGTGGCACTGGGTGGTCCCCAAAGCCCCTTCCCACACAAACCATCCGCGAATTCCATTCCTGTCCCTCACGCCGACTCGGCTCCCCCCCTTTCCCTCCACATGGTCCCGTCCTGGCCCCGCCCCTGCCCCCCCCTCCCCACCCTCATGGTCCGCGCCGGCCCCGCCCCCTGAACGCGGGGATTTTCCACGCGGCCGAGCCCCGGCCGCACGTACCGCACGCACGCCCGCCCGCCTCTGGCGCGAGGCGGCGCCAGCCAATCGGAGCGCGGCGGGGGGCCGGGCTGGCCAATGGGCGCGGCCGGGGGGCGGGCCCTGCGCGCGAGGGCGGCTATAGGCGCGGGGGCGCGCGGGCGCTCGGCCTCAGTGGGCGCCGGGGCGGTGATAGCGGCGGAGCTGCGTGAGGGGTTTGTCGGTACAGCGGTGAGTGCCCCCGCACGGCACGGCCTGCCCGCCACTGCCTGCCCTGCCCTCGGCGCCGTTCTTCCGCTCCGGGTAGCATCGGCGGTCCCCGTGGGGTGTGACCGTGACGCCGCGCCGGGGCTCGGTGGTCCCGGGGGGTGCAGGCCGCTGTGGGTGGGTCTAGGGCGGCCTGGAGCTCAGCGGCGTGCGAGATTAGGGGGTGAAATCAGAGAGATGTGAGGGTCAAGCTGTGCGCAAAATCCGGGGAATATGATGGGTCATGTGAGTCGAAACCTGGGGGAGATGATGGGTCAAGGCATCCTCATAGACAGAGTTTAACCTCTCTCTTAATCATTAACAATCGCCGTCGGATTGCTTGTGGTGATTTGGACCTTTCCCCTCTTTAGCGGGTGTCCTTCAGCTCCCCATCTCAAATATTTAACGTTTGCTGTGGGCGCTGCAATCCGTGCCCGAGGGCTCGTAGCGGGTCACTGAGGGAGTGCTGGTTGTCCCAAGGCAGGGCCGGTGGGGAGGGGGCAGGGGCTGGATGTGCCCCCCTGGCTGTTGGGCTGTGGGCACAGAATGCCTGTTAACCTTCTCGCCTCGTGCAGGGCTGCCCAGAGGATCCTGCGCTGCCTCCGGTTCCGTTACTCGCCTGCTGAGTCACAGCGAGGGCTGGGACCGCCTGAGCCTGGCAGGAAGCAGCGAAGTTTGTCATCAAACCCACAGGCTGAGGCAGAGCAGTTTCAGGCCTCCGTCTTACTAAGCACCGAGAGGGAAAGTGGTTCGACGTGTCTGTGATTTGCTCCCTGCCAGGCATTGTTTAGAACCCGTTGTATCATGTTGCAGAGGTAGAGGTGAATTGAAGCCCCGTGGAATGCAAAGGAGTAGGATTGGAAGGTGCACGTTTGCCCAGTTTTTAGGAGAGCTTTAGCAGTGGGTTTCATGTGTTGGGATCTGATAGAGGGAGCTCAGAGGTCTAGATGGACAGTAAGAGTTGTCATGGTATGAGAGTTGTGTTCACACAGGACCTTTAAATGTCATGCAAACCTGATAACTGTGGCAGTTCTGTAATAAGACACTCACTGGGGTAGTTGTTTCTATGGCCAAACTTCAGTGTTGCTTTTTAAATCTCCATTTGGATCCTTGCTGTGCTCAGCCATAACCCGGTCTTGACTTTACAGAAATTTGGCTGCAAGCTCACAGGGACAGATTTTGGTGATAAAGTTGGCTGTGAATAAAGTATTGGGAAATAATTTTCAGGTGGAGTTCATCCCCATTGATGTGAGTACTGCATTGCCTGTGCAGAGCGTGGAATTATTTGGGGAATAAATGGTGCTTTCTTGGAGTTCAGCTGGTAGTGGAGTGAGTACTCAGGGCTGGCCGTGGGTTCTGACTTAGCCTTGAAGGAGGTGACACGTGTGGTCCTGGAGAGGCCAGGAGAGCTGCTGAGTGTGGGTTGTCCCCTGAAGGGAGACACTGACCTTGTCAGCAGATTATGCTACAAAAAAAGGTTTAAGGCAATGTGTGCGTTAAATACCGGCGTGGTATTTGCGTGTTGGGCTGAGGACAAAGGTCTGGGGCAGGCAGTGCTGCTGGTGACCTTTCTCTCCTGCCTTCAGTCAGCGTTTCCAGAGTCAAACCTGTGCTCGGCTGCCCCTCGGGTCTGGGTGAGCTGACTGAGTTATGGAGCCTGTGGGGAGCTGAACAGCTTCAGTTGGACCCTGCAGCCCAGTGGGAAAACTGTTCTTGAGCACAGGAGTGAGGGGCTTTGCAAAATGAGCAAAACCAAAAGTGTGAGCAATTTCTGGAGTGCTGCAGTGCTGTGAAATGCCTCTTTCTGCAGGAAAGGGAGGGACTTGTGAACAGGTCGTTTGTCAAGGATACTCGAGCAATGTCAGACCTGGCAGGCATCCCCAGTGGAAGCTCTTGGAGTGCATATTCCTGAAGTGCCTCCTTTGTGGAGGTCAGCAAACAGTTCCTGCATTGTGCTAAGGCTTCCTGTGAGCTGGCTGTGCTTTCAAAGAATGAGGCACCCAAAGTTTTGTGGCAAAGCCACAGTTCTGAAAATGAAAGTGCCAGCCTAATAAACTCTCCAAGCCTTTTTGCATAATTGGAGATTCTTCCTGTTAGCCATTGCTCAGTGCACCTGCAAGGAGATAAGGGAGTGTGGGTGGGACAGATAACTGGAGAGTTGCAGGGGTTTATTTCTGGCCTGTATGTTCACTGATTGAAGTTCAGTAGTGGCAACATAAAGGTCATCTTGAAGTGAGTTGTGTTCCTTGACAGATTAGTCATATCATCTGTCAGTGTGTGGGGCTCACTCCAAACAGGCACCCTGAAATGTTAGAGCTTATACAGCAAGCAGGGCCGGGACAGCTGGAAGGGGCATTTAAAAGCCAAGGGGTCAAAGCAAACGGCTGCTCGTGTTTTTAACATTGGGAGGGAGGAACCTGCTGTGGAGGAGGAACTGAGGGCGTGAGGTTTGCCCCTCACACAGACTCAGAACAAGCAGAGCATTTCTAAGGTCATGTTTTCCTAACTTTGCCGTAACTGTGCAGAGATTCATGACCATTTCTGTAAACAGGGTTGCCACCCACACTGGCTTGCCAAAATACCAGATTCCAGAGAGTTCTGCTGCTGAGGCTGAGCTTTATTCTCTGCAGATGGGCTGCGTTTGGTGCCAGTCAGTGGCTTAGACATGGGTATGACTTGATTTTTAAAATGTAGCCAAGCTTACATAAGAGTTTTGTTACGTGTGTGGATGTGAGAAGGGGAAAAGGAAGTATTCAGAAGATTGTGATGGGTTTTCTTCCTTTTAAAAGAGGAAGAGTCAGGAGGAAAAACTATTCCTGTAAATCCTCAGGAAGGTGTAACTATTAATGCAAGCTCTTAATGAGAGCTGGGACTGTTTCTATTTCGACACAGGCTGTGTTTGGCTCGGAGCAGCTGCTGTGCAGACTGAGGTGTTGCACTTTAGTCTCTTATCAGAAAGAGCTCCAACTGGTAGCAAAGATTTCCTGTATTGGGATTCCGTGGCTGCCCTTCCGTGGGGAGAGATCTCTCTGGAAGCAAGGCTTGTGGTGTTACACTGTTCTTGCCATCTAGGCTCAGGCTGTTTTCCCAGCTGTTTTCCCTGTTAAAATAGTGTGATGTTTTTGAACTGGTCTCATGCCTGCAGGTGTTAGTGCAGGATATAAAATTCAGGGTGATGCCATGAGTCACCCCAGCTCAGCTGGTGACTGTGCAGAGCCTGTCCAGGAGCTTTAGAGCTCCTGGGAATCAGAAAGGTGACAAATTTCAAAAGAATTACCACTTGAGTGAACTGTTTTCATCAGAACTGTAAGGACACTTGACCTGCCCCCAGAAAAGCATGTATGGTATTGGTAATTAGAGATTCCTTACAGATTGGTGCTGAAGCTCCCACTTCCCATTCAGACAATTTCTCTGGGGGTGTTTCCTGCCAGGAGCTTTGCCCTCACATCTGCTCCTGCTGTTTGGTGCAGGGTCTCATGATGCTGCAGTGAGGTCACTCAGAAACATCAAAGGAGAGTGTCCCTTGGATATAGGAAAGAGGATTTGTTCATGATAAAGATGATGAGACACTGGCTCAGGTTTCCCAGAGCAGCTGGGGGTGTCCAAGGCCAGGCTGGAAGGGGCTTGGAGCAACGTGGGACAGTGGAAGGTGTCCCTGCCCATGGCAGGGGGTGCAGTGGGGTGATGTGAAGGTCACTTCCAACCCATTCCATGAGTAATGCTGAAATCTTCTTTGCAGGTGTTAAAGATGTCCATCACCAAGATCCACGCCCGTGAAATCTTTGACTCCCGTGGGAATCCCACTGTTGAGGTTGACCTCTACACCAACAAAGGTGAGCCCTCAGCTCTAGGGGTTTATTCCTTTCTTCTGGCTGATAGAACTGAAGAGGCACTCAAAGGCACACAAACTGTCCTGGTTTAGCCTTGAAAATGTCTTTGCTTTTTCCTCCATACATAAACTTGTTGGAACTTGCTGTGAGACTTGGAGGAAAAACCTCTGCCTCATTCTCTTGGGATGAGTTTGCTGGGCTCAAGTTCCTGGCCTGGCCAGTGCAGGTTTTTTGAAATGTGCTCCTTCTTGCAGTCTAAATTGCTGATCCAAACCTGCCTTCCTTCCCTGCCTCAAGCACAAACTGGAATAGCACCTGCAAACTCAGAGTTCAGGCCTTTGCTCCTGTCCTTGGGCAGCTGCTGAGGGTCCTGGTTGTCAGAGCTTCCCCAGCTCTGTAGGACTGCCCTTGGTCTGGCAGTCATTTCTGTAATGAGAGTCTTGTGCAGAGCTGAATTTTGGGTAATGGTTTCTTCTCTGTGCAGGAACTCAGGCATGACTAAAGAACTTGTCTAATTGGGCTTTCACATATAACATCTTATATTTTTAATTATTACAGGGCTTTCCCTTGGTTTGTTAGTTGTGCATCCCCCATCTGATAGGATCTGACAAAGGCATTGTGCAAACTCACCAACGTGCTTTGGTGGAATGAGCAAACACAATGGCTGTGATACACTGACTAAAGAGCTGATCTTTCTGCTCAAAAGATTAATGCAGTCACTTAATGAGGCTGCCCCCACTAAGCTCTTTGATTTAGTGGGATAAGGGAAAGACTGGAGGCTGTAGCTGGCATCTTGAACCACAGGCAGAACAGACTCCAGTGTGTAGATTTGCTCCAAGTGCAGCATCCTTGGCTGGAGGAATGGACTGTCTGGGTGGCTCTGCTGTTGTCAGAAGAGCTCAGAACTCACATTAATGAAATAGGCCTCCTAATTGTCCCTTTTATGCCATATCTTAGAAGAATTTAAAAGCTTGCCTGCCAGACTGAGCTCAGAAGTAGATCCAGTGAATAAAACTCCCTTTTTGGAAAGGGAATGGATGGTTTTGTATCTCAAACACTTGAACTGCAGAGTGGAAGAAAATGAGTCAGCTTGGTGTTATCTGTAGGAGGGAGACCCTGATGAATTGGTGATGCAGAAAGGAGACAACCCTCTCAGGATCACTGTGTGTGTGAGCAGATGTGGTTTAGAGACTCCTCTCCAGGGGAGGAAACGGGCAGGTTGGGAATGGTGTGTGGGTGTGGGATGTTCTGTGGGTTTGAACATGCCAAGACTTTCCATTGCTGTGTTGTGAACAGGTCTGTTCAGAGCTGCTGTTCCCAGCGGTGCCTCAACTGGAATCTATGAAGCTCTGGAGCTTCGTGACAATGACAAGACACGCTACTTGGGCAAAGGTGAGCCTGGATCCAGGTGCCCAGGGTGCCCTGTATGGGGGCTGTGCCCCTGCCTGTGCTGCTGCTGGATTGTGGCAGAGGACAGGAGGGCTCCTGCACTGCTGTCTGTGCTCTGCCCCAGGCATGGCCAGTGAGCAGGGGCAGTGGGGATGAGCAGTGAGGTGGCAGCTCTGAGCTGGGGCACAGGCACGGCAGGGGCTGCTGGGCTGGTCTCTGGGGTGATGTGGGAGTGGCTGTGCCTCCTGCAGTGCAGCTGCCCCGGGCTGGGGGTCACTGTACCTGCACAGGTGGGTCTGTGGAGCTCAGCAGGCCAGCCAGGTGACTGTGGCTTTGACACAGTGTGCCCAAATGTACTTTGTTCTGCTGCTCCTCGTGCCCTGTGTGCTGGTGTGTGGCAGAGTACAGAGTACCAGCAGTGTGTGTCATAAGAGCATCTACACTGCCTGTCCAAAGGGGCTTGGTCATCCTGCAGTAGTCACAAGGCCTTTTCATAGGCCAGGTCTTCAAAGAACCCTTCAATCTCTCAGCTCTGTGACTGCAGACTCCTGTAGATTCCCAGTGTGTTAAATCCCAAACCTGAGGGTTTGTGCCAGCTGCTGTCCACAGCTCTGCACTGGTAATCCTGGAAGGTACTTGTATTTCAGGGTGCACAAGAGCTAAAGCTACCCTCACTTTTTGTCTTGTCATTGCAGGTAGCCAGGATGCCTAACTCTGTGTTAGTGGGGTAATATTTCACTTGTCTGGGGACTGATTGTGTGTTCTGAAAGGAAATGAAACACAGCAGTCACCAGGCTGGCCTGGGAACCAGTGTGGGTGAGAATGAATAGCTGCAAACAAGGTGTCATTACCTAATAAACATCCTAATAGTTCTTATGACTATTCCGAGAGCTTGGACAGTCAGGCCTCCTTTTTAGCTTGCTGCTCTAAAAGCTTTGGTGACTTTTGGCTAGGAGAGAGAATTGTTTTCAGACTTCTTTGCCAGTCAGGTGAAAGGAAACTGAAATATTTTTTTAAACTCCTGTATGGCTGAATATCCCAAAAAGCTGAAGAGCTTATGCTGTTTACCCAGAGCACTTTTTCTTGAGAAGAGTAAATGTGTACTTACCTCACTGTGCTAAATGTGTGTGTGCTTAGACCTGTTAATTGTGATCCTACAGGCAGTTCTTAATGGCATTTAACCAGACAGCAGTTAACAGGCTGTGGCAGCTGAAGGGCTTTGTCAGCTGGGAAGTCACAGGAGTTGGGAAAAAATAATCACCAAATGGGAGGAGTTGCAGATAGCTGGTAGGCCTTTTATAATATAAATCTACAGACTTGGACCATTTGAAAAGGCAATTAATGTGGTTTAGGGTGCAGTTAATTGGCATTCACTGTTCTGAAGCTTAGGTTTTGTAAATCTTTAAACACTGCACAGTAAAACACTGTTAAGGTGATGCTTTAGCAATACTACAAAATAATAGCAGATGGTGAAATGCCTGGGCTGCTGCACACCTGACTTGTGGGGAAACCTTTCTGTCAGATCCTGGGGCTGATGGGAGTAGCCAGTCTTAAACCCAATCCCCCATGCTGTCCTTCAGCCACTCCAGGTTTGTGCCCACGGTGCTGTTGGCAGAGTCATGGCCACCTGGGTGGAAAGCCCAAATACAGCCTTGCAGAATTTCCTCTGCTCCTTTTTGTTTCCAGTCCACTGTTGAGTATCAGACTGTTGCTGCCTGGTGGGTCTGTTGAGCTGCTGTGTCCCCTCTCTTGTTTGCTTGTGGGGCTGGCTGGGAGTCCCCAGCTGTGCCTTTGATTCTGGTGTCCGTTTGCTTCTGTCAGGTGTCTCCAGAGCTGTTAAGTATGTTAACGAGTTCCTGGGGACAGCCCTGAGTACTCAGGTAATGGGTGTGCCTCGGTGCAGCCTTGGATGGACTCCTCCAGTGCATGGCCTTGCACACTAACCCTGCAGCAGGGCATTCGTTCCTGGGCACTGTGTCCTTCTGCACTTCCCACTCTGCCAAGGTGACCCCTCTGTTCACATTGGCTGTAAGCTCAGGTTGGATTTGGGTTGGAGCAGCATGAGATGGAGTTCCTGAGATGTTCCTGAGATCCCTACTAATCCCTGCATAACCTGTGTGTTGACCAGTGTCTGATTTGCTTGTTCCTTCCAGGTGTCTCAAAAGCTGTTGAGCACGTCAATAAAACGATTGCACCTGCACTGATTAGCAAGGTAGGAGCAATCTGTGTTCTCTTAACCTCACCTAAAGCCAACCAGTGTGTCCAGACCACCTCCTGAGGTGGTTGCAGGAACTGTGGGACTGAGGGGTGTTACTGTGTTGGAGTGCATGTGAACAAACTGACTACAGTAATTGTTTTACTTATTGTACTTAATGAATGCATATCTAACACAATCAGACCATCTCTGGCAGCCTGGGGGGTGTTGTGCAGCAGCTACAGCCCTGTGCAGTCAGGGTGTGAGCTGCTTTGTGCTTGTAAGAGTGGCTGAATGGTGAGGAGGGGATGGGTTTTATCCAAGCTGGGCAGTTTGGAGGGGAATCTGAGAGGGAATCTAGAAATTCTGCTTGAGTGAGACTTCCTGTGTGCTCTGTGGGCACTGCTTACAAAGGATGGTGCCAAACTGGGTAATGTGTGAAGGGACTGCACATCCAGCCTTCCTGTCAGCCTTGGTCTGCTGCACGTGGCCAGAGGTTCTGCTCTGTGAGAATGGCAACAACTGCTCTGTTCAACTGGTGGTGGTTGCCCTTAAGGAAGTTCTTGTGCCTGCCAGGGATATAAATGCAGTGTGAGGGGTAGGGGAGAGATTGGGGACCTGTGTTTGGTGTCAAACAGTGTTTTGCTTTACTTCTCTCTGCAGAATATCAACGTTGTGGAGCAAGAAAAGATTGATAAACTGATGCTGGAAATGGATGGGACAGAGAACAAATGTAAGTGGGGTTTGTGTTGCCCTCAGGGGTGAAAAGGTGATGATGAATTTATAGAATTCTGGTTTACCTTACCAGAAACAACTGGCAGTGTATGGCATGTGCTGTGCTAAAACCATGGCACTGAATCTCTTTCTAAAGACATTTCCATGAACAATTTCTTCTCTTTCAGCCAAATTCGGTGCCAATGCCATCCTGGGTGTGTCTCTGGCTGTCTGCAAAGCTGGTGCTGCTGAGAAGGGTGTCCCCTTGTACCGTCACATCGCTGACCTTGCTGGAAACCCAGAGGTCATTCTGCCAGTTCCTGTAAGTCTCTGGGTGGGGCTGAAGCCTCGGCGTGCCCAGGTGTGTCCCCCGGTGCCTCGGTGTGCCCGGCTGTACCCTCTGCTGCCCCGGGTGTTCCCAGGTGGGCTCTCTGGTGCCTCGGCGTGCCCGGGGGTGCCCCCTGGTGCCTCGGCGTGCCCGGGGGTGCTCCCTGGTGATCTGTGTGCTCAGATCAGGTTTTCTGTAGAATGAAGGGTCTCGGTGTAAATGCTCTTCTCCAGTTACCCTGAAATGTTCCAACTTGACTCTTTGGTTCCCCCAAGGCTTTCAACGTGATCAATGGTGGCTCCCACGCTGGCAACAAGTTGGCCATGCAGGAGTTCATGATCCTGCCCGTGGGTGCCGAGAGCTTCAAGGAGGCCATGCGCATCGGGGCGGAGGTCTACCACAACCTCAAGAACGTCATCAAGGAGAAGTATGGCAAGGATGCAACCAACGTGGGGGATGAGGGTGGCTTTGCCCCCAACATCCTGGAAAACAAGGAGGGTAAGAGTGGTCTGAGTGCAGGAGGAGCTGTAAATGGTGGCTGGAGAATTGAGACTCAGCTTGCCCAATGAAAAGCAGAATCAACAGGTCCAAAGGTGTGGAACTTGCTGCTGTTTCTTTGTTCTGCCTGCTACCCTGACAGACATCCCAAGGTCTGATGTGGTCAGGTGTTCCCCTGGACATCAGTTTATGCAGCTTGACAGGATGATTTTAACTTCAGTGCCTTGTTAGTTCCATTCCTGTAGAGCAGCTTAAGGGAATCTTCTAGTTGAAAAGTGATGTGGAAACATCTGTGCACTGCAGGTGTCCCAGAATCAGTAGTCAGAGATCAGTGAAGTTGTTTTTCTGCTGACAAAGGAGGAAAACAGTTTGTGCTCTGCCTGGTCATGTGTGGGAGTGCACAAAGACTTGCCTGGGAAGTTGAGGCAGTTGCTGCTTCCATGGCCAAACAGTTCTGTTCAGGAACTTGTGGGAGAGGCATCTTTGTCTTGTGGGAACCAAAATACCTGTTCCTGCAAAAACTCCACCAGAGGAGCTGTGTTTCTGCCTCTCACAGAAATGGGGCTGCCAGTAAGGCAGTTGAATGCTAAAACTCTTCAGTTGCCTGTTACTTTCCATCTGTTAATTATGTTACTGTTGAGAGGCACTTCTGAGCTGCAGTGCCTTTTCTGACACTGAAGGTCCTGAGGCAGCACCAGGAATGGGGTTATTTCTGAGTCCCAGTCTCAGAAGCAGCTTTGCTGGGTTTGTACCCTCACAGACAGCAGTGAGGGTGACCTTGAGTGACTGTTACAGTCCAAGGAATTTCTGCTGCTGGCAGCAGCTGCTTTTGCAGTTTGTGCTACATTAGCTTCTTACAAAACCCAGCCAAGCCTACAAAAAAAACCCCAAACCAACAACAGATGGAAACCCTTGATCCAGCTTCCTACTGCAAATAGCCTGGCTGATCCCAGCTGCTTCCCCGAGTCAGGGGTGATGGGCAGAGTTTTACTGGTTGGACCTTACTGAGTTCCCTGCTTGGACCCTGCCAAACAGGAGCACAGTGGGCAGTACCCAGAGACTTCTACTGGGTTAAATGTGCCAGTGGAGAACAGAGAGATGCCAGGAGGAGTGTCCTGTGCCCCCTTGCCAGTCAGGCTGTGGGTGCTTGCCACTTGCGTGGTCAGCACCTGATGTGGAGCTAAAAGGGATTAGAGTGCAGCCAGTGGTTCCTGCCCACATGCACAAAGCTGGAGGAGGATGTGGTATCATCTCATATTAAGCTTTCTGGGCTGACATGTAGTCCTGCCTGAAAAGATTAGGAATCCCATAATGGTGTCTCAAGGGTATTACAAGCTAAAAGCAGTATTAAAGTAATATCTTGTTCCAGTCAGTTCAGAAGTGGGAGAGTTTAAGAACCTTTTCTGTGCAGCCTTTGGGCTTTCTGAAGTGGGTAATGGAGATTCTTTGCCAAGTGAATGTGCTGCTGTTGAGAAATGAGTAGGTTTTGGGTTAAGGTGTTTGGCAGGAGCTCAGGGATCCCTCTGTGTATTCCAGCTCTGGAGCTGCTCAAGACTGCCATTGCCAAGGCTGGGTACACTGACAAGGTGGTCATTGGCATGGATGTGGCTGCCTCAGAGTTCTACCGGGATGGGAAGTATGACCTGGACTTCAAATCCCCTGATGACCCCAGCAGATACATCACTCCTGACCAGCTGGCTGACCTGTACAAGGGCTTTGTCAAGGGCTACCCAGGTAAGTTCTTCGTTAACAACAAGCACAGCAGTGGTGGGTAGAGCTGGATTGCTGAAGGGAAGAACTGGGGTGCAGCCTCTCTTATGGGAGGGATCAAGAGCTCCTCCCTTGGTCAGCCCCTTAGGGGTCTTAGGAATGTTCCTGGAAGTGGGCAGTGCTTGGCTGCAGCACTTTGGCACCACTGCACTCAAACAAGACTTGTCAGGCTGGCATTGTTTCCCCCTGCAGTGGTGTCCATCGAAGACCCGTTCGACCAGGATGACTGGGCAGCCTGGAAGAAGTTCACTGGCAGTGTTGGCATCCAGGTGGTTGGGGATGACCTGACTGTGACCAATCCCAAGCGCATTGCCAAGGCTGTGGAGGAGAAGGCCTGCAACTGCCTCCTGCTCAAGGTCAACCAGATCGGCTCCGTCACAGAGTCCCTGCAGGCGTGAGTTCTGCCCCCTTTGGAGGGCTGTACCTGAGGGAGGGGGGCACAGACAGCTCTGGGGGAACAGGAATGTGCTCGTGGGCATCTGTAAAGGGAGAACAATTATTAACTAATATATTAACTGAGAAGAGGATATTGGCAAGCAAACCTGGACCTTTGTGGTCTTGACATCACAGGGACACATTGAACAACTTCACAGAGTCTGAGCACATGTAAAGCAGCTCTTGCTCACTGCCTTGCTGTGTGATCCTGGCCTGTGCCAGAGGGCAGTTCTGTCTTGCCAAAGCCTGGAATGCTGCCACTTGGCAGTGCCACCAGAGCAAAGGCTGCTGAGCACACAGACATGGTGTGAGCCTCATCTCTTTATCTCCTCCAGCTGCAAGCTCGCCCAGTCCAATGGCTGGGGTGTGATGGTGAGTCACCGCTCTGGAGAGACAGAAGACACCTTCATTGCTGACCTGGTAGTGGGTCTCTGCACTGGTCAGGTTGGTATCTGTGCCTGCTGCACTTGGGCATTTTGCTTGATGTGCCAATTTGGTGATGGAGCCAAGGCTGTGCTGCACTGAGCTGGGGCAGCTCTGCCTTCAGCTGGGCAGGTTTGCTGTGCCTGTACACAGGGAGCTGATCTGACTCATAGGAGTGTGACAAGGGAACATGTTATCTTGAGCAAATTCACCTTTAACCACCAATTTTCAAAGCCTTTGGCAGCTCCAGAGGGTGTGCTGGGATTTCCTGATCCTGGGGCTGATGGCAAATGAACAATCTTTATTGCACCCAAAACCTCTTGTGTTTGAGTATGTAGATACTGAGCCTGATGCTCAAATAAATCTTATCACTAAATGAGCATTACATGGTTATGCTTATTTCCTTGAATAGTTTTGTGTTGGCACCTGTGGCCTTATTTCTGCTTCAGTTCTTTGCTAACTTTGGTTTCCCTTTCAGATCAAAACTGGTGCCCCTTGCAGATCCGAGCGTTTAGCCAAGTACAACCAGCTGCTGAGGTGAGCCTTGGGAAGGGCATGAATGGGTGTTCCAGTGGTGCTTTGGGGGCTTCTGCCTCTCAGAAACAACTGCAGCTGCAGGGCATAAACTGCCCCTGGAGAGGTGCTTTGGGCTGTGCTCCTGGGGGTGGCTGATGGGTGAGGTCCTGAACAGACACTGAAGGGAATATCACACAGAGCATCCTGTGGTACTGGATGTGACACATTGTCCTCTCTGCACGAGGCTCTTCCCTTGGGCAAGCATTTCAAACATGGGGGGAAGTTCTGCAGGTGGGGTGGCTCTGACCCAGCAGGGCAGGTGGGACCTGGTGTGTCCCTGGCAGTGCCTTCAGCCCCAGGTGGCTGGGGGTGTCAGGGTGAGGCCGTGCCCTGCAGGAGCTGGTGCTGACCCCAGTGCTCTTCCCCCCAGGATCGAGGAGGAGCTGGGCAGCAAGGCTCGCTTTGCTGGCAGGAACTTCAGGAACCCTCGTGTCAACTGAGTGTGGAGCATCGGCCCCGCTCTGGTTTCCAGCTCTAGTCAGTTACTTTAGCTCACAGTTACCTGTTCTAGAAAGTTAAGGGCAGCTGAAGGAAAAGACCAGTCTGCAGGTCCTCTTTCCCCCTAGATGATCCCTTCACCCAGTGTTTTCACCGACTCTGATCTGTTAATTGTAATGCTCTACTGCTTCTGTAGAACAGTCCCTGGAGGGGTTCTGTGTATTCAACACCCTCAGGGCTCATGACATTGTGACTCTGGGCATAAACACTTTAGTTCCTTTCTCTGCCTGTCAATGTTTGGAGCTGTGTGATTTGCAGTGCAGTAAGAGGTACCTGCAGACACAGAGGGTAGTGTTTTTACATGTGATAAATAAAAGCATCAAACAACCCAACAATGTGTGGCTTTGAGTTATTTGGAGGAGACTGGGGGGGCAAGGGATGTTAAAAACCATCCCATTCCACACTCTGCCAGGGGCAGGGACACCTTCCACCAGCCCAGGTTGCTCCAAGCCCCATCCAACCTGTCCTTGGACACTTCCAGGGCTGGGGCAGCCACAGCTTCTCTGGGCACCCTGTGCTGAGGCCTCCAGAGCTGCTCCTCAGCACTTGGGCTTTGCTGGAAGATGTAATTTGGGGCTGAACCCAGAGCTGCACTTTGATTTTTGCCCTGTGAACATCCAGGTACCATTTTTCCCAGGGGAGAAGGGAAAGACTTCAGAGCTCTTTAAGCTGTGTGAGAGCAGGGCCAGCAAAAGGTGCTGAGCTGATCTTGTATTTATTGTTCAGGCTGGGGCTCTGCTGGTTGGGCAGAGCATGGAGAGGTGGCACAACATCTGGCAGGGGCTCAGTCACTGCTTTGGGAGATGAGAAAGAATTCCTTTCTCCTGGCTTTGCCAAGAGTTTCTTCAGTGTTTCTGTCCCCACAGAGGTTCTGGTGCTCTTGTGGTCACTGTCAGAGCAGCATCCCCAGAACTGGGATCAGAGTCCCTTTCCAGTCAGGAAAAATCAAATGATTACACAACCGAGGGAGGGGTTGTCTAAGCCAGGTCTTGGTTTTCTTTTTGCTTTTTTTTTTCTTTTCCATAATGGCAGATTTGTAAGAAAAATACTAATTTCCGATTCACTTCGTGCCTGTCCTGACCTTTCAGCTGCAGGAAACGATTCCCTGTGGTCGGAACGTTCATTATCCGCGAGGGGCACAGCGGCGCCCCCCGGTGGGCGCTGCGGGCGTTGCAGCGCAGTGTTCCAAGTCAATTTTACATCTCAAATTGCTGAGGTGGGAATGTTAAAGCCACTGGTGCCGCAGGGAATGTGTCACCATTACCTTAAACCCCGGATCTTACAGGATATTGTCAGTTCTACTCTGGGAAAAAACAACAGATTTTATTTCAATGGCTGCTTTGAATTGCTGAGGAGTAAGGATGGGGTGTTGTGTCCCCAACCAAACCTGTGCCAGGGGAGGACAGGGGCGAGCAGAGTGCTCAGTGAGGAGGAAAGGCAGCGCAGAGCTGTGTGAGCTGCTGGGAGGGGCTGGGGTGAGGAACGGCTGTGCAGGGGTGGAGCACAGGGAGGTGTGGCCTGTATTGATCAGTGGTTTGAACTAGAAAGACTCATCTGCGTTTGGTGATTCTAAAACACCTCATGTCATGTGAGGATTGGAGAAGCTGCAGCCCCAGGAATGCTGGAGGTCCCTCACATGGGAAATGAGGAGTTTCTGGCATCTCCCCTGTACCTGAAACCCTGGAGGGAGGAAGGGGATGGTGTGTAATGCAGTGCTGTGATTACCCCTGTGCACAGCTGGCCCCCAAAACCTCCCCAGTGTCCAGTGCAGTGCAAACACCCCTTTGCTGTGTCTCCTGAGGAGATTTGTCTCCCCTGTCAGGCTCCTCCTAAGAAGAGCTTTGCTATAAATACCAGATTTCTCAGCCCCAGCTCAGCACAAGGGAAGAGCCTCCTCTCACACTGATTTGTCCTTTCCCAAGGCTCTGGGCTGGTTGCACTCGTGGCAGATTTGAAGCACAGTGCACTTTTCACACTTAGCTGATCTCTGAATTAGACCTGTTAAATGAATAAACCAGCTAATTACACACCAATCCTATCAAGGGATTTTCCCCTCCCTCCAAGAGGGAAGCCTGGAATATATGCAGGATGCTTTGGGAAGGTTTTCAGCAGGGCTGTGTCTCACCCGGTGCTTCAGTCAGGTCCAAATGCTCAACCCACCTTAGCCAGGCCTCTGTTTCCACTTAGTGATTTGCTTTTAATCAGCATAGGAAGGCAAAAAGAGCTGGGAAATCAGGTCACTGCTTGCCATAAATTGACAAAGCCCTGAAGGGCACCGAGGCTGTGATGAACTGAATGACATGAGCAGGGCCTGGCACGGGCAGCTGCACCGACCTGCGGGGAAGAACGAGCTGGAATCCTGCTCCGATCAGATGAATAGCTCAGTCCCAGCTCTGACAAAAGCCCCTCCACTTCTGCTGGTTAAAACACCGCGAATGGAGCATTAATTCATTACCGTCCACACCTTGTCAGTGCGAGGGGAGAGAACAGTTACAGGTCAATTAAAGGCGTGTCATGCCTTAAAATAACCAGGGAATGGCGTGGAAAGCGGCAGGGTCAGAGCATCGCTGGGGCTGGAGAGCCACGAGCAGGGTAGATGCTCCTGAACTGCCTGTTCCTGCCTGAACCAGCCCCGCGGGGTCAGAGCTGCGCTCCTGTCCCATCAAACCGCTTACATAAAGCTTTCAAGTTAAAGCTCAGAGAGTATTTGGGCCAGAGCAGCGAGGGGCTTCCAGCTGCAGAGCTTCAGGCTCTGCCTAATGAGGCTGCAGCGTTGAAAGGAGTCCCTTGCAAAGGAAGAAAAGAGCCCAGAGTGGGTGAGTGCTGAACGCGGGGCAGGGTTTGGAGAGGGGAATTTTGAGTGTGTTCGAGAAAAGTGAACGGTTGGGAACGCTGTGTGTGTTTGGAGGGAGGGGAGTTGGTGAATAGGGAGCAAGATTTGATTGCTGGAAATCGAGACCTAAACCTGCCGTGCTGGAGAGGGGAGAGAGGTGTCTGCTCCTTAATCAGGGCTGGGCTCCTGCTGCACAGCTCCTCACCTTGCCCTGCTGTCCCCACGGAGCTGTACTCCAAAGGCTGTGCTTTGGAACAGAGAGCAAATGTAGCACAGCCAGTGGCTTTATTACTGCAATAATTTGCAGGGATGGCACTCCTTGGAGCAGAGGAGGCATCAGCTCAGCAAACACGAGCTGGGAGGCTGCTCTGGGAACAGCAGCCCGGCTGAAAGCAGGGCTGGAGTGGGGACTGATGAGCAGGGGGGAGAGGCAGGAGGGGCTTTCGGGAGCTGTTCGGGTAACAGGGTTTATAATGGAGAGATGCAAAGGACTGGGATGGGGAGGATCCCTCACTGCCCTCTGGCTCTGGGTGTGTAGAGGTGGCTTTGCTGCTTTGAAGCCCAACCTACTCTGAGCATTAATGTCCTAGTGTTGGTTTCTGGGTCTGGGACAGCCCTGCCTCACAGAGTCTGCTCTGGACAGAAGGGAATGTTGCCATCCCTCTGTAATCCTGAGCAACCAAATGATTCAACATTTGGCTTTCTTGCTGGCCATGGGCCCCTGGTGTGGAGCGAGGACATCACTCAGAACTTCCCTCTCTGAGCTGGGGCTGTGCAAGGCACATTTTCCCATCCTTTGGTTATTCTGGACCACACCCAGATCCTGCTCCCTCCTTTTCTCGGCTCGTGGGTGTCCCACACGGCAGGGCTGCCCCTCCCTGGTGCTGCGAGGAGCTTGTGGGGTCACCCTGTGGGGCAGCAGAGCTTTGTCCCCTGAGCAAAACTGCTCTCCTGCTCACTTGTCTCACCTGTGCCTTGGGATGGGTGACACTTCCCAGTGAGGGGGGGAGGATTCCTCAGGCGGTTTTGTACCGTGCTTTGAAGACAAGAAGGGCTGAGGGGAAAAAAGAGCTGGTGCTTGAAATGGAAATTTCCCCGTTCCTGTCTCTCTATTTTCTCTCCTTTCAGAGAGGCACATTCAGATGTGCCATCAAAGGTTGTGGTGCTGCAACACCAGGGAAAGAGCAGCTCTGGGGGGAGGTGGGAGCCGGACACCTCCTCCTGGAGGAGCAGCTTTGTGGTGGGAAGGATGGAAATGCAAATCTGAAATCAATGCCTCTCTCTCTGCCTTGAAGGCTTGGGCCATTTGTAACAGCTTAAAGTGGAGTCAGTCACTTAGGACAAGGAGGGGAGTTGTAAATCCATTTACTGCTTTCTGCACTGCAGGAGAGGCAGTGGATTTATAGTGGGAATGCAGTGAGTGCACAGATAAGGAGTTCCACATTAGCAGCAGAGGATGGCTCAAAAATACCGGAGCAGATCTTAAAACAACCAGAGAGCACCAAGGCCTTGGGGCCCAGAGGGACTGAGCAGCTTTTTGGGCTCCTCTGCCCTGCCCTGCCCTGGGTGCCCATCAGGGCCCGGAGGTGTCTCTGCCCTGTGCCCTTTGCTTCCCTGTGTTTGTGCTCTCACTGTGGTGGCAGCACAAACTGTTGTGGCTCCCCTGGAACCTGCCCTGCCCTCCTGGGGATGGGCAGCTGTGCCAGGGAAGCAGGGCATGTCCCAGGGGGATGCAGTTCAGCAGGTGAGTCTGTCACAGCTCAGGAGTTGGGGAGGGGCTGAATCCCCTCCTGGACCCCCTTTCTGCCTGGTCTGGCAGGACCCTGTGCCTTGTGGAGCCATCCCTGTGATTGCAGAGCTCCTGGAAGCCCCTGGGGCTGTGCCAGAGCCATCCCACCCTGGCAGAGCTGGAGGCTGCCCAGCTCTGCAGCCTGAGCTGGCACACTCAGCTGATTGCACACCCACCTCTGTTCTCAGCAATCAATTGGTAATCAGTTGATTCTGAACAATCTATTGGTATTAACCAGGAGAAATGCAGGACTGAGCCAACTCTGGGCATGTGCCAAGCCTTTGGCTGGCAGTTCCCTGTGCACAGTTCCAGGGGGGTGGATTGAATGGGAAATGCCATCACTGAGCTGTGCTGGGTCCCTGCTGTGCCTTGCACGGGCACCTCATCCCTGGGCATTGCAGGGCAGCATCTTATGGAAAGCTGATGTTCTGTTGGAAAGGGGATTGATACACCTCTGGTTTTGGTGTGTGTGGCTGTTCAATTGGATCTAACTGTGCCTGTGCAGCTCTGTGTGTGAATGTGCAGTTACTGCTTGGTGCCCAGTGGTTACTCAGAGGCTTCAAAGGGAAAAGGTACCACAAAACACAAGGAAAGCACCCCCCAAAGCCTCTCTGGTGGTGGGATCCCTTTGGCAGGTCCTGCCTCAAAGGCCTGCCCTCAGGTTGTGCTGCTACAGCCCAAAAGCTGTTTGGGGTTGAAAGCAACTGGTTGTGTTTTGTCCCCTTAGCAGATTTTCTGTGGTATGGAAATCCCAGAAGGAATTCCCATGGAAGCATCCCCAGGTATGAGCAGGACAGAGCTGAGCATCGAGGGGTGCTGCAATTAATCCCTCTCATGAGGAAAGACTCATTAGTCATGAGCAGCCCCAGCACTGAGGACTTGAAGGTGCACAAATGGCTCGTTAGACACGTCCCAGTTCTGCAGATGGTCACTTTGTCCTCTCCCGGAGTGCCCTGGAACGTGCCCAAGTCCACAAAGAGCAGAGGAAGGATTGTTGGGGCTGATGCTTTTTGTTCCCTTTCAATGGGATTTTTTCCCCTTTGCATGGCTCACATCCTGGGCTTTGATAAATGAGTCTCCCCAGACACTGTGGTAAGCCAAGCTCTGCTAATATTCATTATGCAGAACCCACTAGGAAATGCTCTGAGTCAGGGAAATGGAAAACCTTTAAAAGATAAAAAGGGTTTAAATTTTTTTTTATCTCTCTCTCTATATCTATAGAATGAGGAAAATAATTTATAACATTTTGTGTTTCTGAGGTGGTTTAGAATATTAGAAATATTAAAGGCAGAAGTGTCAGGGTTGGATGTGCTGGGTGTTGGGAAGCACAGGAGGGGCTGAGGAGGGAAATGGGACCTGGGGCTTCTCCTCCAGACCCCTGGGCATGTGGGACATGTGCAGGGACACGGTTTGGTGATGGGGTAAGGGTTGGACTCCATGATCTGAGGGGGCTTTTCCAGCCTATTCCACCATCCCTGCATTCCAAACTTCACAGCAAAACACAAAGGTTGAGCACAGACCCAGCAGGACACTTTTTAGGCCACAGAAAGTTGCCCTCAGGGGGCACTCAGGAGTCTGATTTCTGAGGGCAGCCACCAGGGTGGAGCTGCAGGGCACACCTCAGCCCTGGGGTTCCCATCCCAGGAGCATCTTCCCCTCCCAGTGGCCCCACAGCACACCACGAGCATCTGTTCCAGTCCCCACTGACCTGTCAGCTCAGCCTGTGCTGTTGGGAACTTGTTTCTCCAGCCCCTGAACAGTTGCATCAGAGCAGGGAATGATGTGGAGCTTCAGAGCAGCCTCTGCTGGGCCCTCACTGTGGTTTGCTGGGCCCTCAAGGGGGTGGGAATGCACCCAAGTGGATTTAAAGCTCATTTCCATTACTCCTGCTCTCCTTGCAAGCCACTCAGCCAGTTTTGAGCAGAGATATCTCTGGCCAGGAGGAGCTGACAAACACCCAGAGCATTGTCCTTCAAGTGGTGGGAGACTTCCAAAAACTCCTCTGGTAAGATCTGTGAAAATGAGATTTTGAAAGTCCTGAGATTTCTCCAGCAGACAAAACAAAGCAGAACCCTCCCAAAGCCAAGAGTTTTTCAGCTGAAGGGCTGGTGGTGAGATGGGACAAAGGGAAAGAAAGACTCTAATCCTTTCCTGGGAGTGGAGTCAGGTCATCTGTAAAAGCCTCCCTGAATATCTGCCCAACCAATCGCTGCAGTGACATTTGCCTCTTTCATTAGAGCTCCCCTTTCACTGCATTGCTGAGGTTACAACCTGACTCATCTGTCATGCTCGAGGACTGGGGTGTAATTTCATGATTGTGGAATAATAATAATAAAGAAAAAAAACCTCCCTTATTTTAACGAGTTGGGTTGCAATTGTGTTCACAGGATTTGGACTTCAGAGTTCCTTGTTAGATTTTTTTTCCCTCGTGTATTTTTGTTTCATTCTGTTGGCAAATGAACAGATACTAAAAAAAATTAAAAGACCCCTGTTAAAAAAAGAGTTAATTAAAGAAAGTTATGTGTGAGGATATTCCCTTCAAACATGCTGGGGTCTGTTTACCAACAAAATGGGACACCCAAACGGTGAGCACACCCTTGCAGTCCTGGGGTGGGGATGTGATCCCAGGTCAGCAGAGAGGAAAGAGGAACAGAAAGGAGGAGAGGCCACTGTGGAGAATTTTCCCACCACAGAGACAGAGTGGAGAAAGCTGAAGGCAAAGCCTGCACTGTGGCTGCTCCTGCAGTTTTTAACACTTCCATCCAGAGGCCAAGGAAGATGAAATTGTAATTAGCAGAGGAAATAGCAGAGATGGAATCACACTCTGTCAAGGACAGCCTCAGAGCAGGCTCTGCAGGGGCTGGGGCAGACTCTGAACTGATGTGCAGTTCTGGACTCTTATCTAAATTAGTTATTAGCACACAATCAGCTCCAGGTCTCCCCCTCTGCTGTGACAGCCCCAAGCTGTGCTGGGGATAAATTCCTGCTGTATGTTCAGGGCAAAGAACCAAATCTCTGTGATGTGCAGCCCTCAGATAGATCTGGGTGTGCCAATCCCAGGGAGAGCAGCTCCCACTCCCCCTGCTGAGGGCAAGAACAGCCTCAAACTTCTCCCTGGGATGTTGGGAAGCAGCTCAGTGTGCAGGGCCAGCAAACAGCTGGGGCTCCCTGGGGGACTGAGGGCAAAACCTGCCCTGACCCAGCCAGGTGCCTTCTCAGGAACAAGCTATAATTCCACATGAAGATTCTCAGCTCCTGGGAAGGACGTGTGAGTTCCCCCCCAGCCCTGGGATTGGTTTGCTGGCCTGTGCATGAGAGGTGAGGTTAATGTTAAATAACAGCTCTGCTCTATTTTCAGCCCTGGTACCTTCACATTATCCTGTCTAAAAATGTGATAGCTCAGAGATGAAGCAGCTTCAAAAACGTCCTAAGTGACCAAGTGTTGTATTAATTGCCCCTCAGTAATTGGGAATTCTGCTGCTGTGTGAATTCCTCGCTGCACAGAGCAGGAAGAAGCAGCATCAGCTGTTTATCCAGCAAAGCATTTCTGCATCATCTTAACATTCAGGGCAGGAGCAGCAAGAGCAGCTCAGTGTGACCAGCAGGAGGGGGAGCCTGGCAGGGTGGCAGGGCTGGAGGCACAGAGAGCCCAGGCCTGGCACAGCCAGGAATTGTGCCCCTTCAATCACAGGGACCCACCCAGAGCTGCTCTTGGCTCACTGACTCAGGAGGACAAGGGGAAACTCGAGGCATGGTGGGCACTGCCCCTGGAGGGAGGGAAGGGTGGCCTTGAGTGTTGGGTTCAGTTCTGGGCCCCTCAGTTCAGGCAAGAGATTGAGGGGCTGGAGCGGGGCCAGAGAAGAGCAACGAGGCTGGAGAAGGGACTGGATGGGGCACTGAGTGTGCTCTGAAACACCTCCAGGGACAGAGAATCCACCATGGCCTGATCCAACCCCATTGTGATCACCATGTCTTGATCCAACCATGTCTTGATTCAACCCTACTGTGATCACCAGCCCAGGGCACAGCCCTGGAAGTGCCTAAGGGTGGATGGGGCTTGGAGCAGCCTGGGCTGGTGGGAGCTGTCCCTGCTGTGGGGTGGGATGGGCTGGAAGGTCCCTCCAACCCAAAGCACTCGGTGATTCTTGGTGGGAAGGGTCAGGCTGGACATCAGGAGGAATTTCCCCAGGGAGGTTTGGAGTCCCCAGCCCTGGAGGTGGCACTCAGAGCTCTGGGCTGGGGGACAAGGTGGGCATCGGGCACAGGGTGGGCTCAGGGACCTTGGGGGTGTTTTCCAACCTGAAGTTTCCTGTGGTTCTGTGCCAGCAGCTGCGGTGCCAGGGCAGGGCCAGGCTGTGCTGGGGGCTCAGCAGGGCAGGGGCACAGCCCAAACCCAGCCCCTGTGCCAGCTGTGCCAATGAACACATCCCTGAACCACTGCAGGGGAGGGGAGGGGAGGGGATGGGGCAGAAGGAAAAGTGGGGCAAAGGGGGTAGGGAAGGGAAAGAAGGGATGGGGAGCAGAGAAAGAAGGGGATGAGGAAGAAGGGGGAGAAAAGGGGATGGGGGAAAAGGGGATGGGGAGAGGAAGAAGGGGATGGGGCAAGAGAAAGGGATGGAGGGAAGAAAAGGGAATGGAGGGAAGAGAAAGGGATAGAGTGAAGAGAAGGGGATGGAGGGAAGAGAAAGAGATGGAGGGAAGAGAAGGGGAGGAAGAAGGGGCTGGGGGCAAGAGAACGAGCGGGGGATGAGGACTGAGGGGATCGGGAAGGAGGGGATCGGGAAGGAGGGGATCAGGAATGCGGGTTCAGCCCCGAGGGCCGGGCCGGGCCGGGCGCCGCCGCCTTTGTGCCCGCTCTGCCCCGCCGCCTTCGCCCGGCTCGTTCCAGCCCCCTCCATCGGCTGCCGCCATTGGCCCGCTGCCCCCCGCGCGTGACGTCACGCGGCAGCTCGACCAATGGCGCGCGGCGATACTGGCGGGCGGGCGCTGCCCGTCCGGCCGCGGCGCTGCCAGGCCCGTGCGTGCCGTGCGTGGGGGCAGCGCGGGCGGGGCCGCGCGGGGGGCCCGGACCTGGCGCCGCCGCCGCTGGAGCTGCTGGTGGTGCTGGTGGTGCTGGTGCTCCTCCTCCTCCTCCTCCTCCTCCTCCTCCTCCTCCTCCTCCTCCATCCCTCCTTGTTCCCGGGAAGATGCCCGAGCGCCGCCGCTGCTGAGCCCTCGCCGCCCGCCCTGCCCGCGCCGCTTTGTCCCGGCAGTGCCCGCGGATGGTGTAGCGCCCGCCGAGGTGGGAGGGAGCGAGGGAAGGGAGGGAAGGGAAGGGTTTGTTGTGCCGGGGCCGAGGCCCGTCCCTGTATCCAGGGAATCCGGGGCTGCCGGGGCCGCGGGGAGGGAACTCCGCGGGGAATTCGGGGGGTCTGTGCGTGTTTGGGGGGCACAAAGTGCATGGTCGGAGTTGGGGGTGCCGGGGCTGGGCTGGCTGCATGTGTGTGTTTGGCTTCTCATTTATTTATTTTTTATTGTAGTCCTTTATTTTATATCTTTATTTCTTCATTTTATTTCTTTCATTATTTTAGTTTTTATTTCTCTTCTATTTTATTACTTTCTTTATTTCTTTATTCTCTATTTTATTTCTTTATTTCTTAATTTCTTTATTCTCTATTTTATTTCTTTATTTCTTTTCTTTCTTTTCTTTATTTTCTTTCTTTTCTTTTATTTAATTATTTTCTTTTATTTAATTCTTTTATTTAATTATTTTCTTTTATTTATTTCTTTTCTTTTATTTCTTTTATTTATTTCCTTTTGTTTATTTCTTTCTTTTCTTTATTTTGTTTCTTTTATTTCTCTATTTTGTGATGTGGGGTTTTTTTGTCTGTTTCTTTATTGCTGTCGTGTCGTGTCTGCCCTGATGCTCCTCAGAGAGATAATGCTCTCAGGAAAAGGTTTTTAACTTGTTAACCTCCTGAATTAACGTGATATGTGACTTAGATCTCCGACTTCCACCGAGAAAACCGAGTGAGCTGTGGAAAAGACACCCACTTGTTTCCGTGTGTGTCGGGGGATGGAATTGTGAAATGAAGATTTTATGCGAGTGGATTTAATCATAACATTTTCAGTAGCACAGGAAGGGCTGGGGGAGTTCTTTGTTTTTTTGGTGGTTTTTTTTTTTTGTGTGTTTGTTTTGTTTTGTTCCCATTTCACCTTCCAAAGCGTGAACAGAAGATGCCCAGAATCAGCAAAGTAGTAGGAGGTAGAACAACATTGGAGGCTTCGTTCCTAAACTGGCTCTGGAGAAATGGCTGGGAAGAAAACAATCTGATTCATTGTTGAGGTGGCTGTGCCCTCAGATTTATTTTTACAGTTGTTTTGCTTTGCTGCCTTGCTGGGCTGAGTTTTTCCTCGAAGCTGTGGCGTTCCTGGAGCTGAGCAGCTCGGGGGGTTGTTGTGCAGGCAGAGCCTGCTCTTTGATGGCTGTTTGTTCCTGCCTTACCTTGGCCAATTATTGAAATCAAAGAGGTTATTTTGCTGCTGAATTGAGGAGCCTCAGCCCCTGGTTCTTGGAGTTAAAATTTCATAAAAATGCTTTGTGGGAGCAAATCTAACAGGCGTAATTCAGATAGTGTGTCTGTTATATATGGATTTTAACCAGAGAAAAATGAGCACCGTGTCAAAAGAAGTTGGTTGTAAAAGGCACACGTCGAATTTTTGGATAATGTGCAACGCACAGCCTTTAATTTTGTTGTTCTTGCATCGCCAGGCCAACGTTTGGGTCCTTTTCTCTTTTGTGCTCGGCTGCCTTAGAACTGAGAAATCCATGGTGGTTCAAGAGGCGGGGAAGCGTTTGGGTGATAATAAAAGCACTCCCGGGAAATGCGTCTCCTCTCGGTTTCACCGCCCCGCTTTGAGCCCTCAGTTCTGGCCCGGGCTCGGTGCGGTGGCCCGGGCTGGGCGCTGAGCTGGGCTCGGGGTTTATCCCGGCGGGGTTTGGGCTAAGCGGGGGCTGAGCACACAATGCCCAGCCCGGAGCTCATTGTTCTCCTGCCAGCGCTCCGCAGGGCTCGGCACCGGGCTCTGCTCACACCCGGCCTCCTTTTCCCTGCAGCAGGGCGAGAGCGGGCTCGGGGAGCGTTTGCTGCCTCTCTCCTCCCTCCCCTGAACGGCCCTTTGGTACCTTGGAGAAAGGAAATAGTAAATTAGAAGCTGAAGGGCGCCAAAACATTGTGTGTGTTTTGTCTCCTCCTCCCCTCCCAGCGCTGGCTCTGCTGTCTGCGCTCAGTGTGCAGAGGGAGCACATGAGGTGAGCCTGGGAAGTGCACTCCGCTGAACTTTCCTTCATCTTCCACCTTCTCCCCTCCAAATGAACCCCCCCAGCCGGCCTGAAATAAAAACTGCTGCGTTTCAGTTGGCTTTGGGTTGTTTGGAGTGGGGGGTGTGTGCCAGGAGAGGTGTTGGCAAGGGGGAGGCCACAGAAATGCACTGGGTGACAAAGGGAAAGGTGCAGAGATTGACCTCAGTGTGGACGTGGTTGCCTTTCTTTGTTGGTTAAAGGCTTTTGTTTTCACAGCAGCATCTGTAAAAAGGCCAAAACCAGTTGTAGAATTGTGGGATATCTGGAGCTGGAGTGGAGCCCTAAGGCTCAGGGAGTCCTTGCAGGACTGGGCTGTGTTTGTGTTTGCGTTGGGGCTGTGATAGAGCAGCTGCTGCACAAGGGGCTGAGATTTTGGGCTGTGCCTTGTTGGGGATGGTGAAATCTCAGCCAGCTCACTGGTGACTTCAGCTGGCTGGTGAGACTGGGGCTGCAGCAGTGGGTGAGCAGATAACGTGTGGGTGTTGAGGAGAAGTTGCCAGAGTGCTGGATCCTGTGCAGAATAGGAAGCAGTGACTGTCACAGTTTAATCATGAGGCCTCTCAGCTTTGGTTTTCACTCTTCAGCTGACTTCAGTGTGTAATTGGGGTAAATGACTTCACTTTCCTTACCTGAATAACGTGGTGGTGCCTCTGGGTTGAGGACACTTTTTGGGTGTTTTTCTCCCACTGCCATGGCTTTGGTGTGGGCAGTGATGATGTTCCTGCAGGAGGGCTGTGCTGGGAGTTCAGAGAGTGCAGTGAAATCCCTGTGCTGCTCTCTGTGGCTCTGGGACTCCTGGGCCAGGGGAATTTGTGCTGTGGAGTGACAGAGAGAGGGAGAACTCTCCATCTGGACAAAGCTTTCCAAAAACAGGAAGCATTCCTTGGGCAGAAGAGGTGAGCGGAACCAGGAGACAGACCTGCCTTAGCCACTAATTAGGGAGGTGGATTAACAAGTAGTGATTTCTTTGCATCCAGGGATTTGGTTTGCCCTGGGGGTTGTTTGCATGCAGAGTCCATCCTGGGGGGCTGTGGGTGTGGGTTCAGTGCTGCCACAGCAAGAGGTGAATAACCAGCAACATTCGTGAGCATCAGGGGATATGGGGTGTGTGTTGTTGAAGCTCTGCCAGGGGAGGGTCAGGTGGGATCTCAAGCAAAGGCTCTTCCCCCAGAGGGTGGTGGGCACTGAACAGGCTCCCCAGGGCTGTGGGCACGGCCCCAAGGCTGCCTGAGCTCCAGGAGGGTTTGGACAACACTCTGAGGGACAGGGTGGGATTGTTGGGGTGTCTGTACAGGGCCAGAAGTTGGACTGGATGGTCTTGTGGGTCCCTTTCAAATCTGATTCTCTGTTTGTTAATGCTGATTACAGGTTTGGTGACAAAGATGCCATTCTGATGTTGCAGTTCAATAACTGACTTGTTTTAATAACACTGTAAATTTGCCATCACAGCTACAAATTCATCTCAGTGTTGTGGCTGTGCTGGGCCTCTAAAGGAGTTCTTTCCCCCTGGGGAGTGGGAGGGGGGAGCAGGTGTGCTGTGACACAGGGAATTCAGTGGCAGTGGCACACCACAAGGTGTGTTGTCCTCTCAGTCCCTGCACTGAGATGGCCTGAGGGTGGCTTTGATTTCATTATGAGCCATATTTAAGGACACTGGAAGCTCCAGTAACACTCTGTGTTGTTGGTATGTGAGTACAGTGCTCAAATTGTAATTAATTTCTAGTTTAAAAGCATGATGGCAGTTGGAAAACAATTAGTTATTCTGTGGTCCTCAAATGAGATGAGGGAGCAACTACATAAATCAAGAAGGGGTGGTTGGGGCTGGAGTTAACCATTAAAAATCCCCAAACTCAAACCAACCAACTCTTAAGTTTCTGATGTACAGGTTTGTGTGGGTTTTTTAGGATGGTGTCCTGGTTAGACCAACTATTTTTGATGTTCAGCTGTTTTTCACTCTGGTTTTGCTGTATATTGCAGTTGTTTCAGTTGCATGAAGTCTAAACCAATCATCCTGCTTGACTTAAAGGGATGCACTCTCTGATTTTTAGCTCAGAGCTTAAAGTTAAATCAATAGGCTTAAAATACGGTGTATTTTAAGAGAAAACCTCTCTTTGAACCATAACAGAACAACCCCCCTATTGATTGGAGACCTGTTTATTTAATGTGCTTTTTAAAGCTGCCTGAAATGAAGCTTGGAGGGAAAGGATGTGGAGAGAGGGACAGTGGGAGGGGTGAGACTGGCAGGGCTGGTGTGGAGAGGGGGGCACTGGGAGGGGTGTGAGACTGGCAGGGCTGGTGTGAGGAGGGGGGCACTGGGAAGGGGATGAGACTGGCAGGGCTGGTGTGGAGGGTGGCACAGGGAGGGGTGTGAGACTGGCAGGGAAATGGTGTGGAGAGGGGGACAGTGAGAGGGGGGTGAGAGTGTCAGGGAAAGGATGTGGAGGGTGGCACAGGGAGGGGTGTGAGGCTGGCTGGGCTGGTGTGGAGGGTGGCACAGGGAGGGGTGTGAGGCTGGCAGGGCTGGTGTGGAGGGTGGCACAGGGAGATGAGTGAGATCAGAGGCAGTTTGGGAATGGCTTTTGCAGCCAGCTCTGAGCTCTCCTTGCAGGGTGGGAGGTGTTGGGGAGCAGGAGCCACAACGCCCCATTGTGCTGCTGCCCTGGCTGTGCCAGCAGCGTTTGCCACGGGCTTTGCTCCTGTTGGTGGCTGTGCCCAACTGCTCCTTTCACAGAGGCTGATGGGGGAACAAAGGAGCAAACAAGATCTGAATGCTGTGCTGGCTCCTTGTGCTTTACAAGTCTGCAGGGGCAGGGGATTGCTGTAAGAGACTGGAAAACACACACAGATGGGAATATCAGCTGGCTGTTCCCCTTTCTAAAGGTGGTGTGGGCTTTGTTTTTGTTGTTATTTTTGGTTTTAATGCAAATGGCTGGTGGTTCACTGAGCAGCCAGAATTGGACCTTGACCTAGAGAAAAGTGAAACCAGTGGGATGCAAACATCCCTTTCCCCCCTCTGCCCAGTGGGGACAATAGTCACCTTTTCTGTGGAATTCTTAGAAATGTGTCTGTGGAGTGCAGCTGTCAAAGCTGATGGTGTTTCCCTGAATCTGAGACATGAAGGATTTATTTGTATTTGGCATCTTAATTCTGCCAAAAGTGCAACTCTGCAAATGTAGGCCAGTTTAGGGGTTACCTACATTTGATAGATTAAAAAGTAAATTTTGATGATTGAGTTGTTGAAAAATGGGTGATTCCTTGAGCATGGAGGTTCTTTTGTTCTTCCTCCAGAACACAAATGAGAGGGCAGTTCCCTCTGGTGAGATTCAGGGCAGGGGGAAGAAAATGAGTGCTCGTTAATTCTGAGCTCTTCGTTAATCTATGTATTTAATCTACTTGTCTGAAATAAAAAAAGTTTCCATGGTATTATTAATCCCTGCTACTGAGAGTCAATTTTGGCCTGTTTCAGATGTGCAATAACAGGATTTCTGGTGTTTGATGACTGATGTCCCATGATCTGTTCTGTGCAGGCAGTGAAGGCCGTGGTGTAAATTCATTTTCATGACCAGCAGGACTAATGAACTTTCTGGTTCAGTATTTCTGCTGAGGAGACAAGAGCTTGGAAGTCCTGAAGTTTGCCCCCTCCCTGTTAAATCCTCCTTTTTCCCCCTATTTTCCACCCCAGTTGAGGGCACAGTGCCCTGGCTGTGCCAGCAGAGCTCCAGGGGCTGCTTCTGTCTGGCCAGGCCTTGCTGGGGATGTCATTAATTAGAGAGTTTTCCCCTCTCCATCTGCTGCCCTGCACAAAACTCTCAGGAATGTTGGGTATTGCTGAGCTGAGTGTCGGGGTGGGTGGAAACTCATTACCCACCAGAAGTTCCTGGCATGAAATAAATAAGAGGATAAGGGAATTGGGGAGGGGGAAGTGAGGGGAATTGGGGAAGTTTGTTTTCTCTGAGAAACTGGGTTAAAGAGAGAGAAAGGAAGTTGTGTCATCCAGTGCTAATAAATATTTCTGTCTGTGTGATGAGCAGTGGCTCCTTTATGTTGGTTCTTTTCATGTGGTCAGCTGGTTTGGGGTGGAAACAGGCAAGTTATTGGGCACTTGGCCCCTTTTCCTGCAGTTTTTCCTTCCTTTTTTTGGAGCATTGTGAGTGTCAGCTGCTCTGGGAACAGACCTCTCCTCCAGCTCTGGGTAAAACACAAAGGGGAAACATTCTTGTCATGTATTATCCTGAAAATAAATAAAAACATTAAGGAGCAGAATTTCTTCTTGGTGAGAAATCGGTGTTCAGATTTTTAGCAAACCTTTAGCAAGCTTCTGTTTGGTTTGACTTGAATCTGTGTGTGTGTTCACACCAATTCTCCCACAAATGAATCTTTATCTAAAGTTTGCCCAAACTCATTTTAGGGGACTAAACCAGGATGGATTTGATTTGCTCTCAGACACCTTGCAATGCTGTATATTCGATTCTTAGGCAGATACTGTTTGTTAAACTCTGGAATTTTGTGCATGGGATTGTTTCTGTGACTGTGGGCAGGGCACGGGGTGGGGAAGCTCCCGGGGGGCAGGGGGGGCGTGCTGGGGGGTTGTTTTAAACCTGAGCCCCTCCAACAAGGACATGGTATTATTATAAAGCAGGATGGTCTAGACTGGAGTGTTTTGGGGTGGTGGAACAGAGAATTAAACAAGAATATGATGGTTTCTGTCAAAGCTTACTATTTTGGCAACCAGTTTTGAAGAAAATGGCCCATTCAGTTCATAATTAACTGTGTGTTACAGGCTGTGAGGGGATCAGCAGCTTTGTGCTAAATATCACAGCTATTAAATAAATGTATGTGTTGAAGGATTATGAAGCTTCTTGACCAAGAGCACTCCCAACACCCACTGGGGTCTGCAACACATGGTGGGGCTGCTGAAATGCCTCTTTATCCTTTCCTTGATTTAGGAGCCTCCATTCCTGCATGTTCAAATGAGAAGTGTCATGAATATGGAAGGAGAAAGTTCTGTACATACAGAATTCAGTGCTCTAAGGGTTGTAGTTCCCTGAGAGACACCCAGGAAAAATAAAACCCTGGTGTCCAGGCAGTCAGGACCCTCAGATGGGCTTGGAATTAAGAAAGAGGACTTGGTGTGTGGGGAGGTTCTTCAGAGCAGCTGCGTCATCTTTGGGTGCCCAAACCAGCCCAGTTTAACACCAGTTGTGTGCCCAAACCAGCCCAGTTTAACACCAGTTGTGTGTCCTGGCACCTGGTGTGGCTGTGCCAGGGTGGCACATCTTGTACACAAAGCGATGTCTCCACTAAAGATCTTCTAATGAGGTCTGTGCTGGAGACTCAACACTTAATCCTCATTTTTACAAACTGGGAGTGAGATGCAGGAAATCTAATTTATGTCTCTGAGGTCATTCATTTTCATGAAACTTAATAGACCTGCCTCTGACTGCTCCTTAACCCACTGAATTATGTGCCTTGCCTTCTAACCCTTAAGATGAGGAACTTTACTCAGTGATTCAACAAACTTGGTTCTCTGTACACTTCAGGATTTCTCTGAGCCAAATGCCCAGCTCGTAAGTCATCAGGAGATAATGTGGTTTACCTTAAGACTAATTTAGCCTGAGCATTTAATTTGTTTAATTTGTAATAAGACTTAAACTGTGGGTTTAGTGTTATGTCCTACACAAGTTTATTTGCTGTTACTGGGAAGAAAATTGAAATGGATGTGTTTTTAGTGAAGTAAAATTAATTTTATTTCCTTTTTTGAGATCCTGCTGTGATTTGCCCCTTGTACCTGTGGCTAATCAGGCAAACCTCACTCTTAAAGTATACTTAGGCAGAATCCAAGTTCTCTTCTGAGCTGCTGAAAGAGCCCTGGTTGCTGTCTGAATGTTCCATCAAAGTCTGCAGATACTGGAGGGCAGCAGGTGAAAAGACAGTGGTTCATGGAGTCTGGTAATATTAAGATTTTTTTTTTAATTGTACTAATTCTTCAGGAGGTGCTGCCTTTATCAGTGACACCTTGTTATACCTCACATGTCCTTTGGCAGCTCAGTACAAATGTCTGTGCCTTGTAACATGTTAATTTTATACCTCTGCCTAGATTTTTTTCATAATAATGCCAATTTTCCTGCTGTACTCTTTGAGATTCCCCTGCTCTGCTTTGTTGATGATTGATGGGAGTGTTTGAGGATGTGTCTCTGTCACTGTCACAGCTCACCTTCCAGGGCTGGCTTTGTCACACAGCCTGTAAACAGCATATCTGCTCATTCCTCTGGCTGCAAAAAGTCATTTGATTCTTGTTTCCTGCTTGTCTTCATGTTGAATAGCTCAGTCTTTCATTGTTGGGTTTTATTGTGTAACTCGGTGCCTCTTTCCGTGGCTGCAGAGTCAGGGCTGGAACTGGCTCTGCCTCTTCTCGGGGCCACCCCTGCTCTCTGCAGCAATTAAAGTTCTCTTTCCCTGCGCTAATTATTCCTCAAATAACTCCTCCCACAGCTTTTGTCCCAAAGTACAGCTGAGCAAGGTGTGGAAAGTAATTACTTTTGTGTTTAGTCAAGTCTTCTGAGTCCCCACAAGTTCCAGCCACGCTTTGCTTTGCTTTGCTTTGCTTTGCTGGGACTTTCGGAGCCCTCTGCACATGTTGGATGTTCTTGGACACAAACGAAGCCTGGGAGGGATTATTGATGAATGAGGCCTCTTGTTTGGGACATTGTCTTTGAAACTCAGCATGTTTCCTGTATTAAATCCCAAAGAGATTATAATTAGGTTGTATCTCTAATTCCTGGAGATGCCAAAGGGTCGTGGTACCAGCAGACAACAGGAGAGACTGGAAGGATTGCACAGTGTTGATTCCTAACAGGAATTTGGATGTTGTTGCTATCCCAATATTTGGATTGTGCTCCAGACACTTAAAAAACCCCAACAAAACTTGTTGCATGACCCTGAATTACTCCTTGCAGTTTTGTTTCTCTGCTTGCAAAATAAGTGTGAGGGGACTTTGTCATTGTCATCAGGAAGTTTTGTAGTTGTGAAGCAATAAGAAAATTTCTGTATCTGTTTACTTTGCTAATCTGAAAGTGTGTTTGACTTGGTTAAACACGACACCTTTCCTTCTTGCAGTGACCATGACACAGGTGGTTAATGCTTTAAAAACATATAAATAATGGTGTATTTGCCTTGGAGCCCCCCTGGGCTGTGTCTCCCCCGAGCCGTGTCCCTGGGACTGCTCAGCTTCACTTTCTCACTGTACCTTCAATTTAAGACATGGTTGCTCTTCTACTACTTTAAAGGCTGATTCTGCTGGCAACTTATCTTGTATCTTTGCATTTGTTATTTTATGTCTTTTATATCATCAGTAACTGTTTGGTATTACTTGTCCATAGCCAAGTATTAAGGATTTTCTGGTACCAGCAGCTGTAGAAAATATCTAATTCTTTGTATTGAATGGAAATTATACTTATTGTCTTTTAAGTGCTTCTTCTGTTAGCTGTCAAATTTGAGTTATATTGATTTTTTTTTAAGTTTTAGCATAAATATCTGGCTGTTTTCTGTGGCTCTCAGAACTGTTTTATGCTGTAACTCCTGTGCCTGAGTCAAGTTTGCTTTTAAAATAAGCTTTGTAGGAATAACCAACTGTAACTTCTTGGCCCTGGGTTATTTCCTTGTGCTTCCAGCAGAAGAGAAATGTCTTTTTTTCCGTGTGCTGTCTCTGGGCATGCCTGCTGGGGAGCTCCCGTGCTCACTGTCCCTCCTGTGACTAATTGGCTGTTTGCTCATTCAGAGCCCAGTTCTCAATCAATACTGGAAATATTCTGAGTAACGTTCTCTCTGCCTCCTTAAAGTGAAGGAAATTGGGATTTTGCTTTCAGATGCACAGAGGTGAGGTTATAAATGCTGAAAGAGCCTCCCGAGATGGACAGGGGTGGGGTCACCCAGTAGGAAGCCCAGGAAAGGCAGAAGGTTATTTCTTATGAACATGCTTGGTTTTAATAAAAATCTGTTCTTTAGAGTCTCCTTCAGTAGGAACACAATTCGAAGCTCATTTACATTTGGTTCTTTAGAATCAGGCTGTGGTCCAGGGGGTGTCTGAAGGAGAAAATCTGTGTTCTCTGGGCTTGTTTCCCCTCCCAGGGGAGAGGATGGGTGGGCTCCAGGGAGGCAAATCAGGCAGAAAGGTTAATCCTTGCAGTGCAGAGAACACTGATCCTGCTGTGATCCTGAGTTCTGTTTCAGGTCCAACCAGGTGTATTCTCTGTGGGGCTGGGTGTGTTTTGGAGCTTCTGTAGCCTCTCTGTGCAGGCTGTGACCAGGAGGGGTGGTGGCTGTGCTGAGCTGGGGTCATGAGTAAAACCAAAATATTCTTTAAAATAAAACTTAGCACACAAACGTTATCAGGGAGCACCTCTGGGGGCAGGAGGCTTTCCTTGTTTTATGAGTGCACTCAGGCATGGGTATGAATGTGCTTGAGTTGTTGAATGTGACTTATTTTTTCCCCTTCTGGTTGGGTTTTTTGAGAGAAAATGAAGACAAGGTCCAGTGCTTCCATTTGCCACATTATGATGATACAGAAAGACACCAGACTTAAAAGGATCTTAGAAGCACCTCTTGAGTGTAGCAGCAAAGCCCTTGTCTCCAGGGTTTGAGTTCATCCAAATGCTTTAATGATAAAAAATACTGTAAATTTTGAAAGAAGCCGATTTTTTTTGCGGGCAGAACCTATTTGGGAGCATCACTTAAACATCCCTCTGAGATTGCTGCTGCTCAGTTCCTTGATGTTAACAGTTCTCAGGTCATCAGTTCCTACTTGCAGAAATAGGACTTCAGGGGCCAGTCATCCATAGCACAGTTTGACTTGTGCAGCTGTGGAAAAATGTCTGTGGTTCCAGGAGGCTGCAGCTGGGGAGTGTTTGGCAGGAGGAGCTCGCCGAGCGTGGCACGTGCCTGATGTGCTGCTCTGGTGACTTGATTAGCTGGGAATTTGGACTGCAGATAAATTGGCTGTCAGGGAGGCCTCCAAGTGTTGTCTCTATAGCACAGGACAATTTTTAGGCGTTTGTTGTTGGGGTTTTTTTTTAAACCGCTGGTATCAAAACAAACCTCGAGTGCTCTGGGGACTGAGAGCTGGAATTGGAAGCTTTCACATTAGTGAGAAACTGCTTTGAGCTGAAGGGTGTGCAGAAAGTGTGACATTTGGAGGTAGCCCTGGGTAATGAAATGCATCAGATCATTTAAGAGGAGGGAGCTGGTAAATGCTGGTACAGTGAACATCTAAAGGAGCTGCTTTCCAAATGTGAAAGCACTTCCTGAGAGCAAAGCACCGGTGCCTGATCCCTCTGGGAGCTGCATATCCATCTGAATTACATTTGTCTGGGAAGATTAGTGGAGGATATTCCTGAAAGGACAAAGCCTTTGTACAGTCTGGCTTTTTTGATGATCCTGAGCTTGAGGAAACCCACATTTCTCTGTAGTGGTAACTCACTCAGCTGTGTCTAAAATTTGATGCTCTCTTGTTGGAGGCAAAAATATTTGCTGTGCCTTCAGTTCTCAGTGAAGTGTCAGAGCTGAAACATGTTGGAGGGAATCTGTGTTAGATCACAAGGTTTAATTTTGCTTGCTTGTGCACTTTTTTTTTCCTCCAGCGTGGGATTTCTTGCTATTTTCTTGGTGTGAAAAGAGCCCATACAGTGCCTTTCTCAATCACAGTCTCATCCAAAAAAAAAAAAAGGAAAAAAAACGCATGGAAAACTTCCTGGTTTGGGGAATGTGCTTCTCAAAACCAGTGTCAGAGCTGACCCACACACCACTTCATTCTGTGTCAGGAGAGTTCATCAGAGATGGATTTACTCACATATGTTAAAGAGAGTTCCTTTTGTGCCTTGGAATAACTGTAAAGCTCAGGCATACACAGCTGGTGTTGGAGGTGAGGAGGGGATTGGGGTTTTGGGATGTGGGCAGATGCCACTTCTGTGTTTGTGACAGGCTGGACTGTTGGCACCACCTGGCAGGGTCAAATTTTGGACTTCATTATTCTTAGTCAGGGTAGAGAAGGGTTGGAAACACCCCCAGCAAACTGAGTGGCCAGTGTGGACCTGCCTGGGCCAGTTAATTCTTGTCCCAGCTCTGAGGCTGTGGCTGTGGGCAAGGGCAGCAGGGAAGGCTTTCTGGAGGCTTTCAGGCAGTTTAAGGTATTTCTGCCCGGGTTTAGAGGAAGGGGAAGGAGCTGTGGAGATGATTACCCGGGGAGCTGGGGAGTGCAAACTGTGTTTATTGGAGACAAGCCAGCTCTTAAACAGAACTGTAAAGGCCTGTCTCCTGATCAGCTTGAGAAGGTGAAAAAAGCTCCCCAGTCTGAATTACAGGGCTCTGGTTAAATGATTACATGAGGTATGTTTAAAAATAGCAAATGTCTTTTCTGTCCAGTCAAATAAAATCTATGTTGACTTCCATCTGACAGCCAAGTGACTCAAATTCTGTGTTTCTTGAAGGAAAATGGCTTTTTTTAATTTCTGAGTAATGCCATTGTAAGCCTGTAACAATGACTAATTTTGTACTGGATTTTCTTTCTAAGAGCAGGATCCATAACTCTGCAAGCAAGCTTTACTTCAGCCATTTAAAATAGTTGTTTTGTGTATTTTTTTAATGCTGTGCCAAGGCAAGTTAGAATTTGTGAGAACTGTTCCTTCAGTGGGAAATGGTCTGTTGGGTGTTTCTTTGCCGTGTTTCTGTGCACTTCAGTTTGCCAGATTAACAGGGCTATTAATAATAGCCCCTCTTGCTCTTCCAGCCTGAAGGAGTTGGGAAGCGTGGAGCTATATGTAGTTTGTATGTTTAATTAAACTTGTACTGGGATTATCTTGTATTACCAGCTACCTTCTAAAAGATTATGTTCATAAAAGGTTCATGAGTTGTTAAGTGGAAGAGATTAAAGTGATTGTTGGCATGTTAGGAGAATTATTTGTTGCCTACGCAGCATTTGTTCATAGCTTTAATTTGCCAGTAATGGCAGACAAGTAAAATGCAAGCATCTGAATTTTAAAATGTACACTGGCTGACAAACCCAGGCTGTATTTCAGAGTGATTGTCTTTTTTAGTATTTTTTTAATGTGATGTTTGGTTGTTTAGAAATAGAGTGGAAGAACAGGGTTTTTTTTCAGTGTCTCTGCACTGATGATACTCTTAATGGTGTGCTCAGAAATGCATTGTATTAAAAAATGGAAAACCACTTAAAGCGTGGAGGGCACAAATGAGCACAAAGGAACTGCTGAGCAGTTCTGGAGGAGATGGTTTCTCTCACGGTGGCCTTGAACATCCTCGCTGTGCTGGTCATTTAATCAATATGGGAGAGGTGCTGAGGGGATCCTGCGCTTGGGTAGATAATGTCTTGGAGTGCAGCGCTCGGTATGATTTTATGCATCCAGATGCGTTTGGAATGAGCTGTGAAATGGGTCGGGGCAGTAATGAAGGACCCGGGGGGTGGCTGTGCTGTTATCAGACCCCATTAGCGAGTTTTGCTGCGCTTCAGTGCCCCTCCTGGTGGGCTCTGGCTCCAGCCCGGGGCAGGGGCAGCCCCTGGGCCCATGCACGGTGTCTGTGGGCTCTGCCCACGCTGAGCCACGGTGTGAATAAACATCTGCTAAGCCCCGAGAATGGATCCAGGCAGGGCGTGGAGCTCCAGCCACAGCCACAGCATCTCCTTGGTGTGTTTAATTAACCCACTTAACGCCAAACTGACATGATCTGGTATGCACAGATAGGCTGTGGGAACGGGACTGCTTAGTTTGAAGGGTGATCTGTGGGGTGAATGTTTGTGTGCAGTGTGTTCATGGGTACACTAAAACTGGTTCCCAGCGTGTTCAGTGATGCTACGGAAATGCCTTCACATTTTAGAAGTGATACAATTCATCTACCACAAAGTACAAAGAGCTGCAAAAACAAATACCATTCCAACAACGTATATAAGCTATTAAATAATGGTCTGATTTCAAAGAATATAAATCAGGCCTTTAAGTAGGTCTTGTCTACGTGCATATTATTCCCCATTAAAGGAAAATATGTAAAAAGACCATTGGTAATTGCTTTGTTAACCCTTGTAGAAAATGCCAGTTCTCTGGTCACTGTTCAGCTCTGTGTGTCTTGTAAGGAAAATATTTCCCCTCCCATTTTCAACAAGAACTTCCCTTGTTGTTGTTTGAAGTTGTGTGGGCTGGGGGAGAGGAGGAGATGGGAGATGAGCATCGGAGCAGGTCCGTGCCAGCGCTGCCATCCCAGGGCTGATCCCGCTGCTCCAGCTGACGGGAATGCCGAGCCTGCCGTTCCCTCTGCCACGTGTTAATGCACTTATCTCAACGCGGAGGTGGTGGAGATGATTAAGAATTCTGTTGTTAATTGCTCTTTGGTTGCCGGAGATGTTTGCTGTTAACACTATGTCCGATTTATCTCCCTGCGTTGTGCTCTCGGTGCCAACACGTGCCCGGCTGGTGCTTTAGAGGGCATGGGCCGAGTGTGTGAGTTTAATCTGCAAGTTTCTAAAGCCCCGACCAATCTGAGTGTGCTGTTCAGACACAAGTCCTGCCTGTGGCGACCTGCAAAGCCCGTTTTTTTCCCCTGCCAGCCCTGTGAGAAATGCACTGCTGTGTTTTGAAACACAACCCCTTGGTCTCCTCATGCTCTCCCAGATAGGCAATATCTACATGGTAACTCCTCACCACAGGGTGGCAATTCGCTCATGGAAAGGAATTTGTGTGGCTGAAAACCCTGAGCTTTCCCTGCTCAGACATGAAGAATGCAAACATGCTGTAGGTTAGGCATGAGAAGGACACTGATTGCTCTGTTTTCCACATGTCAAGGTTGAGAAGGCAGAGATCACAAGAGACTATCAAGAAATTATTAACATCAGCTCTGTCCTTGAATTTAGTATTTGGTGCATGTCTAGTCTGTAAAATGCTAAATGCAATTTTTTCAATTATAAAGGCTTACCAAGGCTTAGTGATGCTTTTCCGAGATTCTAAAATATGTACTATTTAATACATAATGCAAAAGGAAAAGCTGGTTTCTTAATGTAAGAACACGAAGATGGAACCAGCTGCAACATTATGGCACCCTGATGCAGATTGGATGCTACACTTTTAGCAGTGGATTAAATATTGATACCTCTTCCTGCCCCCTCACCTCCCAAACACTCCTAAAGCTTTTGCAGTTGGTTTTAAGTGTTTATAGAAGGGCTGGCCAAGTTTCTCTGTTTTTTTTCCCTGCTAGATTTTTGTGAAGCATTAAGAGTTTGTTTGTAGTTTAGGGGGGAAAATGTATGAGCAATTTTCTTCTGTAAATACAGGAATCTGTTGGTGAACCAGAAAACTGCAGAGCTTTGTAAGCTCAAGTGGAACATGTTGATGTTGGTAAGGAGGAGTGTGATGTCCCTTGGCTGCAGCAGGATCAGAGCCAAGATCAAGTAAACAGCATATGAAATTAAACTATAAAATGGAAAAGAAATGTGTAATTATATCACAAATGAAAGACAGATGTGAGGAACCCAGGGGTTCCAAGGGCTGCCATGAAAACCAGGCAACAATCTGGTGCTTGTTTGACCCACATGTCAGCTCTCAGGTGTGAGTTACACACCACTGAAAGTGTTTAGGAGACTGGGAAAGTTCCTGTGCTGCCGAGGATCAGGAGAGTGGGGAGGTTCAGAACAGATTTATAAGGCTGTCAGAACATTCTGCTGGGACTGGAAACGTGGGAGTTCAGTAGGACAATGAGCTGCCTCCTGCAGAAATAAATCCCTTGGCTCCCAGGGCAGGGTGAGCAGGTCTGTTCACAGCAGGAGAAGGGCAAGGAGAGTTCTCTCTGTGTCACTGTTGGCCCCTGACACTGAGCAGCTCCTTGGAGCATTTAGTTCAGTCCATCCCCAGATATCTCAGCATCTCTAACCTGACTTGTATTTATGACACAGATTCATTAAATGATCTTTCCTTACTATCAAAGAAGCTGAAATGCCACAATACTTAACAGAACCTTTTTAGTGAGCTAAAGGTAGCACTGGGCAGCATTAAAGTGGTGCTGGAGGATCACTGAAAATGCTTTCAGGTTCAACTGTAAGCTCTAGAAAATACTTGGTCTGCTAAATTCTGATGTCTGTTTAGTCCTTGTTGTGGTGGAAGTGAATTCAGTGGGAGATGTTGCAGGACTGGTCTCTACTGACCCATATTTTAGGTCTCTACTGACCCATATTTTAGCAAACAATGCATTTTTTTCAGTATCTGTATATTGGTTTGGTTTTTTTTAATGCTGTAGCAAACTGACTACTCAAGTTGTCAGCCAGGAACAAAGACATGCTCAGATGGCATGACTGAAAGGCAGCACTTTCTCCTCTGATGGATTGTTTGGCTCCCTTGTTATGTGTGTGTTTGCAGCTTTATCACTAAGTGAACAGTCAGAGGTTCAAGGTTTCCAAGCCACACAGAAAATCACTCACTCTGTGAGTGAGTGTTTTTGGTTATTGTAACCTGATGGCAACGCTGAATTGAGGGCTGAGAGAAGGTGGTTCTGGTGTGAAAATATTTTCCCTCTCTACTTGTATTGCATCTCATCTTGCAATGGAGAAAGCAGATTTTGGAAATTTAACTCAAGTTAAATGACCGAGCAATAAAACTTAAACCTGTGGTGCTGCTTGAAGTATTTGGGGAACCCAAATACATAAATCCTCTTGTTCTTGGAGATTAATTTTTTTTTTTAATTACTGGGCAGTTTTTAGTCTTGTCAGTAGTTTGGTTCTCTGCAGTAATAAGTGTGTTGGAGTGTTGAGTTTGTTCATGTGTGTTGGTAACTGGGCCAGGGAGTTCTGTTTGAGAGGGGTGAGGGAGAGAACAAAACATCTGAGTAATGGGGAGCTTGTCTGTTCAAACTGATGTTCTCAGCTGTGTTTGCTGTGTTGAATATGCCTTGTAAAGGATTTTAAAAGCAAAAGGAATGTGTGGGGCACCTCACAGGTATCTGGAGGTAAAAGGAAAAATTTGGTTGGGATTGTGCCTAAAAACAACCTCCTTTCCTCTCTAACCAAAGTCCCTCAGAAGGTGCTTGGCTTTGTCACTCAGTTTTGATGCTAATTTTTGTAATTTTTCTTTGGGGATGTTGTGGCTGATTTGCTGGAAAACAACACACCTGAAGGATTTGTAGGGACCAGCCAGCCCCAATTTCTGATGTTTAGAGGCTGAGTGAAGAACACTTTTAGTTACATCCAGTTGTGCTGAGCCTGTTTGGGCTTTCCCCAACAGCTGTTCCTGAGCTGCTGTTCCCTGGCCATGAATTCCCAGCTGCTGCATCCCTGGGCATGGGAACTGTGCCTGCCTTGCCCTGGAGGAACAGATCCTTGGCATTCTGAGGGCAGGGCACAGTCGATCTCCCCAGCCCTAATAAAAGGGGGCAGTTTTACAGCTCAGGCTCCTGCCTGCAGACTCCCCATTCACAGCATTGCCAGCAATGAGTCTCTGACCTTGTTTTCCCAAAGAACCGTAAGCACTTGTGGGATGCTGTGGGTGGTTTCTGGCAGACAGGTGGTTCATCTCCACCTGGCCCTGGGATGTTCTTCCTGGCACAGTTTTTGGTGCTCCCCCAGATTTGTTTGCCTCTTTGCATCAGCCCCCTGTGTGTGAAGGGATGGATTTGCCTGCTGAGAGCTCTGCCGGTGGGTGTGAGAAACCAGAGCTGCTGTGGGGGACAGGGAGGGGCTAAATAAATGTGCAGCTCCCCAGCAGAACAGTCTGTTCTGCAAAGCAGCACGAGCAGAGAAGAGTCATATTCTGTGACAGCAGAATCAATAGGGCCTCTGTGGAAACAAATGAGAGTTTTATCTCTCCAGGCTATTGTTGAGGGCAGACTGAGGCAAATGTTTAATGGGTTCATGCTTTTGAAATCATTCTGTAACTGTAAGGGAGAGGAACAGGCTTTTAAAAATTGAGTGAGCAATTATGAAAAGGAGGTTTGAGTCGCCACTCCTGGAAATGGCTCATTTTGTCAGTGCTGAGTTTGAACAAGCGCTGGGGAGTCAGCGCTCCGAGCCCTCCCAGAGGGGCTGCTGGGTGTTTGTTTATTGGCTGTGAGGGGATCCTCAGGGCTGTAAAATGTGGATGTCTGTCCCGAGGAAAGCTCAGTGTGTGTAGAGAGGTGGAGCTGCTGGTTTCCAAGGGAATACCCCTGCAAATAGAACTGCAGAGAAATATGATTATAGAGCAGCATCCCTTTCATTCTTGGATTTTGGCATCCAGTTCGTCCCCCAGGATGCCTCTGAGCAGCCCGTTATTCTCAAAGTGCTGATCAGCACTGCAGAGTGTGCTGCTCTACAGCTCTGCAATCAAGGGCCCATTATTGGCTGCAAAAGTGTTCATAAATATTTGGGAACAGTAACGGTGCCGTGGATTCCTCGGCAGGAAGGCAGAGGGACAAGGGAGCAGTGAGAAATGGGCTCCTCTGAATCTTCCCCACTCAGTACCTGCTTTGCCTGGCGGGAAACAAATGAGAGCAACAAATGATTCAGGAATAAACCATTCCCATGCACAAAGTGTTACCGTGGGCTGTACTTGGGCGTTGGAAAACCGGGATATTTGTGCCAATTCTGAGCTTCGTGGGTTGTGATTTTTGGTACAAAATGTGGGGGTGCTGGTTTGGGTGGTGAAAAAAATACCTGGATAATAATGTGGTGTTTTGGCAGTCAGGCCCTTCAGCTTCGGAAGGAAGAGGGAGAAATTCCAGCTGGAATTTCTTGTTTGTACAACATGTGCTGAAGCTCTTGCTCCCTCCTTCATACATGTGAATATTTGCATAGGTAGCTGTGGCACTTATGCAAACAGGGAGAGAGGAGAACTCCCTGCATTGCCAGGCTTGTTTGAGCATCAGCAATTCATTCAACCTCACTAATTTTATTTAAGATGGGAGGTGTTTACTCAGGTCATTTGCCAAGTTTAATAGTTTCTTATTTTGTTTTTAAAACACTTGGAGCACCCAAAGCCTTTGTTACATCCCCACTTCAGTTACTGTATGAGAACCAGGAAAGAAAAATGCTCTTTTTTCCTTCTGAATGAAAGAATAGCCTGAGTTTCAGAACCACTAAGCTGAAGTGATTTTATTTTCCCCTTTTACCTTGTCAAATTAACATGATTGCATGTTTCACTTTTTATGCTAAAGAGTTTCTGATCTTCAAAGACAACTTTCAAACAGACCCTCCAGTCCAGCCAAGGAGACTAATATTTTAGAAGGAATATTACCAGTCATAAAAAAGACAGAGTTATGATAGTTTGCATTAATTTTAATAACTTTTTGTGCAGCTCTTGAGTCAAGATGTGAGAAATGAAAGGGAGCCACAGTTCTTGGTTGGCCTGGGGTGTATTTATTCCTGATGTCTGGCATTATCTCACGCAGACATGGAAAAAAGGTGTTGTTGTGGGTTCATCTCTAACCTCTGGTTAGCAGAGCCCTTTATCCATGTTCCCCTCTCGTGATCTCTGCCCTTCAAATGGGGCAAAATGCTGTCAAATTCTCTTGGGAGTTCAGTAGCATTTGGTTTAGTGGAGGATTAAACAAATACAATGGGCTGCGGTGCTTAAATCCTCAATATTGGTCATTAACTGTGAGTCGATTCCTTTACAGTAAGAGGGTCAAAAATACCAGTTCCATGTGCAGACAGAGGGTGTTTTCCAGCAAGGTGTAAAAGGAGAAGCACATGCAGGTGTCTCACTCTGTCAAGGTGGGGTGTAAGTGGGATTTCTAATGAGTTCCTGTGAAATGCCCCATCTCATTTATCCCGGTAACCATCAATAATGCACCAGATGTTTTGACTGCATTTGGGTTTGTGTTGAATTAAACATAGGCAGGGGTGCCTGAGGTTCATTGTTGCTGCTGCCAAAGCTGGTGCTGTGACAGCCTCTCAGTTCTGTGGGGGTTTGGGCTTGTTTCATGGTTTGTGTGTTTGTAGGAGTCTTTCCAGTAAAGAATTGCTCTACAATTCGTTGTCTTCATTCAGTTTATACTCTTAACTTAAAACAGCTTTGAACAATTTTTCCCTTCCACCCTGTCAATCAAGTCTTACATTATTAGTTTAGCAGGTAATTACAGCACTGTTTGCCTTCTACTGACTGAAATGGAGGCAGGGTTATAAATGGTAATAATTAGATATAATACCTGTTGTAAGGGAAGCAGAAAACTCCAAAGGGGTTGTGTCTTGTGCTTAATAACAACAACTCTGTGTGAGCTGCAACCAGTGACTGGTGGTGTGCTGGGCACAGCCTGTGCCAGTGGGAATGAGGCACTTGGGGTCCTTCCTGGGGGTGCTGAGCGGGGCTGGGCACCTGCCATGTGACTCTGGGAGGGGAACTGGGATGGCAAACCTTGGAGCTGTACCATTCCCTCCCCTTGCCTTGGAAAATCAGCCCCATCTCTGGACCGAGCCTTGAAGAGTGTGCTCTGAAGCCAGAATAAACACCCTGAAATTTTTATCATAATGTTGCTTTTAAAAGTCCTAAATGTCCTCTATTTAAAATGAAATTCTTTTGTATTAACCTGCTTTCATATGCTGGCTTTCACCAGACTGCAGAATTGCCTGATTTGACTTTCTAATGTAACTGTAATGAATCTTCTGGGAGATGGAGCGATTGAATGCATGTACTGTGCAACTCCATTGTGAAATATTCTGTTAGATCTGCTATATTTCTGATTTTATTTTTTTTTTTAAAGGGGTGGGGTGTCCCTGTCAGGTATTAAAACCTAACCCAAATGTATTCTCTGGGGAGCTCAGACACTACAGTGTGTAATATTGCCTTGATTAAATATGTTTTCTGCATCCCACACATAAATACACTGGTGATGGTGGTACAGTCAGATTAAATTCAAAGGCGTGCATTTGGAGAGAAAGAATAAAGATGAAATTTATTGGCAGAGAGCTGTGTAGCTCCTTTGAATAGCTACAGGACAGATTATTTTAAAAAATATATCAAAGGGAGCACAAAACTCTACACAGAGAGGATATTTTGGTGCTAAAATGCTGCCTTATTCTGCAGCTGTACTTGCACAGTGCCTGACTTGTGAACAAAACGAGCCTTTGAGAATATTGCATGTATGATATGGGAGAGGGAGGGCAGAACCCAAGGAGCCAGTGCTTGGCACCCAACAGCCATTCCTTTCATACTTGGATTTCAGGCCTGAAATGCCCATTATTTGCACTCTTTACAACCTTCTGCCAGGGAAGGCCGTGCCCAAACCCTCCTGTGTATTGTCTCTGCTGATCCCTTTTGAAGTGGGACATGGACTCTGCCTTTCTTTGGCTCCTGTATCTCCAGGCTTTCTCTCTGCTGGTTTTTTAACAAGCTACACTGCATTTAAAACCATTGCCAGAAATTATGCCATGGCTTTCAGCAGCAACATTTATGCCTCCCACAACTCAAATCTGGGCGTTTTCTCCCTCCCTTACACACCCCACCAAATAGTGGAGGATCACTCACCTCACATCTGGTGCTTCAAAGGGCCATATTTGAGAAAAAAATTGCATAAACCTCTTTGTTTCAGAGGTGAGTTGTGGGAATTGTTTCCAGAGCAGCTGTTGGTGCAGTCACCAAATCTTTGCCTGTGTCTGGGGTGTCTTTAGGAATGGGGTTGTGACACATCCTGTAACAGAGAGGACACGAAATGTTGGCAGACAGAGCTGAAGGCAGCAGAATAATTGAAGGAAATTATCAGTAAGTGCCAACTTCCACCTTGGTGGCTCACACAGCTCTCCTGGGAGGTCACTTCTGCTTGAGGAAGGATTTCCCCAACAGCAAATTCACCTCTCAAAGCTCCATCTGATCAGTTCATTCAGAGCAGTTCTGTACCATGCCCTTTCCCTGAAAGGAATGGAAATGGCCATGAATAAAACCAGGCATAGTTTATGTATCTGGGGGGGAAAAAATCAGTCTTTTCTCTGGGACCTGATGTTGAGTCCCATGGCCAAAGGGCAGGTTTAAACCTAAATCTGTTTAACTAAAATGCAGGCAGTGCCTTGTTAGATGAAGACAGATAAGTACAAAGCAGGTTCTCAAGCCTTGGAGAATGTTAAAATTTCTGTATTTTTCCTGTAGATAACCTTCTTCTGTCACCTGAGTTGGGCCATTGAAAGAAAGGCTGGTGTAGCACAGAAAAGATGTTCTGAGGGCTTATCTCCAATTGGGTCAGTGTTTTCTGCTCCCCCTTTCCCCTGTCTGGTTTCCTCCCATATAAACTTTAATTCCTTAAATCCCTTGTAGTTGATTGACTTGCATCTCCCTGCCTGTAAAATGAGTTATGTGCAAAGCAGCCTTTTGTCAGGGCATTGGGAAAAAGGAGTTGGCATGTGGAGTCCCAGTTCTAAACCCGTGTGTGCCACTGAGTTATGTGCAAACCTTTTGTCAGGGCATTGGGAAAAAGCAGTTTACATGTGGGGACCCAGGCTTTAAACCCATGGAATCATAGAATGGATTGGGTTGGAAAACACCTCCCAGATCATCAGGTCCAACCCAATCCATTCTATGATTCTGTGGGTTTAAAGCCTGGATCCCCACATGTAAACTGCTTTTCCAACCCAATCCATTCTATGATTCTGTGCTCAGATTCAACATTCCCAACTGACACCCAACCAGGGGAACTCACTGGCTGGCACATGACAAGAGGTTCAAAATCCAATTTGCACACACCAGGGTAAAGCTGTGAGAATTAAAGTTGCTCCCCTTAAGTGTAAATTTTGCAAGAAATTCAAAATTGTCCTTAAGTTTCCAGAGCAAACTTCATTCTGATGCAAATTTGAGCCTCTCACTTGTTCATACACTGGCTACTAAAACCAGTTTATGTGAAAAACAGGATGTGAAAGAGCAGCTACATCAACCAGCAGAACATTCTGTGCTAGGTTAACAATCATAATGCATTTTGTAATTAAATTGCTAATGTTGCAGAACCTAGTTTTGGTCAAATCTACATGTAATTACATTCATCAATTAGCCTGTAATTGCACTTTGCTGTTTTTGATTCCTAAGGCTTTGCTGGGCATGTTTGACAGACTGATATTGCCTGGGTTTGGTTCTTGGCCTGGGGTGATCAATCTCACACTCCAGAAGAGGCTGAATGGTTTTCAATCCCATTCTGTTTGCACACGAAGCTTTCCCTGGAAAACAGAACATGCTCTTCAGTGCACAATGACTGGTCACAGTGTAAGAAAAAAAGGATTCAAACACCACTCTGCAACATTCTGGTTTGTAAGTACTTCTGACTGCAGAACTGAGCTCCTTAAACTGTTCTTTCTGCCTCTGAGAGCTTCCTACTCAAATGATTACTGTAATTTCCAGGGGAGATAAACTACCCAAAACAAAGGAAATCCCATTTTGAAATTTTATTTGCACTGTGTGCTCATGTAGAGGAAAGAATGGCATTTCAGTACCTTTCCCTTCAGAACACCAATATAGGAATACCTTCCTTCAGGGTTTTGCCTAAAGATTCAAGACACAAACAGTTATAAAAACAAACTCATAAAATACAAGCTAAGTGGGAAACATTTCTTGTTGTCACAGGAAACTGGAAGCCAAAAGCAAACAGCCAGCCAGGCACTGATCATCAACCTCCTCTCACTGTAGGATGTAATTAAAGCCAACTTTTATTTTCAGTATCAAGACACAGCTGAGTCCATGAAACGAGGAAATAAAACTTTGCCAGACCTCCCCATAACGACAGAACTAAACCAGAGGGGTTTTGCTTCTCTGGGAAGTGTTTTGTTTCCAAAAATAAAGATGCAGAATATGCCACAAGGATTTATCTGCCATTCCCCCAGAAGAGCCATCAGCAGGCAGGTATTGCATGGCTACAAACCCTTAAACTGTGTCAGAATTAGCACAGTCAAGTTAAAAAAAATTAGTAATTCCAATGATTCAGCAGAGTGTGGCACTGAATCATAGGGAAAGGGCAGAGATTTCTTTGGTTGAGTCTCTGTCACTCCTAAACATGGAGTTCTCATCCAGCTCCTCTGCAGGTTCAGGTTGGCTCCATGTGTGCCAAAGGGTCTGATTTTAAGCAGTAGGATGGTTTTGAGGAGCAGGGACTTCCCAGCCACTGCCACCTCCTCCTGGTGTGTGTTGTTCCCTGCTGGAACCCTCCAGAACTGCTCCCCTAAAAACAAAGAGCTCCAAACTGCAGGAACAGAGTTAGAGAGAGAGATTACACAGAGATTACACAGAGTTCCTTCCCCAAAACAGTCACGATCACTGGAGAGACAGCAAATTACCCTGGCAAGCACTTCTCCCAGACAAATTCTGCTTTAAGTGATGAGCAAGCAGTAATCTAACCGAGAAAAACTAATCTGCTTTAAGAAGGACTTCTAATGAATTTCAGCTCTGTGTGCCAATTCTGGTTAAGAATCCAATAACTTTGGTGTTGCAGCTGATTAGGATCCAGCCAAGGTGGATTTGCTGCCATTTACATTTCTCTGAATGTCCTAATAAGATCAAGAGTGATCCAGCACACCAAATACAAGATTTATTTTTTTTCCACTGGACACCACAGAAGAAATCTGAATTATTACTTAAAGCAGCAAACAAGTTTGTCTGCCTTGAGCTGTGGTTGGAACCGAAACTGCCAGGCCTCTCTTAGCACACACATCTCTGCCTTTGCATACTTTGGGTTTGTCTCACAGCTTATTAAATCCTGCAAACAAAAGCACTTGTGCTCTTGCCAACAGATTATCACGTTTTGTTATCACGGGCAGTTTTAAATAAGAGGCTTGAACTGCAAATGTGTTTGGGCAATGGCAGAGGAGGATTTTTTGTGTAGCAGCAGCACCCAGGAGGGTCTGGCCAGAACTAGGGATGGTGGAGGATTTTTTCTGTAGCAGCAGCACCCAGGAGTGTCTGGCCAGAACTCAGGGTGGTGTTTTCATGTGCCGTGACAGCTGGGGCTGTGGAGACACCAAACACAGTAAATGCAGCAAACGTTCCTTTTAATAAACTGCCACGGAGAAAGCATGAAAGAAATGATTCCAGCTGAGGACATATTGATGGGTACACAATCCCCAGGGCTTTGTGCAGCTCACACGAGCTCCTGGCTCGGGGTTATTGCAGCAACCAGGAGCTGTCAGAGCCCATTACCGGGGGGGCCGCGGCTGCTCCTGCGCCTGTCGGAGCCGGGAGAGCGGATCTGTCACAGCCAATTAGTGCCAGAGCTTCATTTATGGCAGGATACACCTGAGCAGGGAACAATAAAGCCATTTCATAAGAGATGATTACAAAAACAGAATGCAAAATGGCAACAACTGGTAGGGGGGAAAAATGGCATTGCCAGCGTTTTCCACATGGAGAGAGAAATTCTGGCTGCTGGATTGGCCACACACCAGGTGTGAAACCTCAGAGTGCACAGGTT
>JAWWLZ010000054.1:6123103-6133424 GCA_035041345.1 Poliocrania exsul | reverse complement strand
CTTTCCCTTTTCTCCCCTTTTGCTTTCCCTTTTCTCCCCTTTTGCTTTCCCTTTTCTCCCCTTTTGCTTTCCCTTTTCTCCCCTTTTGCTTTCCCTTTTTGCTCCTTTTGCTTTCCCTTTTTGCTCCTTTTGCTTTCCCTTTTTGCTCCTTTTGCTTTCCATTTTCTCCCCTTTTGCTTTCTCTTTTTTTCTTCAAACCTTATGAGGGGGTACCTTTATAGTCTGGTTGTTTTGGGTTTTTTATTTGTAAAACCTTAATCTCCTGCACTCGAACAGAGTTAAAATTCTCCCTTGACATCCAAATTAGACCAACTCTGTGGCAGAGCTGCAGCAGTGGCACCACACTCTTTAATCTGGCATTTGCAGGAAACAACAGTGCCTTTTTATCTGACTATATGAGACTAAAAGCCTACAGAAGAATGGTCCTGTTGTGTTTATTGGGAGTGGTAACACATGACCGAACAAATCTTGTTAAAAGATTTATCTGTCTGACTTAAATAAGAAAAAGGAGCTCCTCTCCATATTTTTAGTTCCCCTCTGCACTTGGATGCCTTCCTGTTCCAGTCTCACAGCACTTCTGGGGGACTTTTACGTTAACTTTAAAACCTGACTCTTTAATTCTAGTTAAGAGGTTTAAGTTCTTACAGAGGTGCTGTCTGTGCCCTTTGCTGTGCTGATGGTGCAGGTGGGCAGAGAAATAAACACCTGCAGAGCTGGGGCAGGAACTGAGCTGGGCCATCCCAGTGCCCCCAGTGCCCCGCTCAGAGTGCCCCTCACTGCCAGGGCAGCAGCAGATCCTGCCAGTGGAATCTGATCATGAAGAAATGGTGAAACCTTAATTGGAACTGGATTTAAAATTCTGGGCAAGTGAATGTGGGGTAATGATGAGTTGAAAATAATGAAGGTAAAGGTTGAATTGTGCCTGCTTGGTTTCTCCAGGGGTACTTTGGCAATAACATTTTTTAGGTTGGCAGAGGCAGAGTCATGGTGACATCTCTTGTTCTCTGTCTTTGGAAGTGGAACTGGCAGAGGTTTGGTGAGAGTCCAGTCTGACACCTGGGTGCTTTGGGGCTGGAATTGGGAAGGGCTGGTTGGAGGGGCACCATGCCCTGTGCCCTGGGAGCTGCCTGGGTGTGTTATTTGGGGAGTGATGCTGCTTTGGAGTTGTCACACAGGTGAAGGATGCAAAGGCCATGGCAGGAATTCAGGGGCTCTGCAGGCTTTGCTTTGAAGGGCTTTGCTCTGAAGTTTTCCCCCAGACCTTCTGTGGGCAGAGGAATCACCCTCAGGACTTGCCTGAAGGTTTTAACTGTTCTCAGAAACTGTTGTGTGACTTTGAACACCTTTTCTGTGCAAAAGGAATGTTTGCAAACCCTTGATGTTCTTGGGATGTTGTGCTGAGGAGCTGAACTCTCTGGGGCCAAGTTGTGACCTGGGGGATGAAGCTCCTGCTTTCAAACTTCCCTTGAGACACTTGGTGCCAACTCACCCTCACCGTGGCTGCCCCAGACTGGAAATTCAAATTCCTGGGCCTGGTTTTTGCTGTGTTTGTTCATCACTGAGCATTTGAACAGCAATCAGCACATTTGTAAATGCTCTGAAGTCTTCAGTGTTTGCATTTGCTGCTACAAAGCAGAGAATAGAAAACTTGAGTGAGCAACTCTTCAAACGTGTTTGGGGCTCCTGTTTGATCTCTGAACCATTTCAGATAAAAAAGACCTTTCAAGTCTGGTGGCACACAGGGTGCAGGTGGAGGCAGCTGTCCCAGAGTGGATTAATAAACTTGGAAAAATGGACATGTCCTGAGGCTCTGCTTAAAACATAACAACAAGAATGGCTGAGTGTGATTGCAGTGGAGTTAAACATTTTTCCTCAGGTTTTTCAACTTGCATTGAACAAGTAATGGATGGGGGCTGCTCTCCCTCTCCTTTGTGTGCCAAGCTCAGCTACTGGAAAGTGATTGTTCCCCTTTTAGCTCCAGTGGCTTCTTTCTGAGCTGAATTCCCTGTGGAAGGAGCAGCAAACCAGTATCAAAGGCCATTAATGCCCTTCAGCCTGTGGGGCTGTAACCTGAATTTCTCTTCTGTAGTTTAATGACAGAAACAGCTGCTTTGGTACAGGGAGAATGAGGGGCTGCCAATGAGGAAAATTACTGGAAACCCAAACCACAGGGCTTGCCAAAACCCACTGAAGATTTCCAGTGTATTTGTCCTAATCCAGAGTGAAACATCTGTGGGGTTGCTGTATCTGGCAATAGAATGATGGATTAGCCCAGTTTACTTCAGGGAACAAAAAGGAAGACTCAGACTATTTCTGTAGTTCTTGTGATGGTGGTTTTTGGGTTTCCTGTTCATTCATGATGACCCAGAGACCGATCCAAGGGCTGAACCCAGGACAGGATCTGTGGGTGCTGAGCAGTGCTGGGTCAGCAGCTCTGACTGCTCAGGAGTCACATCTTGGGCAGGAGGGATGAGGCAACTTGAGGGGCTGTAACACCCCCCTGGGCCGGGGTGGTTGGTGGGTGAATTGAGAATGTGGGAGATGAAACCCAAATGTTCAAGTTCAGATGTGGTGATTCAGTTGTAAGGCACTTTCTGCCCTTATGGTTGAAGGGATCCTTCCAGAAATTGGGTGTGTGCTTCATCTCTGGAGAGCTCTTTGCCTGTGGTTTCTGGTGCTGGGGAATTAAAAGGGGGGATGCAGCAGGGGACAGTCTTGTGTTTCACCATAAAAGCAAAATATATTTTGGAGTCTTCAAAACATGTTTGGCTCATTGCTGAAATAATAAAGTTTCTTAATCAAATACATCTCTGTGGTAATAATGGCTTAATCTTAATTTGGTGGCTGCTGATTAAACAGTTTTCCCTGCTCCTCTGGCAATCCTGCCCTGCTGTTCCACAGCTGAGTTTGTGTCACATTCTCTTCTCTCTGTTGGGTTTTTTTTCCTAGTCCTGTTGCCACTACTCCCAAGGCTGTGGGATTGTTTTATTCTTAGACAGACGTAGTTGTTGCTTTGTGGTGATGTCAGTTTGATCCTGAAACATTTTTGAAATTGAGTATTTAAGTAGTCTTGGAAATGCAATATGTTTATGTGGGAAAGCTGAATAGTGCTTGTGATGAGACTCCATCTCCAGGTAGGGACTGATAAGATGAAGAGGCTGCCTGGACTATTCATAACTCCATTGGCTTTGAAAATTACTTTTTATGGGATCTCCTGAAGTGCATTTGGCTGTATTTGTAGCTGGAAACTTCACAGATGAACAGAATAACTGAGCAAATTGTGGCATACACTAATTATTGCCCAGCCCTCCAGTAAATGAAATAACTCTGAACACGGTGTTTATTTATTCAGTGTTACTCCTCTGTGCAGAACTGTGTTGTGCAAAAAAAAAAATAAACCCAGGAAAAAATCCCTATTAGTAATTGGACTTGAAATAAAAACACTGAAGTGCTTTGTTTGAATTTAATCTGAGAGAAACAGCAAGGACTTAACCCTGCAGGGCTGTGGGGGGAGTTCTCTGAGCCCTGCAGGGATGGGCAGAACTGGAATCCAGCCGGGCTCCCTCTGCCCCTGAGGGGCTTTGGGGGCTTCTCTGGTGCTTCCTGGCAGGGCTTGGAGGGTTTTGGCTCTGCTGGTTTTGCCTCTGCCCATGAAAAGGGTGGATGGAGCCAAGCAGAGCGAGGGGAGTGTTTGGTGGCTCCTGGGGAGGGATTGACCCCTGGGCACGTGGCGGTCCCTGGGTTGAGGTGGGTCCCCTCAAACAGGCTCTGCTGGTGTGAAAGGGTTCTCTGGCAATCTCCTGCCAAAATCCAGCCTGGCAGGAGCAGCTCTGAGCTCTGGGTGCTGCTGCACAGGGACCCACAGCTCTGCTGCCCTGGGAGCTGAGGAACATGGACAGCAGCTCAGAATGCTTCAAATGCAGATAAAATTCATGGGGATTAATTATCTGTCACCTACTAATCAACTCAGGTTTGTTTTTCCTTCAGACAGGAACTTTAAAGTAGTTTTTCCCTTCTGTTTAGAGGTGTGGGATGGTTGGCACCTTCTTAGATTTCATCTTTGAGGAAAAGCTCTGCAGCTGTCCTGGTTCAAACCTGCTCTTCTCTCATGTGCCACCCATCCTCAAGAGTGGAATATTGTGGTGACTGATGGATTTCTAGTTTTAATTGAAATTTATTTAAAGGAAAAGAGACATTTTGCACTTGCCAGTCCAAAAGAAGGTGCTTGTGCTGCTCTTGGCTGTGCCAGAAGAGGGGTGTGCTCCTTGATCCCAACAGCAAGAGGAAAAAGCCCCAAGTTTGCTGCTGGGGGGTTCCCAAAGCTGTGGGAATTCAAGGCATTTCTTCCTGAATCCCTGCAGACTGTTCTGTCCCTGTCCCTGCAGCTCCTGTGGCCGCTGACAGGCTCGTTGTGCTCCTCCACTGCAGCCCCCTCGGGTCCCCCGTGTGTTATCAGAGCAAACAGAGTCATTTCCTACCTGAGCTGCTCCGTCAGGAAATGCCTGAGAGATTCAGGGCACAGCCTGGAGTGCATCAGCAACAGCAATTTGTCTCCCTCTTCTGCTCTTTCCACTGCTGGAAGTGGAAGTCGACAGGGACAAGAATATTGTGGTCTGAGATTGGTGTAAGACCGGAGGAATTTCAAGTCCAGGGGATCACTGACTCCTCAGCTGACTCCCCAGAGATGAAAAGTCCTTTTGCTTCTCTCTCTAATGTGGTTTCAAAAGCTGAATGCACAAGCAATCAGTCTTCTCAGGGCCCTGCCTTTCAGGCTGTGGCTTTTCACACAGTGGGTTGTGTTCTCATTGCACCAAATTGTAGCTTCCTGAAGACTTGGGGATTGGATCTGGGTATTGGTGAATTAGGGGAAAAAAGATAATTTACCTTCGTGTGTTGGATGTGCCTTTTTTGAAATATCCTTTCATGAAAGGGCCTGGTTTTACATATGGAAAAGCAGATTTTGTTGGTGCGTTTGTAACTCCTGTGGTTTGGTTTGGTTTCAATTAATTAATTCCTGTAATCTGTGGATTACAGGTTAGCTCTATTTTTGGAAAAGCAGGGTAGGGGCAGGACTTGCTGACAGATTGCCCCGGCAGTGGCAGATGGCATCCTGTGCTCTGTCCCAGCTTTGTAGGGCATCCATGGGGAGTGGTGTTGGGATGGAAAACAATCCAGCCATTTGCTGAGCTCCTTCCTTTGCCTCCAGCTCAGAGCTCTGGGCTCTCCTCTCTTGCACTTGGCCCTTCCTAAATGTGTTAGGTTTTTTCCCCACAAAATGTTTCCTGTGAGCTGCAGGTACAAAGTGATGTCTGTTCTCAGTGAGCTCTTCCCATCCCAGAAGTTATTACCTGTCTGTAGTGAACAGGAGAATCTTGTTACGGAATTGTGAGGATCTTTTTGAGGGATGGAAGTGGCTTCAGACCTTTTACAGACACTGAAGTTGTTATTTCTGTGAAGTCTCCAAAAGGCTGCTTTGTATTTTACTGTGTGTGTTTTCCACTCTGGATTGCTTTGGGATGTGGGGTTTTCTATGGGTTTAATTGTTATTTGCAGAAATTGAAAGCACTTTGAATACTGACTTGTGCTTTTCCCCTCTTTCTTGAAGAACCTTTCTGAAACGCTGGGGCTGTTGGAGTGGTTGAATTTTTCCTGGCTTTGAGTGAGAAATTCAGAAGACTGAAGCCCAGGCTCACTGTCTACCTTTCACGGAGGCCCAGCCGTGAGAGGACAGAAGAAGGCACGTGGCGAATCATGACAGCAGACAAAGAGAAAGACAAGGACAAAGAGAAGGACAGGGACAGGGACCGGGAGAAGGAGCGGGACAGGCGGGACAAGGCGCGCGAGGGCGAGAGCTCCCGGCCCCGGCGCAGCTGCACCCTCGAGGGCGGCGCCAAGAACTACGCCGAGAGCGAGCACAGCGAGGACGAGGACAACGACAAGGACAGCGCCACCACCGAGGAGTCCACCAAGAAGAGCAAGAAGAAACCCCCCAAGAAGAAATCGCGCTACGAGAGGACCGACAACGGCGAGATCACGTCCTTCATCACCGAGGATGACGTGGTGTACAGGCCTGGAGGTAAGACAGTGTCCCTGGGGTGGGTTCCATCTCGAGTCCTTGTGCTGCAGAGCTGCTGGTTGGCTGAGCAGCCACACAGGGTCATCCCTGCTCGTTGGAGGGATCCCTGAGGTCCTGGGGCAGGCTGCAGCCTTGCCATGGGCACAGGTGGGCATGGGCATGGACATGGAAGGCTTTCCACTGTGTCCTGGGATGTCTGGTTTGGAAACTTCCTTTCTCCGTTTCCTCAGCTGGAGGCTGGCTCTGTTCTTTGGGCAGTTGGCATTTTGCCAGCTCAACCCTTAGACACCCCTTTAAGATCCTCCCTTTTTGCTTCCTCCTGCAGTAATTTATCTGTGTATCCCTTGGAATTGCTGTCCCTGGGGGGTTTGGAATGAAACTGGGTAATGCACCAAAGGCTTCACTCCCACTTTGAAGTGGGAACTGCTCTGAGCTAGAGCTGACTGGGTGGATGGAGAGAGATCTTCAGCTGTGCTGATGAGCTTTTCTGTGAGTCTGTGATGGCTTTACAGAGCCCCTGTCCTGTCTTCTGTGAGGTACAAACCAGGTGACTCAGGATGTCACACCTGCTGTGCCATGGATGTCACCCCCTCATTAACAGCTGGCAGGGTGGCTGTCGGTCAGCATAGGCAGGGGCAGCATCAGCAAAGCATCTGGGATGTTCTGGGGACAGGACCAGGAGCTCTGCAGGTCTTGGATGTGCCTGTTAATTGCTGCAAAGTTCACAGAAAGTTTTGAGGGTCTCATTAAGGTTTCAAGGTCTACCAACTGACGTTTTCCTCAAAGTGTACTTGAAGATGAGATGATTCAGCTCTGTGTGTTCCTTGGTTTTGGAGTACCAACTTCTCTGCTCACCTGCACAGCATTTTAAAAGTGTTGATTGCTGTTGTTTGTCCCACCACAAGCAATGGTTATGTTTGGTTCACTGTGGGGAGGGCCCTGAGGTTCTGTTGAGTGCTCTGAGTGCCACAATGACACTTCTGGAGCAAAACAGAGGTGGATTCAAACTGAAAACCAGAGAATCTCCTCTGATTTCCCCACGAGGTGCTCCAGAATCTCCCTGTGTGATGCAGGTGTGAAGGTTTTTGTGCTGTCCAGTTCCAGTGGCTGCTCCCAGGGCTGTGTGTGGGGATGGGCAGTGCTGATCCAGGTGGGAATTGCTCCATTCCAGACTCTCCTGCCCTGGGAAAGCTGTAGGGGCTGTTTTTCACTGAGCTCTGCCAGCATTCCTCAGAACAGCTTATCTCTGAAATGCTTCCACTTCCATTTGCACTCCCTCCATCCATCATTTCCAAGCATTCAAAGGAGTGGTTTTCCCTTGGTCAGGGCTGTGGCTGAGTGATGTTTGTTGCCTGTGGAGCACTGGCTTTGGTGACAATCTTATTTGCAGTGTCAGAGGATGAAAAATAATTGAGAATCTGTTGAGAGCAGCTGTTGTGTGGGCCCAGGAGTACAATGTGATACAGTGGCTTTATTGCAAGAAGAGTTTGCTTAAAATTAAGACAGGAAAGCAGGCTGGGATCTCAATTTTATCCTGTGGTGGGATGGAGAATTGTTGGAGCTGATGTGGAGGAGGTTATTCAGTGGAAGAGCAGGGCAAGTCCTCGTGATAATTGGGATATTTTTAACTGTTCTGTAATTTAAGAATCTGCTTATTAAATTTTACATTTTATTAGTAATAATTAGCATAAGAGATGTGCCCCAGCACTGGAACTTTTCAGTTTGCTCTTTGTGCTTTTGTGAAACTTGTCTTAAAAACTGCTGAGAGTGGTGAGAACACACATGAGCTCAGCTCTGGAGGGACACGGGCCTGGCTGGGATCTTAACTGAATATACTGATTTTTAAATTTGATTGAAAAGATGATTTCTCAACAGGATGAAATCCTGAATACACATCCCTGTGCTTAATTTACCCCCAAACAATTTGAGCATGTGTTGCAGAAGGAACTCTTACAGCTTGTTACACACAGGAAGATGTATTTGTAGCTGAGGGTGCAAATTACATAAATTTTAAGAGGGATTAGAGAGTTTAAATTGATGAGACACAGCAAGGATTAGCAAGATGAAAATTAAAGGTGTGTGCAGAAGGGATAGGTGTCTGCAGCTCACATCTTGGAGGCCTCAAGGAAAGGAAATCCTTTCCAGTTGTTTGATTCTTTCCCTTAAATACCCTTACCTGATGGGGGTGAAGTTGGAGGTCTCCCTTTCCCTCCTGTGAAGTCCTGGGCTGAAATCTCTCTGTGTTTACCCTGTGCAGTGCTTAACCCAGCTCTTAATGCAGCTTTTTCCCTGTGCTGAGCTCAACAGCTGTATTGGAGCAATAGCAAATAAACTGTAAATAAATACATAATCAAGATAATTGGAATTTTTTCCAAGCGAAAGGTTGCACTGTATTGTTACATATAAATACTGCTCTTATTAATTTGCATAGATCTAATGAATTCATGCATAGCTTTAAACAAGGTATTAAAAAGAATTGAGTAGGGCTTAGACACCACTATGCAATTAATCTTCTCTACTTTGCTGGAAATCACACAGGCCTCTCCTAAAAGCTTGTTGGCCCAGATCCCCATCTGTCCTCTCAGCTTCCACACCTTCCAAATAAAATAGGGGAGGTTTTCCTTATGTTTTTTTCTCCTCACAGTTCTCAAAGTGCCTGTTGCTGTGACATTAATTTTGGTTGTACAGTGTATATTCAAATTTGCTGTAAGCTCCCTTAGCACAATTTAATACATTTGCATCCAGACTGAGATTGTTGTGGGGTTTTTTCTCTCCTCTTGGATTCACTTGGATTATTTAATGCTGATTTTCCCTCCCATTTGTAGTGATTGCCTTGCACCCCAGTGGGTGAGCAGTGCCCAGGGCTGGTGTGGGGGGCACATGGCCCTGCTGGGGCAGTTCTGCTTTCCTGATTATTGTCAGCTGGGAGTGGCTGTGAATCCTTGAGAATTCTGGGGCATTCCAGCCTTTTCCCAAGGCCCACATTGCTCCAAACATGTTGAGTCACAGTGACTTTTGCACAGATCCTGCTTTTGATACAGCTTTAGACAGCAACTTGGGGCTAAGGGATAAACCCCAGCACTGTCAGTGGCTTCAAATTGCTAAAATTTCCAATGTAATGGAAGATAAAGGTGGTGCTGATGCTGCTCCAGGGAACCTTCTTTTTCCTCCTTATTCTGGAGGGTAACAAGCTTAAAGTCTTACAAGAACCTGACATATGGAGATGCTTTTCTTGTGTATTTTCAGCATGTCATTGAACATGGAGATTTTCTTTTCAGTATCCCAATAAATTGGTCTTATGAAGTAAATGGATTAAGATGCCAGAAAAAGTCCACAGTGGAGATATCTGCATCAGGGCAGTAGCTGGTTCTGTGGGGGATGATGCTCTTGCTCTCTGAGCTCTTGCATTCCTCTCTGCCTTGGAGGAATCTCTGTGTCCCTGTCCCCCTTTCCCCCAGTTTGCTGAACCCCTCAGGAAGGGATATGATTATATTCAAGTCACAGAATTTAAACTGAGGATCCTGTTACTGCTGCAGAGTTGTGGTGATGGCACCTGGACTGGGAAAACTTCGTTGGGTGAAAGCCTGAGTTGGTTTGGAGCTCCAGGAGAAGAGGAGAGTGTGTCACCTGGAGCTGAGGACAGTATTGTTTGCTTCACCTACGTAGGGACATTTAAAAGGATCTGCAGGAATTAAAAGGATTTGTGAGGATCTGTTTCTGCAGTGACATCAGGGGATCTATAAACAGCACCTCAGCAAGGGAGTCAACACGAGGCAGCACAAGGTGAAGTGATCTCATGCTCTGCTCTCCCTGCAGAAGGACTTCAGGGGTTCCAGCAGATTGCTGTGGAATGGCTTATGTGAGAGCCTCATTGCTGAGTTTGGGGTCTGTGTGAAGCTGCAAGGAGAGTGCAGGGGGTGGGATAAAGTGCAGTTTGGGCATGGGCTCGAGCTCTGCCAGGGAGGTTTAGGTTGGATATCAGAAATTCTTTCCAGAGAGAGTGCTCAGGCATTGGAATGGCCTGCCCAGAGAGGGGGTGGATTCTCCCACCCTGGAGGTGTTTAAGGTGAGACTGGATGTGGCACTGAGTGCCATGATCTGGTAATCAAAGTGAGGTTGGATCAAGGGTTGGATTTGTTGATCTCAGAGGTATTTTCCAACCCAATCCATTCTGTGATTCTATGGATGTGGCACTGAGTGAGAATCCACCACATCTTGATCCAACCCCACTGTGATCACCAGCCC
>JAWWLZ010000054.1:6104459-6123003 GCA_035041345.1 Poliocrania exsul | reverse complement strand
CGTGCCCTGGGCTGGTGATCACAGTAGGGTTGGATCAAGGGTTGGACTTGATGATCTCAGAGGTCTCTTCCAACCCAGCTGATTCTGTGACAGTGAACAGTGAGTAAGACCAGAGTGGATAAGAACAGAAGCTGCCTTTGCTGAGTGCCCAGTGACCCTCAGCTCTGCCCATGCCCAGTGCTGGCCCTGGCAGATGGAGCCCTGAGGTTGGTCTGCACATGAATCCCTCTGGCTTTGTGTGGCCTCTGTGTGTAAATCAGGGAGAGCAGCACTGAGGAGGTGCTTGTGGCTTCACCAAGGCTCACCCAGCACAGCTTTTCCATCCTCTCCTGATGCTTTGGAATGGAGGAAAAAAGGTGGCAGTGCCAGTGTTGGAACAAAGTAAATGCCCCTGTGCTGCAGGAGCAGCCTGGCAGCTGCTGCACCGATTTGTTCTGTGGGAAAGGCTCCTCACAGCTACTCACAAGTCTGAACAACAGGAATATATTTTTCATTTCAGAAAATACACATTGATTTGAGGAATAAAGGTGATTTTTCAGTGCTGTTTGCAGTAGGCAAGGATCAGGTTAGCAGGTAACAGGGGCTCACCCTGCAGAGTGGCAGGATTGGCATCTCCACTGTCTGTACAGCACTCTGGGAAAATCATCCTCACTCAAGTGACATATTTAATTCCCCTCTTCTGAACACATTTCTGTTCAGGGCTGCACCAACAGCTTGTCACATGGATTGCTCTCTGTCTGGTGAGGAAGATGAAGTGCTGGGTCAGTGATGGGAAATGGTGAGGGCTGGGATTTTTCTCTGCTTGAAGGTTACACAAATAAAGCCCAGCCTGGTTTTGGTGAGGTATTGCAGTGTGTTACACTTTAATTATCAAAAGGGTGGCAAAGAGAGGGAAGTTCAGCCCCATTTGGTGTTTGTGGTGAGTTTGGGAACAGAAGAATATTCACTTTCAAGCCCTCTTGGCTTGGCTGTTTCTCTACCAGAGCACGAAATTCCAGCCCATGGGCAGTGCCAGGACTCCTCAAACCCAGAGCCAGGTAGAGGTGGCACTTGTGACACCAAGCACAGCTTTGTGTCCCAACTCTTGGCTGTCTGTTTGTTCCAGTGTCCCCAGTGCCACATTTCCTACACTTGGGAAAGAAGAGTGAATGGGAAGTGCACGAGAGGAAGGATTCTGTGTTGAGTGACCCTCAGTGCTGAGCCCTCACCCTCTCCAGTTGCTTCCTCTGCTCAGACATTGTGGAGGGGGTTCAGTTGCTGCCATGTGGAATGTGCCAGTTTTTCCTGTTGGTTTTCAGAGGTTTAGTGTAATCCCTGCATTTAAGGCCTCAGAGGAATCACCCACAGCCATTGCCCAGCACGTCAGAAATGGCACATTAAGGATTTTTAATGGCAGAGGAGGTCAAGGCTGTGTAAATACAGTGAGTTCCTGGAGTGGAGTGGGATATCTGTGGTGCTGCTCATCTTTGTGGCTGGCACATTGAGAGGAGTGTCCCTGCAGAGCTGTGGAAGTGCTGCCAGCCGAGCTTTGGGGACAGGTGGCATCGTGGGTGTTTGGGAAATGCCAGTGGGAAGCACTGGCAGCAAACGTGGCACCTCCAGCACAGCTTTGCTGTGGCCTTAAAGGACTCTTTAAAATGGTGTGTGTGCAGTAAAGCTTCTCTGTTGTTAAAGGAGGAGCTCTCAGACTAATTGGTTATTTAATTAATATTTTTTAGCAGCCTGGGTTTATTCCCACCCCTCCTCTCTTTGCATGTGTTTAATTGAGAAAGAAAACGAAGACAGGAGGGGGATCCCTTTGCAGGGGCTGAGCACCCCCAGTGCCTTTGCTTTCACTGTGGCATTTTTGTGGTAACAACTTTCTGTAGGAACATTTTGCTTTGTCTCAGGGTCGTTAATGAAGGATGTCTGGAAGCATCTTCCAAGGAGGATGTGCAGGGCTGTGGCCATGCTTGAGAAGTGCAGGCAAATAATTGGTGTGGGAAATGCTGGAGCTGGGGGCCTGAGCTGCAGAACAGTTGCTTTTATGAAATTGGGAACTGCAGAGCACAATTAGCTGTCATTAATTTTGTTGAATAGAAATATGTTCCATTTATTGTACAATCAGGAGCCAGGCTTGAATGAGTTTAAATAGATGAAATCTAAATTATACTGACAGTCCATTAAACAGCAGCAAAACCCCTTAAAGAAAATGGATTCACTGTGATACCAGTTTATAATAAAATCATTTGCCAAAGAAGAACTGTAGTGCAGGCCCTGGGAATACTCCTGTGAGCTTCCAGTGAGCAGAGGAAATTGGTTGGAGCATTTATTGCAAAGCAGGGCTCGGGTTCCCTGACAGGGAGCCAGCAGAGCTCCTGAACCTGCCCAGCAGGAGGGGACACCAAAGGCTCACCCTGGCAGTTTGTTTGTTGTCACCATCTGGGGGCAGAGGGGCCCTCACAGCTCCCTGCCTGGCACTGGGAATGCTGGTCCAGCCCAGCCCACGTGCTTGGCATCCCCAGGGCCCCCCTCCTGCCTGTCACTGACCCATCCTGCCAGATCTACAGATTTGTTCCCATCCCTGACCTTTCTTTGCAAGGCTCTGGCAGTTTTCCTGTGCTTGGAACAGAGGCCAGTTCACATTTCAACGTTTAGAAGTCACTGAATGTTGCCAATATTGATTTTGATCCTCTGAAAGGTACCACTTGGTTATTAATGATCTGTAGCTGCTGATCTCTCCCTCCTAATCACATTGAACTGTTCTGGGGGCTTGTGGCATTTAATTTTAAGCACCTGAGACACCAGCAATGTCTTGGGCTTCCCACTGGTGTTGGCTCTGGCAGAGAATTTCTGCAGAACAGAATTGCCTGCTCAGGCCTCTGACTGGTTGGCAGGGGGCACTGGGACCACTGAGCCTTTTAATTTTAGCCACCAGAGTGGAGGAATGTAAATATTCTTTAATTCTGGAATGTAAATATCCTTCACTTTATTGACAGTCCCACAATTTGTATTTGGGATTTACACATTTATATACAGGTGTGCAAAGAGTATCTCCCTCCCTTTCAGTGCTTTATATATCACAGAATAGTTTAGGTTGGAGAAAACCTTCCAGACCATCCACCCTGTGCCCGATGCCCACCTTGTCCCCAGCCCAGAGCTCTGAGTGCCACCTCCAGGGCTGGGCACTCCAAACCTCCCTGGGCAGCCCCTTCCAGTGCCTGCCCACCCTTTCCAGGAGGAAATTCCTCCTGCTGTCCCACCTTTCCCTGCCCTGGCCCAGCCTGGGGCTGTTCCCTCCTCCTGTCCCTGTTCCTGGAGCAGCAGCATCTGGTATTTAATTTTCAGAACCTCCAACATAAAATACCTGAAGGAAAGCAAAATGAGGGAAGGAATGCAGTGAGATCCTGGGCTGTCAGGATGGAATTCTGTTGTGTTGGAGCTGTGGCTGCTCACAAATACCCTGTGCAGGCTGAGCCTGGGGCTGTGAGATCCAGGCCAGGGGGTTGGAGACCATTCCTCAACAAGGACTTCCAAGGAATATCTTCCCTGTGGGAGTGTGGGGCTGTGCAGAGAGCCTGAGGCTTCCTTTCTTGGATGGTGCAAGTGTTGACTCATGAGGTAAAACATAAAAGGATTCTAATTGTGAGGATGGGTCCTACAAAACCTGCAGCATTTGAGCTGCTGAAGGTTCACAAGTGGAGGTGGTTGGGGTTTTTTCCCCAAAGATCTTCATGCCCATGTATTGAAGCTCTAATTTTCAAAGCAGCTTTTAGTGTGGGAATATTAATGTAACCCTTCAGAACTAGGGCACATCTGGTGAATATGACAGGCCCAAAGGCACAAGGACTCTGTGCCATGTGGCAGAGAAATGCTCCATCCCCAGTGGGACATTTGACACGGAATGGGAGAGAAGCAAATGTGCCCTCCTGGCTGGAGCCAGGCAGGGAATGCAGGAGCTGGGCAGGGAACTGCACATTTCTCACCTGGTTTGCCATTGTAGTGGCAAAGGTTATGCAAAGCTCCTTTATTTTTGTTAATTATTTTGCTTTTCTGTTGGAGTTTTTGCTGCTGTGTCACCAGTAAACTCTGTGTTTGCACCTCAGGTGTTTGAGTTGTCTGAGGTGGTTCTTGCTGTGGAGAAAGCCAGAGATTTGTAGCACACACATCTCCTGGGTGGGTACCTGCTCTTATTTCCTTGTAGGTGCTGGATGGTGTGAGAACAGCTGTCCCTCAGTAGAAGAAATTAAATTACACCTGACTGAAGTTGTCTGAGTCTCTGCAGAAGTTTCTGTGCAGAGCTGGAATTGTCCCAAAGTGGGTGCTCAGTGGGCAAAAGGGTGAAATGGCACCTTGCAGAGTGCTGAGGGTGAGGATGGGTATAAATCTTACCCACACAGGGTTGTTGCATTAGAAAACTTCTTTTCTTGGGCCCACTTCAAAGCTGTTTGGATTCTGGTAAATGCAAGGACTTGCTCTTTCTGCTGAGTTTTGAGTAATGTGAATTCATCTGTGAGTGTTCTCCTTTTTTTGGGCATCTTTCCAGTTTCTGTCATTCAGGCCATTGCTTTGCACCTGGATAAACTTGTTTCCTTATCTGTGTGGCCTCTGTTGCTTTGGAGACATCCTGACTGGGTGTCCTCCTTGTTCAGGCTGGGCAGGCAGCCAGCGATGCCTCCTCTCAAACTGCAGTTCAGAGCCAGGCAGCTCCTTTGCTTTATCCAGAGGGGATGCCACAGTCCCTTCTTTTTTGTGCCAGCCATTCCCAGGGCTGCTTGGCTGCTTGCTCTGCCTCCTGTCTGATAACACTCTGCAAAACTGAGATACTCAGGCAAAAAAATAAATGTTGTGGTGTTTTCTGTATCTGAAATCTCGTGGCTTTTTATGCACATTCCCCAGTGAATGCTGAGAAACTTCCAGCAGTGAGTGGTGGAACGTGATGGAAATGGATGATCCATTTGGGATGCTGGGCAGGTGGTTTGAGGGAGTGGGTTTGGCTGAGTGGGATGATCAGCCAGGGCACGTTGGGGTAACAGAGAACTTTGCTGTGCTCAAACAGCTTCTGAATCAACTGGATTGGATCAAACTGTACCAAAGAGTTCTCATAACACTCTGAGGTTTTACAGTTTTTCTGTAGAAATAACACCAAAGTTCATGGAACCCCTTTGATAGGATCGTGGTGGGTTTTGTGTGTTCTGTGGTTTGAATGTAATTTATTTAAATGTCTGTAAAAAGAGACTCAGTGAGTGCCCTGAGATGTCTGTTTGGCTTTGGGAGGAGCATCTTTGCTGGTTTAGGGTGTGAGCTCTCTGATGTCCAAGGTCATTATCATTAATCAGGCACTTCTCTCCCATCCCTAATTGTATTCTTTTGCTGCAGTTATTGCAGGGCTGGTTTGAACACTCCAGCCCTTGTGTTGCAGCTCTGTGAGTGCAGTTGTCAAAGGCAAACCAAAATAATTACTGTGTTCTGTCATGTCACGTGTAACAGGAGAAAGCCCAGGCCTTCCCTGAGGTAACTGTAATTCACTTTGCTGTGTTTCAGCTGGGATTGGTTGCCTTGGTTTTCTTCACAATTAGAAGAGAAAATACGTTAGTGCTCAGTTCTTAATGGCAACCTGCCCACGAAAGATCTGATTAGTTCCCTCTCTGATTTTTGATCTGGCTCACAGGCTGTGACCTGGTCATTGTTATTAACTCAATTCAGAGTGGTCTTCAATGACTTTCTTTTTATTTTTCCAGCAAGATATCTATTCAAACCAAAGTTAATTTTTATGCAGTTAATTCCCTTATTTATCATCATAAATAGTTCCTATTTTTAGATCACACTCGGAATAAATTACATGCTATGCAAATGAAATGCTGGTTCTTTCAAAGCCTAAGCTGTATTTTAATTTATCCTGGTTTTATGTTCTTTCTTGGAGGTGCAGAAGTTAACTGCCATTATTTTTAAACTCTTGTTTTCTTTCAAGATTGTGTTTACATCGAGAGCCGCCGCCCGAACACCCCCTATTTCATCTGCAGCATCCAGGACTTCAAACTGGTAAGGACCATTTGCACATCTCCTTTTCCCTGCCCCAGTCACCAGTTTAATACATCACCAGGTGATATTTCTCAGCCTGTGTCTCTTCCTGAGTGACTCTTTACCCTGTGAAATGTTCTGTGATCTGGCTCAGTTCCCTGTGTCATTTTTATTCACAGAAATATTAACTCTGAGTGGAGTGTTTGGGGAAAATTGTGGCTCAGGGAGTGAAGTTTTCCCTGGGAAGTTGGAATTGGCTGTGCCTTTACCTGTGGCTTCTGTGGCCCAGCTGTGAGTGGGAACACTGGGCTGGGCTGGGGCAGCCTCCTCTCAGCTGCTCATGGGCTGAGAGCTCAGGGTGCACAGGGAGAGCAGAGCAAGGGGACCAGGTGGGGCTGGAAAAACAGAGGAGAACATTTAGGAACACCTTAGAGCTTTAAAGCTGCAAAGATCAGGGAGCTGGGAACAACTGAGAGCTGTGGTTTGCTCCTTGGTGTGTGGATTTGCACAAAACCTGCAAAGATCAGGGAGCTGGGAACAAGTGAGAGTTGTGATTTGTCTCTTTGTGTGTGGATTTGCACAAAAACTGCAGAGATCAGGGAGCTGGGAACAACTGAGAGTTGTGATTTGTCTCTTTGTGTGTGGATTTGCACAAAACCTGCAAAGATCAGGGAGCTGGGAACAACTGAGAGTTGTGGTTTGTCTCTTTGTGTGTGGATTTGCACACCTGAGAGGTTCAACCTGTTCCTCTTTCCCCTGCTGTAGCTGGCCCTGGATCAGGTGTGTTCTCCAAAGGAAAAGGGATGTGTGGTGCTTGAGGAGAGCATCAGGTCTGTGTGCAGAGCAGGGTCCTGCTGTGCTGCCCTGGTTTGGTTTGTGGTTGGAATTCTGCACAACACTGAGCAGGTCTTGGCAATCTGCTGGTTTATTTTTGCCTGCAGGCCCTGAGATGCTCCTGGTGTGGCCTGTTGGAAGTGCAGCTGCTCTGATGGGGTGGCAGGTCATGTGAAAAGGTGTAATGCACCATAAATGCCTTTTGTTTGTTTGCTTCACTTCACCATTTTGAATTATTGATACATTTTAAAAGGGAAGTTGCCATGACCTGCCAGAGGACTATGAGATAGTTGTCTTCTATTTAAAAAAAAAGCAACCAAGGAGTTACTGGATTATTTTTCCCCACTGCTTGGGGTTTGTGCTGTGTGTCCCAGAACATTTTATTAATCTCTCTTTAGTGCTAATTCATTTTCTCTGGATTAATCCTATCCTCTTTCAGGATTCAGGACCAGATTATTCTTAAGGACTTTGATTAGGAACAAACTGTGGTGAAGCAATGCCTCACTCTGTGTTTGCTTTGTTGCCTTGCATGAGTTTTTGTTACCAGCTCCTTCTCTGTCATTGGATTTCCTCAGTTTTGTCTCTCCCTCCTCTGTGGGGCAGCTGAAGGAGTGGTTGGGTTCATGTGGTCCCCTGTAAATCTGGATTATTCAAGGTCATGATGAGCTTTAGAGCAACTTTTCCACCCTTGTTTTTGCCTTGGGAAGCACTTCTGTCCCTCTTTAGGGCTGTGTTACCCAGCTCACAGTGCCAGTGACTTCAATAATATTGTTTTCAAAAATCAGAAGCAGCAAAATACAGCAGGGAAGCTGCAACAGGTGGAGAGAGCCTGTGAAAGGGCCCAGGAATGGGCCTTTAATACTTCCTTGGCATTGACTGTTGAGCAGCTCTAAGGAGGAGGAAGATGGTGTTTCCCAGAGCAGCAGCAATGGGATCATTAACGTGTGGTTCAGGGTTTGCTTACTGTAGGTTTTTTTTGTTCCAGAACAATCCTGCAGCTTGGGATTTAAATTACATGGGCAAGTCAATAAAATGAAAGCAGTTAATGCTTCAGTGCATTAAAAAACATAAGTTTCTGTGATTGTTGTTTTGCTGGGAGAAGATGTTCAGGGGGTTTCCATCAGGAGTTGTGGCCTGGATGTCAATCTGCTGCTTGTCCCTTCGTTCTGCATTTCCAGCAGAGCATTTCTGGCAGTGCAGTTGTTCCCACTGCTGTCAGGAATGCAGATTTTCCAGTCACCAGGAGGTTATGGAAGCAGATTTTTTTGTTCATTGTCACTGGGCACGAGTCAAACATCTCACAGACCTTCAGGAAGGATTTCCTAAACACTCTGTGGTGCTACAAATAACTCCATCAAAGCCCAGGCAGGAGAGGAGCAGAGGCTGGGTCTGGTTTAGTGGGGAGGGAGGGGTGAGTTCTCTGCAGACCCACAGCCCTGAACTGTCCTCATTCTGAAACAACCCCTGGGCAGCAAATGCAGCTTCTCTGCCCCCTCAGAGCTGATTTTTCCAGAATTGCTGCTCTCTGCACCTTTCCCTTCAGCAGAGCCTGGATCCAGCCATTTACCCTGTTATTGTGGGCTCTGAATTGCAGCCTGAGCCCTGCTAAGAGTAAATCCAACCTGGCCCAAATCACTTGGATCTCCTGAGTTTCTGGCAGGAGAAATGGACCTGGAATTTCTGGAGGAAACAGCAGAGGGTCTGCTCAGAGAGTGTTTATCACAGCAGTGCTTTGTGCTGCCTCCCCCAAACAAAACAAGTCCTTTTTTTGTCTTTTTTAATTGAAGAGTGCCATGTTTGGAAACTGGAAATTTTCTTTTTGGATCAGGTCGTTTGAAGAAACATTTTTATTCCTTTCAGACTGAGGATATCACTTCATAGCTATGGGGTTTTTATTAAATAGTAGTATTTAATAGTTTTCTTTTGTAGTTTAAGCCTTGACAGATTCTTTGCATTACAATCAGTGTATCATAAACAGTGAAGTTTCCCTTTATCTCTTTGTTAATGGCCAACAAGTCCTAAAATTCCGCCTGTTCTCTTTATCTTAATTAAAATGTTGATTGTGGTTACTTCCAGATGATGAAAATACACAATTAAAACCGAGCTGAGTGACTTGTATGGGGGAAAATCCAATTAATAAGCAGCAGTTCAGTTGCTGTGTGTGGTCACTGAGGTGGTTCTGCTGCTCCAGCCCCACTGCCCTGGCAGGGAGTTGTGTCCTGCAGGAGCAGGAGGCCAAAATCAGGAATATTTGGGGTATGGAGGGAAAAGCAGCTTGGATAATTTGCCCTCTGGGCTCAGTGGCCCCTCCAGAGGGGCACAAGGAGGGTGTTTGAGGAATTCTCAGGGATGTGGTTAAATTGGTGTGGAAAGCTGTGAACCCAGTGGAGTCTGTCCCAGCCACACAGTGTTAATGATAATACCCCAATAAAACTCTTCTCCTCACCCCAAATAGCCAACTGCTGCCTTCAATGTGTGATGCAAAAGCAGTAATGACATTTCAGATAGGAATATATTAATTATGTAGTGCATCTAAACCCCTGTGTCTCCAGCTTTGATTACACGTCTCAATTTAAATATCAAAAGTGATGCAGAGCCAGGGCTGGTGGAAATGGGTTTGTCTGCATGCAGAGACCAGGAGTAAAATAAAATGACTGAATATTAGTGGTTTGGGAGAAGGAAACAAAGCCCAGTGTGGAAATCCTTCCTCAGGGTTCATTTCCATCCCAGGGAGGAGTGGGAGGTTGGAAATGGGGCTGATCATGGAACGTTAATATTGATTTACTGAAACCAAGGCAATTCCAGCTTAACTTCTGAGTTGAAAGGGGGAAAAGACACATCCAAAAGGAAAGAGAAAAGGGAAATACAATCCAGGAAGTTTAGATGCATTTTCTCTGGGATAACAAGTGAAGAGACCAAGAGCAACAAAATCCCAGTGCTGGAAACAGAGCAGTGGGAGCAACAGGGGCACCCCTGCCCATGGCACCAGGTAATTCATCCCCACACCACAGAGCCTGCCAATCTGCCCTCTAATCCTGCCCTTTAAACCTCCCTTGGCATGAATTTCCAGCTGGGATAAATAGGTCCAGACTCCTTGTTGGGGTTGGCCCGTTTTGCAGAGCCCACCCAGCAAATGGATTTCAGGACCAACCTCTGAACTTCTGCTTCCCCCTCTTCTGCCTTGATTTGATGTCACATTTAAAGTGCTCATGGCCACACTTGGAGCATCAGAGAGGAACTTGAAGGCAGAAAAACGCTGAATTTGCTGGTCCAAAGCAAACATTCCTAATTGTGCTGCTGTTGCCCTCTGTGCCTGGGTGTTTGTTTGATTGAAGCATCTTGGCTGTGGAGCTTTCTCCTTGAAGCCTGATTTGAATGGAGTGCACAGCTGGATTGCCCCAGGGCCTTGTAACAATTTATAGGCTGGATGGAAAGGCAGAAGTGCATAAAAAGACAGTTGTGAAATGCTGCCAGTGCCCTGTAATAGAAAATCTGTGTATGATGACCTTGGCTGGGTGGGCCTGTGGGATCATTTTGCTCTGATCCAAAGGATTATAAAATGGAAAGGATTGCATCTCACCTGGAATAAAATAAAAGAGGGAAAAAAAAAAATCCAAAGCAATTAGTTTTTCTGAATTCTGCAGTGTGTGCCTCCTGTCCTTTGCATTCCCCCTGCATCTGGCCCTGCATTTTAGCAAACATGTTAAATTTACATCTGTTATTCTCTGTGCTGGTTTTGAATGCAAATATCTGGGTGAGGTTTCTGTAGCCACAAGCATTTATGTATTTAAAAGCCTCATTCTGTTTGCAGATGAATTGATGTTCTGTTCCTGAGCTGCAGCTGAATTAATTTGTGGCACATTTTTCCTGGCCAGTTAGGAGGCAGAGTGACCTTTCCTTTTGGGTGGGGAGAAAATGCTGATTAATATAGATTTTTGCTTCTCCACATTCGTGTCTCATTCTGCAGTCAGGGAAAGGCAGAAAGAAGATTTTATTTCTCCTCCAAATCTTTGCTAAACCTTTTCAAGGCCAGGTTGGATGGGCTTGGAGCAACCTGGGCTGGTGGGAGATGGAACTGGATGGGACTGGGTGGGTTTAAGGTCCTTTCCAACCCATTCCAGGATTCCCTGACTCTGGAAGTGCCTCAGCACAGCCCATTTTGCTGCTGAGGGATGGAACAGACTTGCTAATCAGAGCCAGACGAATGAGACGTTTGAAGGAGCCCTGAATTATTTAAAATAAAAAATTTAGCCTGCAAATGAGCTTGGCTTTTCTGTATAATGGGAGGCAGATTGAGAGGCTGCTGTGTTTGCAGTGGGGCAGAGTGGGGTGGGAGGGGAGTGGGCAGGGTGGGCACAGGGGCTGGAAGGGGCAGGGGCTGGGCAGGAATCAGAGGTGACAGTTTAAGGATGGCTTGGCAGCAGCTGCTGGGTGATTAAATTCCCTGGGCTGTCACTGAGCTTGAGGCTGCAGATAACATTCTGTGCCAGTGCTGAAAACAAGAATCAATACAACTCCTTGACAGGGGCTAAATTATTAAATAGAGCCTTCCTTACAATGTTTCATTATCTGGGATTTACCTCAGCTGGTGATTTGTCAGCAGCACGGAGAGATTTGCTGGGCATTTTGTATTAAAATAATTCCAGATGCACATGAATCCATTTTGATAATTCCCTTTTCTTTGCCACACTGCTCTGTGTGTTCCCTTTGGTTCCCACTGCCCAGATGCCACTTGGAATCCTCACACAGACATTAAGCTGTGGTGCACAGCCAGGCTTGCTCTTGTCACATCTGTGTGAAAACAAATTATTTGCTGTATAACAGACTGTTCTTTAAGTGCTGAGTTGATTTGCTGCTCTCAGTGTGTTAAATTAGCAAGGAATTTGCCGTGTCTGTCAGGGAGTTCAGCACTGGAGGAGGAGGCAGGAGGTGCTCTCTGGATTTATGGGTATTGGAGTTTCACTGGACCTGCTTGAAAAATAGAGCAACATTCTTTTTATTTGGTGGTTTATCTTGGGAAGGCAGGAGCAGGACCCATCCATTCTCAGGCAGCCAAACCAGCATATTCTGCATTCCCAGGGTGCTCAGGGCTGTGGGGATGGTGCTCAATTCAGACCTGGCTGGTGCTGCCAAAGATCTGTAGTGCCATCAGTGTCATTGTTCTGTCAATTAAAGAACGTTTAGTGTTTCTGGGACCTTTCTGGGTTGGTTTAGGGTTTTTTTGAGTGGCTTTGGTGGTGCAAAGCACTGATGTACCTCAGTTAATTCCACCAGAGCTGCATCATTGTCTTCTGGAAAGGGAGAGGGTGTTCATGCTGGGAGGGCTGAGGCAGATGGTGGCATTGGTCAGGAGAGGGATTACACAGCTGCAATTAAGACTATATGGATGTTTATTAGGGCTCAAATCCAGCTCTTCCTCCCTTTCCTTCCATATGGCCTGGGCATCTTTGCAGTTGAAATCCAGACCTTGTAACTGAGGGGCTACAAAGGAGAACAGACCAAAACCCCAGAAACAAACAAAAATACAACCCCCCCCCAGCCCCCAGAATAACCACTGGGGTTTGGTTTGGAGGTTTTGGGGGTGGTTTGGGTTTTCTTTTTTATCATTTCTTCCCCCTCCCATTCCTGTTCCCCTTCCCCTTCTGTTCCCTGGTTTTCTCAGGAGCAAAGCAGGAAGCACAGTTGGGATAAATTCCATTGGCACAACAGCCACCCAGCCCTGTTTGGTTGTGAGCTGGGGGTGAGGGCAGGTGTTGAGCAGACAGGAAAACCCAAGGATATTCCAGTTGTTGAGGACAATCCCAGCTGCTTTGTCCATGCTGTGCTGGCAGGAGGGATGTGTGGCTAATGAAGTTGCAGGCAAGAACACCTTTAATAGCAGTGGATTGATTGTAGATACAGGAGCCACAGGGTTCATTAACATCCCCCTGTATGTTTGACTTGCCCATATTTATAGTTTCCTCAGGCCCTTTGTCACAGTAGCAAAGTCTTCACCACCACCTGCCTGTTTTTTTCCCACAGTTTTTTCTGTCTGGTTTCCTCTTCTTTACCCAAAGTAAACCTGTTCCCTACACCTGGTGCTGAAATAATTGACTGCTAAATAAATCATTACGTGCCAGCTTGAAAATATGGAGAAAAAAATGTTATTTCTGGCTTTTAGGAAAAAAAATCAAATTGTACATTAGCTGCATTTTATGTAGCAAGAGCAAATGGAGTTAGAATAAATTTAGCCATGTCCTCTGGTGTTGGCTGGTGAGGGCATCTGTCATGTTTAATAATGTCTCTGACCTTTAGGATTATTGAAGTTGCAATTTTCTCTCTGGTCATCTGGGAGTACTTGAGCACCATCAGGTTTCTCCTGTCTCTGCTGAGCCTCCACAGACACTTTGTTATGCTTCGTGAGCTGCAGGAGATAATTCATTACAGAAATTTGTTTTGCTGCTTTCCAATTGGTTTCCTTAAGGAATGGGAAATGTCACTGTGCCCACTGAGTTTGTGAGTGTGTCCCATCCCTCAGCACTGCTGGAACCTCCCTCAGGGCCTTGGGTTGCTCTGCAGGGCAGAGCTGATGGTGCTGAGTACAAACTGCTCAGTGTGGGGTGTGGGACACAAAGAACATCCCTGGCAGCTCCCACATGGTACCTGGGTACCAAATGGTAACCCAGGAGCTCTGGGGAACTGGTTTGGTGCCATCCCAGCTGTGAACTGGCACCAGAACGGGGGTACGGGCATTGCTGAGCTGGTTTGGTGCTGTCCCAGCTGTGAAATGGCACCAGAACCAGGTACAGACATTGCTGAGGGCACCTGAGGGGCACAAACATCTTGCTGAGCTTGTAAGTCCTGTCTGGATGCTTAAAAATAAAAGCTGGGCAGAAAAGAGGAATGCACAGCATGTAAAGAGACACCTTTGGTTGTTCCAGTTGAGCTACAGGTGGGACCAGTGGGAGGGAAAATGGTATGGATGCCCTTTGGGTACCTGGGCTGTGCCCTGAGCTGGAGTGGCAGCAAAGGCAGGGATGGTAAATGCTTCAATCAGCTCCACCTTGTGACTGTCTGACAGAGCTCAGATCTCCTGCAAATGCTGTTCTGGTCCCTGCAGGAGGCAGGGAGGGGGTCTGGGTGGGGAGCAGGGCTGGGGCTGGCACTGGCAGGAGCCTCAGGGCTGGCACCTCTGGGATGGGCACAGCCCGTGCCGGTCCCTGCCCACGCCTCGGAGCGAGGAATTGGATGGATGTGCATTTTTGACACTGTTACTCACTGAACACTAATCCATGGAGAATTTGGACTTGTAATTTTGATTAAAGTGATTGATTTTAAATCAGCCTGAGTTCGTTTTGGGCCATTAGAGGGTATTTAAAGGGAAAATAACTTTAATTAAATTAGTGGTGTGTAAGCATCTTGCTCTGCTTTCTAAGCAGAACTTCTCTGGGTTTTTAAATCTCACTCCCTGTAGTTGTTTGTTGGCACATTTTAAGGTCAGAAGCAATGCAAAATTATTAAAACCAACAAGCTTGTTCTAAGCAAATCCTTAACTTTAATTGAAGTTTTTCCTTTGAGAAGACACACAGGTTATATTGTTGTTGTTTTATTCTTGTCCATCCGTGTCTGTGCTATTAATGTCCCTCATGCAAGGAATGCTGTACAAAACAACAAAGTGCTTCCCTTTCATTTGTAAAACACCCTTTTTAGACTACAAACATGCCTAAAACATTCAGTTTATAGGAAGAATCAAATAAGTCAGATAAAAGCCTATATAGGTTTGACTGCTGTGCAATGGAAAGACATAATTTATGCTCTGTATCCCCATCGTTGTGATTGGTGACCTGAGGCTGTTGAACTTCCTCTTTATGGATTGGGAAAATGCTGTGACAGTTTTCAAGGGAATTGCTCTCTTTGAGTTTAAAGAGATGAAAATGGGGCTGCTAACAAGGACCAGCTTCAGTGTGTGCTTTCATATTCTTCATGTTTAAAAAAAAATGGGCAAAAAAAAGAAAAGGCAATTGGCTGCTTTGATCTGTGTGAACCTCAGGACCCTGCGAGGCAGGAGCTGCAGAATGTGGAATATCAGACAGGGGATGGCAGGGACTCTGCAGGAAGGGGTTCCCCTGGGTGCTTTGGGGGGTGTCTGGTGCTGAAAGGATTGGGAAAGGTGCTTTCCAAAAGGGGAGCTGCTCTTTGCTGGTGTCACACACTGGGTTACAAAATAGTTCCTAAGGCCAGGAATTCTGCTCCCCAAACAGTTCCTAAGGCCAGGAATTCTGCTCCCAATGCAGTTCCTAAGGCCAGGAATTCTGCTCCCAAAGCAGTTGCTAAGGCCAGGAATTCTGCTCCCAAAGCAGTTCCTAAGGCCAGGAATTCTGCTCCCTGTGCTGAGCTCCTGGTGCAGGATGGGGATGGTCCAGCATGGACTGAGACTTGGTGTCCTCTGCCTTCCTGGGGCAGATTGGTAAGGAAACACCTGAGTGTTGTATCCTGATTTCTGGGGCTGTTTATGGGATTTCCTGAGCCCTCAATTCATTCAGTACAAACTGTTGGGATTTTGAGGCAGTAAAACTTGAGGCTCTGAAGTGCAAAATTCCATGGGGTGGTGGTGAAACACCTCCATAAATCTGCCCTGGAGGTGCAGCTGTTGTGACCTCTGAGTGTCCCCTGCCCTGGGATGGGAGTCCCTGCACTCCACATCCCCAGGAAGGGGTTCAGGAAGGGCATGTCCCTGGAACAAGCTCCATTCCCCACCTGTTGGCTGTTCTGGTGCCAGAGGGGGCTGATAAATCCCAGCACTTGGTGTTAATGGTGATGGACAGTGTGGAGGGGAGGCCAAACCATTGGGCTGTTTGTGACTGAACACAGGAAAATAAACAGCTGGGAGCAGATCTGGGGCATTCCTGCTTCTGAACTACATCAACTGCATAGTAAATATTTAAATTTGAGCTAATACTGCATTGTATTACAGATTAATTTCTTACTGAGCTCATTGGGAAGCACTTGTAGGACAAGTGCAATGGTTTGCAATAGTTCAAACGTTGGGAAATGAGTTTGGATTTGTGAGTGTTGCTTGTGCCAGGGCATGAATATTTGATTCCACTTCTCTAAGGTACTGAACACTCAGAGAGCTCCAGGCTTGGAGGGTCAGGTTCCCAGAGAGGTGTTACAGCCAGAACATCAAGATAATTGCAGTGGCTTCTCAGATTTGTGCATCAATATTGATTTAAATGGGCTTGTCCCTTTAACAGAAGCATCAAAGAGAGGGAGAGCTCCTAATTTTATTACATAATCTCTAACAATTTAATTTTCCCCAAAAGAGACTCCTGCTCAGCAGTTTGAAGAGCTGAGTTCATGGAGATGTTAAAAACAATCCTCTCAGTCCTGCTGAGAAGGTGCCATTTGGTGAAAGGAAACTCCTCTGAATCAGGAGCTCCCTCTAAACCAGGCAAACCAAGGTGGATACAGATTCCCTGAAGAACTTTCAGCAATATTCCTTTTTTTCCTGAGGTACTCTGCCAGTTTCTGCATTTATGGGGAGTGGCTGCACACAAAATTCTCCTGTTTCCAACAACCTGTGGAAGAATTGGCTGTGATGCTACACTTGGTACAAACCCTTGTGCTCAGAACAAGGGGAAAGGCAGAAACCTTCATTACCATTCCATGGGGATTTCTGGGGCAAAGATGGGTTCCATCCAGTGCCTCTGGTAATAAAGGAAATTAATTGGAGTTCTGCAGGAGAACTGAATGGTTTAAGGAACTCCTAGTTGGTCTCAGAGTGTTCTGCTGGGTCTGCCTGAATTAACACCTTGGCTTTTGAAGTGGAGCTGTGAGTGGCTTCATTCGTTAAAGCTGCAAAGCTGTGACCATTCTATTGCCCAAGACAAAGGATTAGTCTTAGAGTTGTGTGTTCAACTCAACTCCAGCCAGAGTGCACTTGGTGTCCCTGAGTTGTCCTGTATGTTAAAAACTGCGTTTCTGTGTTTCAGAGCTGCTTTTCTTGTGGATCATCTCAGTTGTCTGTGTGTTCATGCTTTCAGCACCCAAGAAAAGGGTTTTTTTTTTCCCTTTATACCTCTCTCCCAACATTTCCATTGAGCATTTTTCCTTTCTAGCAGGTAAATGCATCCCTTTTATCCTCAGTGTGGTTATTTCTGATTTTAGTGTTTTCAATATGTGTCTGTTTGCAGCTGAATGGAGCCCATCGTTCCAACCTCCACATTCAGACCAGATTGCAGCCCGTGGAGCTGCTCTGGGCTGTGTTTGCTTAGTACTGATTTACATATAAATACAAAACAAAAATAAAAAGTCTAACCTTGTTAATCCTTGCTATTGATACCAGGGCATACAGCAACGATCTGTATTAGAAATGTGATAAGAGACAGTTGTATCTGTACACCTTGGAATTTTTTTCTGGCTTGCTGGTTTGTTGTCCTGCTCAGCTGCTCTGGAGGTTTTCCAGCAGTTGCTGACAGTGGTTTTTAAGGCTGTGTCGTGCCCCTGTTTATCAGCCAGTCCTGCCCACCCTCCCAGGAACCACGTGCACAAAACTGGGTTTTTTCTGGTTTAAAACATTACCTTGTTCTGTAACACACATGTTGGAGGATGTAAACACTGCAATAACTGACCATTTCATTAACAAATCACATCCTCTCAGGAGCTGCACAAGGAAACATTGACTTTCCAGGCATTTATTTGCCAAACACACTTTGTTTCCTCATAGGAACAGCGTTTGCTTTTGTGGTGAAATGGCCAAGGCACAGGATCTGACTGATCAGTCTTTATTTATTTTTTCCCCCTTTTCTTTCTATAATTTCACCCCCCAGGCTGTTTGCAGAGGTGCTTTAATTTTTCCTGTCATAACCCCGCCCTGGCCATTAGGCTGGATTTGAACAGCCCTGTGACTGTTCAAACTCTGGGCTGGGTTTGCAGAGCAAACTGTCTCCTGATTGTTTTATCCTTCAGCTCTTGGTATGTCTTTGTTCAAAGGTAAACCCCTTAGTGAGATGGTAAAGAAAATGTGGTCTCTTGATATTTAAAAGGTGAGAAATGTGTTTAAACTGCGTGTGCTGGCTCTGAGCAGCCCCACTGCCTTGTGCTGCTTGTTTTAATAGAGGTGATAAACACTGAGCTGGTGCTGCCCAGCAATTAGAGGGGAGCTGGAGATGCCATCAGTGACATTTAATGGCAAATGGCAGGCATGGCCTGAGTGGTGTCTTCATTTCAGTGTTGCACTTCTTTGGGAAAATGCTAAAAAAAACCTTAATGGAATTTAATTACCAGAGCATCTCTTGGGTGATGAGCTGAGTGCATTTGTGATGCCATCGGTTGGCTCGTGGTGCCTGGCAGAGTGTGGGGTGGGCACAGCCCAGATGCCCAGGAGGGTCCCTGCCCTGTGGCAGCTGCTCCCTGCAAATTCCCTTCCATGGGAAGGGCATAACCTGGAACCACAGCAGGGCTGGGACAGGCAGCAAACCCAGGAGTGTGCTGGGATCAGAAATGGTGCTTCCTGCTCTTCCTGAGCCACTCTTACAGTGGCTTTAATTACAGCCCATTAGTGGCTTCTCACCTCTGTCTGTCATCCAGGGATTTGTATTTGTGGAATAAGAGCAGAGATGTGGCACCTGCACAGCTGCACCTGTGGATGCACATCTGGAGGTGCAGGAGCTTTGGAAGGACCTCCAGTCCAGCAGGAGCAGTGAGAGTGGAATTCACAGAATCCCAGACT